>OY856412.1:1130699743-1131067243 GCA_963693085.1 Alisma plantago-aquatica | reverse complement strand
TCAGCATACCAGAAGTCAAGATAGAAGGATCAAGTGGTGGAATCTTAAAAGAGAAAAGAAAATGACATTTTATGATAAACTTATCAAGGAGAGAACTTGAAACTTGGAGATTGATGTTAACTCTACGAGGCAAAGTATGAGCTCTTGCATAAAAAAATGTCAAAGAGGTTTTGGGAGAGTCGAAAGGGTGTGGGCCTCCACAAAAAGAGACTTGGTAGTGGAATGATGAAATATAGAAGGCTATTAAACTTAAAAGGGAGATCTATAGGAGCTTGCTTAAATCTAGAGACGATGCAAATTTTTAGAGATACAAACAAGCAAAAAAGATGCTAAAAAGTCAGTTCAAGAGGCAAGGTCCATATACTTTGATGAGATATATAAGAAGTTGGACACTAGAGAAGAGGAAAAAGATATTTATAAAATGACTCAAGTAAGAGAAAGGAAAGGAAGAGACTTGAGTCAAGTAAAGTGCATCAAGAATGAAGATGGCAGAGTGTTGGTGAAGGATGATGATATAAAGAACCAATGGAGAAACTTCTTTGATAAGATTTTCAATGGACATACTGGGAACAAAGTAAGAGGCTCGGGTGACATGAATGCAAGAGATATCACTTACACACGACGAGTTTCACTATCTAAGGTCACAAATGCTTTGAAAAAGATGAAAAATGAAAAAGGCATGTGGTCCAGACGATATTCCAATTGATGTATAGAAGAGTATGTATGGGGGATGAAGGAGCTATGTGGTTAACAAATTTCTTTACCAAGATTATGCATACAAAGAAGATGTCGAATGAATGGAGAAATAGTACTATTGTCCCAATCTACATGAACCAGTGTTTTAAAATTCGGTCTGTGCGGCCGCATACAAGGTGCGGACCTCCAACCGAACCGCATACTTCCAATTTCCCTCCAAAAAGCGGACCAGGCCGCATACAAGGCCGATCAAACCCCGATTTTCAGTTAGACATGTTCTGATTTTTTTTTACATCTACATTCATCTATGCTTGTTTAAATTTAGATTATAGTGCATGTTTGTATTTATCTAAGTTGTGATGATTGCATATTTGCATGATTGCATCCATTATTCTTGTAATTGTACTATTTAGATACACAATTGCACAAATTAAATATGTAATTTCATGTCATGATTAATATATATATATACACACATATAATTAAGAAATAAAAAAATCCAAAACCGCATATACTTCCGCATATACTCCCGCATACCGCATATACTCTACAAGGTGACCTCTCTGAATGCATCAACCGCTTTTTAAAACACTGGCATGAACAAAGGAGATGTTTAGAGTTTCACAAACTACAGAGGTATCAAGCAGGTGAGTCACACTATGAAACTTTGGAGACGATTATTGAGCAAAGGCTAAGATAGATAACACAGATTTTAGACAATCAGTTTGGTTTTATGCCCGAAAGATCAACAATAGATGCTATTTTCTTATAGGAAGGCTTATGGAGAAGTATCGAGAAAACAGAAGACATCTTCATATGGTGTTTATTGATCTGGAAAAGGCCTATAATCGAATAGCCAGGGAAGTGTTATGGAGGGTTTTGCATAAAAAATGTGTGCTTATCCAATACATTAACCTGATTAAAGACGTGTATGATAGCTCAATGCAAGTGTTAGGACTCCTGGAGGAGAGACAAAAACTTTTCCTATCACCGTTGGGGTACATCAAGGATAGGCACTCAGCCCATATCTATTTGTTCTTCTTATGGATGAGTTGACAAAGCATGTTCAAGATAATATCCCTTGGTGTATGTTATTTGTTGATGATATTGTGTTGCTTTTGATTGACGAAAGAAAAGAATGTTGAAATGATAAAGTTGAACTTTGGAAAAATGCATTGGTCTAACGGATTTGTGATCAGTAGAAGCAAAACTGAATATATGCATTGCAATTTCAGCCAATTTAGAATTGTAAATGATGGAGTCAAGTTGGATGGAATGGATGTACCAATATGTGATAAGTTTGTTACTTGGGTTCTTTTATTGAAAAGGAGGGTGAGGTCCAACATGATGTTTGTCACAGGATTAAGCAGGATGGTTGAAGTGGAGGAGTGCAACTGGAGTAGTATGTGACAAAAAGACCCATTTCAGATTAAAAAGTAAGTTTATAGAACAGCTATACGACCCGCCATGCTATACGGGAGTGAATGTTGGGCAGTGAAGAAACAAGGTCTCAATAAGATAAATGTGGCTGAAATGTGTTTTTGAGATAGATGTGTGGGAAGACAAGAAAAGATCGTTTGAGGAATGACTATATCAGGAACAAAGTGGGGGTGGTGGGCTTCGAGGACAAGTTGTGTGAAGGTCGGCTAAGATGGTATGGACATGTGCAGCGCAGACCGACAAGTGCACCTTTTCGAAGCAAGTTTATTGAGTCAAGCACAATTAAAAGTAGAGGCAAACCTAAGTTAACTTAGGAAGAGCTTATAAAGAGAGATTTTGAATCTTTACATCTTGATCAGAGTATGGCCCATAACAGAGCTAATTGGGAAAGAAGGATCCATGTAGCCGACCCCAACATGGTTGTGATTGATGATGATGATGATGAATGATGATGATTGATGATTGATGATTATTGATGATTGATGATTGACGAAGACGAAGACAAAGACAAAGACGACGACAACGACGACGATGATGATGATTGCAAAAATGTAGACAATGCGTCAATACTTAGTAATGTTACAGTAATAACATAGATAATCATTACACAAACATATAACCCAACTCAAAATAGTTATATGTAGTTGATTACATAATGCAATAATGTTAAATATTGCAATGTAGAATTGTAGATGCGCAATGGTAGTAGATGAGACAGAAAATACAGTAGTATGCTAGTAATACACACTAAGATGGTAATATACAATACCATATATAACAGTAGATATTGTTCACTATACAATATACATACATATATGATATATGATATATGATATATGATATAGACAGTAGTTCAATACATTATTCAGGAGTATAACTTATTGCAACAGTTTATATTGCATATCTATACTTAGTATTTTATATTATGTGCTAGTATAAATGTATAGAAGCAGTTATCAAAGAATGTGTAGAGATAAAAATCGAAGCGTGATTTAGAGATGTAGAAGAAATTATCTTGGGCCTAGTTGCTTACATACTTTAGTTGGCCTTAGGCGGGCGCCTAAAGCAGCCCTTAGGTGGTCTGTTCAGCAGGCAAAGTGGAGGAAAAGTGAGTGCCGCATCATGACTGTAGGTCAAATATGCTAAATAAAGCAACAGGGACTTTGCAGCGCTTAAGCAGGCGCTTAAGCCGGTGCTCAGAACACTTTATTAAACATTGGATAAGAATTAAATGACAAAAGACACATACTAGCATATGACTCCTCTAGTGCCACAATTTAAATATATACAATATACAACCTAACTAGTCCCATTTCTAACAAGCTTGACAAGTTGTGTTTAGTATGATTCAAAATTTGCATCATCGATACGCTTACTAACTTAGAGCCCTCCTAAAATCTATTGGGTAAGAAATGGCAGACAAGTACCAAGTGAACAAATTTCCAATTGGCAACATTACATTGTTTACCTAGTTTACAAATCAAGTCTAGTCAAATTGTTTTTAATTCTTGTCCAAAAAAATTGTTTTTAATTATTTTGGGGTCAAAATTAAACCTTTTCAAGCTTTTGCAAGTTTGATGCTAGTAGGTTAGAACAATACTAGTGCTTATATGATATGGGTTTTAAGAAGCTCATTCCTGCTAATTCTATAGCCTGGCTAGCCTGCTAACATACTTGCCAAGGCAGCTAGGCAGTACCCCTAACCCAGGGGGCGCCAAGGGAGCTTAGGCTCTTAGCAGGGGGCTAGCTATTCCTAGGCCTTTTCATTTTTTATAGTTTTTATATATTTTAATATAACCTTACATACATATACTTAGTTATATTTAGATAGTTATTTTAATAATTCTTTATATAATTCTTTACTCTAACTTCAATAATCTAAGTTGACCTAAATCACACCTAACATGACTAAACTTATACCAAATTGACCCTAATTTGACCCAACTTAACATAAATTAGAACTTTTTAAAGTTAACATAAATAGACCTAATTTGACATAAACTAGACCTAAACTGCCTTAATTTGTACTAAATCATACTTAATTTGGCCTAACATCTCAGATCTAACTTCCCTTAATTTGGCCAAATCAGGCATGAGTCGGTCTATGTCAGACCTGATTCAACCTTAGCATGGCCTAAGTTGGACTAATTTAACCTAAATTTGGACATGAATTGAGAAACCTAGCCATTAAGTGACTTAAAATGAGCCTCAAATGCTCTACGGCCCCACCCAACTTACATATGGCTTGGGCGCCCTGGATTAAGTTGCTCCTCTAACGCCGAGGCACCTACCTTGATAGCTACACATGCAAATATTAGTCGGGGTTCTACTACAGCTTGAATGTGAAATGAACATTCGATTTTGGGGTGGAGCTTCCCTTTTCTTTTCCTTGGCCAAGGTATACGAAATAGAAAATAATAATCAACAATAATTGTTAGTCCAAAACTTATAAAACCTCCAGACTATAGGAATGGGATCTAATATATAGTATTAAGGTGCTTATATTCTATGCTCAATGTAGTTACGTGTGACCATATATCCTTGGCTTGGAGCATAGTTCGTAGGTAGGGATGACAGTGAGTTAGGTGTTTGCAAAGGCGGAGCAACGATTTTATCATTGGGGGGAGGGGGTCAAGTCTAATTAAACTATATGTCGAAATGTAAAATATTGACCATGTTGATTTGTGCTCTCATATATGATAACATACTTGTTAAGGCGGCAAAGCGACAAGGCGTTGGGGCTGGACGCCTTGCGCCAAGGTGCGCCTAGGCGTCGCCTAAGCGACCTTTAAAAAAAATAATGTATGTATATATACACGTGTCATGGTTTTTCCCCACTCATATACACACATTGTATAGTTATATATGTAGTTATCCACATATTTATAGTCGATCTCCCCATATATATATATATATATATATATATATATATATATATATATATATATATATATATATATATATATATATATATATATATATATAGAGAGAGAGAGAGAGAGAGAGAGAGAGTCAGGCTAGAATACACTCGAGTGTATCCGGAGCGGAATACACTCAAGTAGTTTTTCATGATGCAATATTTTTTTTGAAAATCTAAACCGTTGATCTTCTTAAACATATCGTGAGCAACTCATACGCAAAATTTGAGCACATTTGGATATGTATAGCTCATGTTATGAAGACCGCAAAAATTATGCATTTCAAATTAGTTTCGCGTCGATTTTGTTGCCCTTGGATGTGTGACTTACACTCATCCAAATGGGCTCAAAATTTGTATGTAGCCTAGTTATAGTATGACGGTGAAGATCAACGGTTTACATTTTGCAAAAAATAGTCTTGATATGCAAACACACTTGAGTGTATTCGTGCGATCCGTACACTCGAGTGTATTCTAGCCTGACTATATATATATATATATATATATATATATATTTTATTGTATGAAAAAATAACCAATTACAATTCTAATATATTATCATTGACAATAATGTCAAGGACACGAAAAGAATTATTGTAAAGAATGTAAGAGAGTGATCAACAAATAAATATATATTTATTGTCATACATAGCTACAAGTATTAAGCAATGTAATCACTATCCTTCATAGCATAGCTACTTAGTACAATCTGAATTGAAGGTGCAAACTAAGAAAAATCAAATGTGTACTAAGAGTATTAGATCCAGTCAAACAAAAAAAGAGTATTAGATCCAGTCAAACCCAAAAAAGAGTATTAGATCCAATTAAAAGTGATATTTGGCACATAAAATAGGCAACACTATTAATTTTGAACCTTGGTGTAGCCATATCAAACATTAAAATAAGTGAATATACAACCAGACCCACAAAACTAGGTCACTGTAGCATTATAAATAAAGCGTCCTCGCCTAGGCGCAGCCCTGGGACGCCTTGCCGCTTAGGCGGACGCCTAGGCGTGCCTAAGCGAGCGCCTTGACAAGTATGTATGATAAGTTTTTTATTTCAATTGCATGACAAATATAAAAAAGTGATTATGTTCCAACAATTGTTTATTCTCTTTTGTTGCCCTCACCTCCCCATAATCCTAAACATCTATTATACATTTGCAAATAAAACACAAACTCAATACATAAACAAGAGAACAAAAAAAATGATAGTGGGATTTGAACCAATGACCAACGAAACTTATGATCAACACAAACCAGCTCAACCACTTCCCAAAATGTATTTATTCATCATCACAGTATATATATTATATGTACATATACATCACTCAATAATGGAAGGAAGAAAAAATGGTACACAAAATTGAAAATGAGTTTCGTACCAGCAACCAACCAACATGCACATCTCCCACAGACCGCTGAGACAATTATCAGTTCGTGTTTATCAATTGTCGTAACTCTATATATTATACATTGATACATAAATCATGGGCTCAACAATAGCAAAGGAAAAAATAATACACAAGTTGGTCGCGGAGACTCGAACCCCCAACTGGCTGGAAAAGTTGATGCCTACGTGCCACTGAGCCAAATATCTAGTTGTACTTTGAAATGTTGTAGACTATATATATGATATAACTGTGTATAAATTATACATATAAATATATATGTATACAAGTTTTTCATTTTCTTAGGGGAGGCATGGCCTCTGTCGGGCCCCCTCTGGCTCCGCCCTTGGGTGTTTGTGAACTCGGCTCAAACTTGACCTAACCCGAACAAGGTCAACCCAAACCCAACATGAACAAGAGTCATGAGGTATAACCTCGAACTGACACAAGCACACATTGACCCAAATAGACCCAAACATGGTTCAAATTCAATTTATTATAAAATTGGAAAAATATTGAAAATGTAGGTAGACCCAAAACTTGACCCGGTCAGACCTAGAGTGTAGAAGACCGGACACGACCCCAAAATTCTGACATGACCTAAATTGACCCAACTTGAAACTCAAACAAACTCAGAAATTGTGGGTTGTGTTCAATTGGGTCGGGTTGGGATTTTTTTCATGCCTACACTCAGGGTGTGCTTAGGCATACACAAGCTAGGGGCAATTTCAAGGTGCCTCGACCTAGATGGGCGGCCTAAGTCTAACTTAAGACCTTATTATGTCACGTACGATAAGACCATGTTAGGTTGGATTTAGGTTAGACTAGGTGTAACTTAAGGCAATCTAAGTCGATTTAGGTATTATATAAGTCTCTAGCCAAAATCAGTCTGATTTATGAGTATTAAGGACAAATACATCAATTTTGATTGATGTTAGCCTTAATTTGACTTTAAATTAGGTCAAATGAAGTCAAATTGAGTGTTAATATTGAAGACTAAAGTAGCATAGTGATGTAGGACAGGCTCTGCCTTTACGCACTTACGAGCGCAAGCGTCATCGTGTCATTAGTTAGGCTTTTTTCTAGCTTGTGTTATTTTACTATGCCTTTTCTTTATTTTGGGCTTTTGTAAAGTCACGTGGTTTAGTCTCACATTGGCTACCGCCTTTCTAGTCTTTCTTTTAGAAGCCTATATAAAGACTCTATTGCATCTTTGTTGAAACACAGTTGATGAATGAGAATTATTTCCTTAATCTTTTAGCAGCTTTTATTCTTTGGTCCCGTAAATATACATTACATAGGCATTGTAAAACAAATATGTAAAGTAGTTTAGGCATTATGAAACACATGTACATTTTTTATGCACATATAAGCATTACAGGAAATGAATGGATATAAAGTTAGCAAAAAATTATCCAAATATACATGTAAATAATTGCCATACTATAAAAATAAGAGGCAAAAGCCTAGGTATCCTGTGTAGTGTTCTGTGTTCTCATCACATGCAACAATATGAGGCTCGAACAAGGGGCTGAATTACATGTGGGGTTGGATTACAAAACTTGGCTCTCTAAGAATTCCTAGACCACTTATGCAGCCACATACGCCGTGAACTCATGTTTCTAGCGACTATAATTATCATTGTTTCCATCTCGTCCTCCTTCCTCATAAAGCTTCTTCTCCTCAAACTAGTTTGCTATATGAGGGGCGAGGGAATAGCGGCTCGGCAATCCCCAATGAAGGGACCCGGGTTCGACTCTAGGCGAAAACCCTCGGGGTGCAATAAAGGTCCCACGTTACTGAGCGCGTCGCGGTGCCCCCAAGTACATGGCTGGTTCCGGGGTTTACCCTTGGCTGGGTGGGGTCCAATAGTGGCCGATCCCGGGAGGGGTTCCTCGTTATAAAAAAAAAACTAGTTTGCTATATGATTTTACTTTTTTTTTATTTTGGTTTTTGGATAATTTTTAAAAACTTCACCTAACTTTATAACATCTGCACCAGTTCTTTCATGCTTCTTACGGACATTCCAATGGAGGGCTACTTCTTGTTCCACCCTTACGGTTCAGTTCATCCCACATTGCAATAAGTCAATAAGCTTAAAAGTCGGATCTTCAATAATACAGTTATACTTAGATATTTAAAATATTATATATAAAATAATATGGCTAATTTTAAAAAATATATAGTTTATTTTTACAAAAAAAAAGGATATGCGCCCACATTCTGCATATATTGTATGTAGCTCCCTCTCCAACCGTATTCTTGTTTTTTCAGAATATTGGTCCCTGCTAGGAACCTAGGTGCACCAGGTAGTAAGTCCACTGCCTAGCCCCCAAATCAGCTATGGACAATGGAGAAAGGAAGGGCATCTAGGCGTTGAAGGATTTGTTTAGGATAAAAGGTACATGCAGCACAGCAATATTGAGATATTAACTTGTGACCGTTGGATTTCAAAAAAGAAATGATGAGAATTGTTCAGCTTTAGATAAAAGTCCACATCATTCCTCATGCACATATCATAGTTTAGTCCAAAATTAGCTTTACAAGGGTTGTTGAAATGAATTCCGCAAGCTAATTCATATCCAGAACCAAGTAAACCAGTATTTATATTTATACATCAACACAACAGATTGAATTTACATTCTATGCCATTTTCATGTCAGGTATCAAAATAGTTAACTCTGTCTTGTTAAATTCTCTTACTGGATCAACTTTCAGCGGCATACTCCTAAGTCCTAACTATCATATTTCAAAAACTTGAAAAGAGATTAGCATTCGCCAGAAACTTATAAGCATAACTGATAATGTCATAAAAAGTTATTTGCTAAAAGTGATTCTAAAACCTGATGTATTTCAGATGCAGTTCTAGGAACACTGAAAGCTTCTTTCTCGAAATCATGCCAATTTCCTACACCATGTTTCTCTACAGCAGCTATGAGTTTCTTCTCATCCCCTTTGCTCCATCCTTTTCGTTTCTTTCTTGCAGGCTGGTTGGAACACGATGTTCCACTTTCATCCAAATTTTCCACAGGCAATGCATGTTTCTGAGATACAAGCACTCTAATATTCTGACCCTGAGTAGGTAAATGTATGTCCTCTGTATGTAAGGTCAATTGCATATCCTGTGTGCTTATCATCAGTGGTGCTTCCACTGGTGGATGGTTTGTAGTACTGGATTCATTATTCAGACCAGAAGACACCAATACCTGACAGGAAATCAGATAGCAATGGAACTATTGAGCTGTGATCATTTGGTAGGCTGGGATATCAAAACCACTGAAAATTACCGCAAACACAGAATAATGTGAATACATTCAACTGCATGTCGACCAGCAAGCTACCTAGACAATCATGGTAGGGAAGCTAGAAGAAAAGACAGCTGTTATTACATTCTTAGGGAATAGATTTGTTTTATTTGAACTAATTTACAATACAAGCCAAACTAGACCTATTGATCTAGATACTTCCCAAACTACCCAAATTGGTCACTAGTCCCAAATTGAACCATGAATGTGGTTTGACTCCATTTTCAAAAGGAAAAAACTGGATTTGTTGGAATTTAAAATGTGTGTTTGAAAGTATCAAACAGTAAGCAAACAAAAGGCTGGTAACAACAATGCTTCCACAACCACACAAACGAGTTGCACCACCAACGGAACAGCTATCAAAGCCATCCATGAAATCTCAATATTGAACAGAAAAGAGACTTCAGTAGATTAATCGATGTGAAGCCAAAAGAAATACAATTCAGTGGTAACTTTATTTTGCTGTTCGAGTTACGTCAATCTAATCATTCATTAGAAGAAAGTGTAACATTAGTAATACTATGCATGTTTACTACCACTCAGACAAATAGTTACATCAAATTATAAATTATATAAGTTATATGTTAATTGTTAAAGTGTCTACATTAGTCTATTAGTTAAATAGGCTAATTAGTTTAGTGGGCCTTTATATTCCGGCCCATCTAGTTTAGATTACTTGGGACAAAAGTCTCAGGGTTTCTCCCTTGCTTCTATATATAGGACAGGGGTGTCCAGTCTTTGTATCACAATCTATTTCATATTCAAGCAATTTTATATTTCACATGGTATCAAAGCGGGTTAGCTCTTGAGAGAACCCTAGCGCCGCCCGGTTCCCTCTCTCCTCTTCGGCGCACGCAACTACCCTAGCCGCCGGCCGCCGCCTCTTCGAGAGAGCAGCCAAGGGCGAGCGCCCGCCTGCGGGCGGCCGCAGCCGCGCCATCTCCATGGCTTGGCCGGCTGCCCGCTAGGCATATCCCGGCCTCCATGGTCATCTCTATTCTCTATTCTTTCATTCTTTCCATACAACACCTTCGCTGCCTATCATAGCAGCCATATACGGCGGTAATCTCCATCCGCCATCCGAAACCAACAGTCACCGCCGTAGGCATGCGCCGCGGTAATCTTCCTCCGCACGATAGCAGCGCCGCCGCCACCATCAGCAGTAGCCGCCAGCAGCCATCTCCACAGTGTCGTCAGCCATCAGAAATCGCTTCTAATCTGCAAGGAGCAGCCATCTCCATCTGCCGCCGCCGCGTCGATACTATCGACTCGAGCGTCGATAGTATCGACGTTAGTCCAGACGCAAAGTGCATCCCGTCGATACTCCATCTGCCGCAGCAGCCCAGCCGCCGCCGTGTCGATACTATCGACCCGAGCGTCGATAGTATCGAGATCAGTCCAGACGCAACCTGCATTCGCCGGCGTCGATACTATCGACAGGAGGTCGATAGTATCGACTTTATCACAGCAACAAGACGAGCGTCGGTCGATACCATCGACAGTCCTGTCGATGGTATCGACATTTGATCAGTGACGATGTAAAACGGTATCGACCGTCCGCTCCATCTCATGAAGTCTTCAAATCAGCCTTCCTCACAGCTTTAGAGAGGGTCCGCCTTAGCTCCGCATGCATCCTCTTGGCATTCAATATCTCCGGAGTCACACATGAGACCCTTTGTTGCGAAAAAGTGCTTCATCAGCCGAGCGTCATATCCAGCCATCATCCGCAAGTTGCTGCTCCTCCACTTCATCATCATCCCGACGATCTTCATCCGCAAGTTGCTGCTGCGTTGTGTGTCATCATGCTACTGCTGCCATCTACAGTAGGCGATCACTCTCCACCGCTACCAAACAACCATGTTTACTGCCCCCATATGCATTATCCCTGTCACTATTCGGATCATTAATCGGTCCTATCTTTTGCTAATCGGATCCTATTATGACCCTAACGGGCCAACAAACCCCCTTTTCGGGTCGGGACTAGATCCATTTATTTTTCTACCCGGATCTCAAGTTGACCCATTTAGTATACTCTCTTTGGCTATCAGTTTCATTCTCCACATATTACCCATCTCCATTTCACATATTCCTCTCTTTGTCCACCATTTTCTTTCCCACCCATATTATGTGAGCATCCCTTTTCCACATTACGGGGGGGTCATATATCCATTTCTCCACACCAAACACTCACCTTCGTCGTATTTGGTGTGGGGGGGATAGAGAGGAGAGAAAGAGATGAGAAGAGAGAGCGGGCATGAGAGCATATGAGAGCATGTATGAGAGAGAGTATGAGATGAGATGAGATGATGCTATATATATTCAGATTATATATATTCCAAGCTATCTTCATGGAGCTTCACACAGCACACCGGTTCTCTACTTGAGCCAGCAGTGAAGATCCAGCATCGACACCATATCCGTTGTTGATGATGTATTCCTTCAGCTGCATTCACATGAGACAGATGGGTGCTTCTTCAGAAGCTCAGAGTTTTATCTTCACTGAGCTGCTTCATCACGTCTTCTCCGAGCCGCATCTGCTGTATCGACATCGCCTGTAGCTGATCCTCTTGGGACTTTCCTTGATGGATGATATCTACTTTCCTATCAAGCCCCAATGGTTCCTGCATCGTATCAAGCAGCAGATCGTCCGTGTTCGTGCCGCGTTAAGCACGTATTCCAGTGGCGAATTGTTGTAGTATCAGGACCATTCGTCCACACTATATCCGCGTTCGTGCCGCATTAAGCACGTATTCCAGTGGCGCATTCTTCAGCCTACAGAGTATCTTCAGATGTCTTCATTTCAGATGCACTTCAAAGAAGACCTTCTTCAAAGCTCGAGTATCTTCAGCCTGCAAAGTCATCATCACCATTTGATTCAGGGGGAGTATTGATTAAGGGGGAGTAACATATTTTGTATGGGAGTGATATTTATCTTCATCTTTCATTTATCATTTCTTTTTATCGAGTCCTGTAACTCTCCAAGCTTGGACATGTGTTTCACCCATGCTCCAGCTTGAGGGGGAGTGTTAAAGTGTCTATATTAGTCTATTAATTAAATAGGCTAATTAGTTTAGTGGGCCTTTATATTCCGGCCCATCTAGTTTAGATTACTTGGGACAAAAGTCTCAGGGTTTCTCCCTTGCTCCTATATATAGGACAGGGGTGTCCAGTCTTTGTATCACAATCTATTTCATATTCAAGCAATTTTATATTTCACATTAATAATTACATACATACTGATTTAAATCAGGTAGTTGAACGGGTCCCCTAAACCAGTAAACCAGATCAAAACAAATCTTTTGATCAATCAAAGTTTGTTGAAATAAACCAAAATACTCCGCGGTCCACCTCTTCTAACCGAATCATACCAAATTAGTTTGCTTCACTCTGGTTCAGCTTATTCTACATGCTTCTAAACAGTACAATCAAAAACTCAGCCACAATCGCAACGCCTAAAAATTGTTTAGGAATATGATTGTGGATTACTAAAACCTTCTTTCAGGTTGTTCAACTTATCTACGAGTATGCTAGAGACTAAAATAATAGGGTGTGGTTGCGAGAAAGGTTTGCAAGCTCGCTAGGCGCAAAGGGAGAAGATAATTTCATCAAGTGTTTGATGTGCTATAATAAGGGACAGTGGATAAGTAGATGGAGCACTGGAACAGATGGAGATGCTGGGACGGCATTTTGCTGTGTGGAACACATACCCGTGACTTGTCATAGAGGACACAAACAAAGACGAGGTGTGTGTGTGCATGTGCACATGCACGCCCATCGAAATGATTTGGATGATATCTGAAAAGATATAAAAGTTTTCTCCATGATATTTATAATTTATATCATGCCTAATCCACACCAAGGCTGTCAATGCGGCCAGGCGGTGCCTTGGCATGACTGGGCACCTAGGCGCATGGACTACTTTTCAATTTTTGCATATACTTACATACATAACATATAATATATCTGACATATATAAGGGCAATTTGTCTATGTATTTTGTGTTCTACATCCTAAAGTGAAGTAGAAGCCTTAAAATGCATGAAAAGCATTTACATATGTCAAATTTGATATAAATGGCATATAGACAATTATATATGCAGGAAAAAAATGACCAGGCACCCAGTTTTTTTAAGAAGGCCGCAGCCTAGACAGGAGCCCCCTTGCTACCTTGGCATGAGCTTTAACAACCATTAAACAAACTATATACTTTCCATCAGTACAGTTAGATTACATGACATGAGAAACCTAGAATGCCATAAAGATAAAATGATTCATCCATGTTCATGTATTATACCAAAAACATGAAGATTTGTGTTCCCAATCTTATTAGATGACATGAGAAACCTAGAATGCCTTAAAGATCAAATGATTCATCCATTTATGTATTACACCAAAAATATGAAGATTAAATAAAAGGGGCCCGTTGGAAAGAGCTCCCTAAAGATATATATATAAATGGGAGCAGGCCTCACATTCTATAATATATGAACAATAAAGAACATAGCAGCTTAGCAAAAAAAGAACATAGTTTTGTTTTTTCTTCTTTTTCTTTTTCTTTTTCTTAGTGCGAGGGGATATCAAGTCAAAGGTAAATTGTATACGTCATTGCTCAGTATTTGCCTTATCTAGCGAAGATATATTTCCATGTTGCCAATTTCCTGTGTTACGCAATTTTGGTTTATTGTATATACGTTATAACCTAAAACTCTGGCCTGTGTAACACCTTGGATGCACTAAAATGTGCCGTTGGCTGTGTAGAAATAACTATCTTCCATGCAAACGTCTTGGAATTCCATTACACAGAATTGAATACATAATAAGAATAGAGAATAAGAAATGTTATAGATAAACTTGAATCCAATGGAATGGAGTCCTGTAAGGTGTCAAGGTTTTATTCTATCAACATAAAATGGTCGAGTTGTGTTATTCTCTTCCAAAAGCATCAATATCAAGTCATTATGAAAACTGCAATAAGGTTAAACGCAAGGCTTTACAAGTGCTTAACGTGTGACGAACTGACAATGCGTTTTCATCTTACCGAGTCAATGTGTGAGCCTAAAAACTGACGCTTTGGATGGGTAATACAAATATACATAGAAGATATTAAAATTGTGTGGTATATGTCACAATGTAACGTATTAATATCGTATAGTATATGTCAGAATGTAGCATGTGAATATCTAATGAAGTCGATGGAGGTAGCAAAGGAAGACTCACATTTAAATTAGTCATATTTTACAATGCGAAACCACTCTTAAATCAGTAGGGAACTGGGAAAAAATAAACAAAAAAATCTCTATCAGTGATGTGAAAGAATATTATCGGTAGGGAACTGGGAAAAAATAAACAAAAAAATCACTATCAGGGATGTGAAAGAATATTGTATTGAATTGATTCGATTAATAAAAGAGGTACAACCCTACCCTATATATAGGAGCAAGGGAGAAACCCTGAGACTTGGGACTCAAGCAATCTAAACGGGCCGAGATACTAAAGGCCCACTAACTAATTAACCTATTAACTAAATAGGCTAATATATACTCTCTAACACTCCCCCTCAAGCTGGATCATGGGTGAAACACGTCCAAGCTTGGAGTTACAGGACTCGATAAAAGAAAAGATAGAAATGATAAAAGATAAACAGTCGAGGTATTTCGCCATGCGCGCGAACATCCTCGCGTCCCACAGGTGAACTTTCTTTTTTCGTCTCTTCTTTTCGGTGATGAGGAAGTTCTTGGTGCGTTGTTTCGTACTGGGCTTTGACCTCATCCGCACAGGTGTAAGGTCCAAGCTCCATTGGCATTGATAGTTCTGGCACCTTTTGGGCAACGAGGCCCTTGCCTCGATTAGCTTGCCACGAGTTGTACCCCGGGGCCGCTTGGTTTTCATGTCGACCTGTTTTGACTCGTGTTTCCGATCAGCCACTCTTCTAATTATGTCAGCCATATTCTCCCCATATAAAAGATTGATACTCCCCCTTAAACAAAACTCCCCCTGAATCATATGACGACGACGCCTCTCTTGTTGACTTGTATTTTGCAGGCTGGAAATTCTCAAGCTTTGAAGACGATCTTGTAGAGTGCATCTGGAATGAAGAACATCTGAAATGGAACCTGAATACTGTAACAGTAATTCACCACTTGGAGCAGACGATCATCAATACCACGACTACGCCATCTTCACTGGAATACGTACTTAACGCGACACGAACGCAGATCTCCAACGATGATGTAGCAGTAGTGGTGTCTTCAAAGCGTCTGAGAAGACGTGCATAACGTGGCACATACACGAACGGACGATATGCTGGTGATACGATGCAGGTTCCATAACTCTATCGCGTGAACCTTGGGGGCTTGATAGGAAAGGAGATATCATCCATCAAGGAAAGTCCCAAGAAGATCAGCGGAAGGCAATGCTAATACAGCAGATGCAGCTCGAAGAAGACGTGATGAAAGCAGCTCGGTGAAGATATAACTGGATGAACTATCAACCTTGCAGATGTAGGCTTGGCAGGCTTGAAATTGCTGAGCTTCTGAGAAGTCTAAAAAAGCACCCATATGTCTCTCAAGAATGCAGCAAGAGTGATCAACTGAACCACCATTAACACCAAAGGAAGAGGAACCAAGAGGGCTGAAATATGCATAGCAAACTCTTGTCCTGACGTACATAATGCAGTACGAATGCGAGAAGCTTGGTGTCAACGTTGCAATGGAGATCCTTCAATGTTGTCTGGAAGTGGAGAACAACAAATGTGCTGAACAATACGAAGCTCCATAGTAGCCGGAAATAAGTAGCCTGAATACATATATCATCTCTTCTCATACTCTCTCTCTCATACATATTCTCTCACACACTCTCTCTCTCTTCTCATCTCTTCCTCTCCTCTCTATCCCCCCCCGCACACCAAATACGACGAGAGTGAGTGTTTGGTGTGGAGAAATGGATATATGACCCCCCCCCCGCACGTGGAAAAATGGATACACACATGATGGGTGGGTGGGAAAGAAATTGGTGGATTTGAGAGGAATTTGTGATATGGAGATGTGTAATATGTGGAGAATGAAACCGATAACCGAAGAGAATTTAATAAATGGGTCAATGTAAGATCCAGGTAGAAAAGTAAATGGATCTAATCCCAGCCCGAAAAGGGGATTTTTTTGGCCCGTTAGGGAAACAAAGATAGATCCGAGTAAGGATCTGAATATCATAAGTATTGGAGGACGTCAGAAACTTGGGAGAAGATAGAACAATTACGGGTAATGCAGCATCTCTCTAAGCAGAAGCAAGGCGGCAGCAATAGACAGAGATAATAGATGGTGATGGTGTTGGGGCAGCAACAGCGAGGACTCAACAACGATGGCAATGGATAATGAATGTAAGCGGCAGCAGGATGGAGCAGAAGCCATGGGGTCTGGATGATGGCGACAATGGTTGTTTTGATGTTGTTGCTGAATTTTAACGGCGACAAGATGATGACCGGCTACCATAAGACTTGGCCATAGCAGAGGAGATGATAACGGACTCCTGCGCGGCTCCGGAGATATTGCAGGCCATGAGGTTGCAGGCGGAGCCATGTGCGAAGCTTCTCTATTAGCTACGGCAAAGGCTGCATAGACGATGGCAACGAAGACGAAGCCGGCTGGGCGAATATGATGGCAACAACAGTGGCTACTGCTCCTGGGATCGGCGGCGATGGCTGCTTGCTGCTATTGGCGGTGGCGATGATAGTCGTACGCTGACGGCACAGGGCGTAGGGCCGGCGGTCATCGGCGACGCATGGGCAGGCAGCGGCGGTTGCTGGCCTGGCCAGCGGTGCTGATTGTTGTGTCTGGTGGCGATTGCGGCGGCGGCGGCGGTGGCGTTGTTGCTTGTTGCTGGCGGTTGCTTGTTGCTGGATACGACGACTGCATGATGCGGCGGCGAGACAAAAATTGCCAGCATACAGAAAGAAGATCAGAAAAGAAGATAGGATCTTTAAGAAAGAGGATGAGAAGCCATTAAGTTCGGGATGTGTCTGGCGGGCGGCCGGCCTAAGCCATGGCTACGGCGGCCACCGCCTGCTGGCGGAGGCAGAGCCTCTGTTGCTCTCTCGGAGAGCGAAGAGTGGCGACTGCTAGGGCTGTTGTCAGCGGCTAGGAGAGAAAAGGGAAGGGACGGCGGCTAGGGTTTCCTAGGAGCGAACGTGCTCTGATACCATGTGAAAGAATATTGTATTGAACTGATTCGATTAATAAAAGAGGTATAGCCATGTCCTGTATATAGGAACAAGGGAGAAACCCTGAGACTTGGGACTCAAGTAATCTAAACGGGCCGAGATACCAAAAGCCCACTAACTATTAACCTATTAACTAAATAGGCTAATATATACTCTTTAACAAGAGAAAAGGGAGAGAACATCAAACTAAAATCAGTACAGATTGATAGAGGATATTTTGGGAAATAATACATATACATATTTACCACTTATGGCGCTTTCGACAGAATAGACCAGCAAGGATATACAGGTAAGAGCTCCAAAGGAACCTACTTTGTGGTCGAATTTTGGATCCAAGTGAAGTCGAGATACATTACACATATTCCAAAGCAAGTCCTAGATGAATTCGTAACAGCACGGGCACAGGCATATATCAATGGTCGACACCTATATCATCCTGGTAAAAGGAACAACTCAGATATTCAAAGATAAGATACCTCTTGTAGAAAATGTGTGGCACTAAATCCATCATCCATCAAGACTTTGATGCCTTCTGGAGGTAAGTTTTTGTTTTAGTAGTTAGAAGGCTTTGTAGAGATATATACAGCAGACTTTACTGTAATTATGCTCTATTCTTGAATATTTAATTGAACCAGATGCATTCAGTTCAAAAAAGATTACAACAACAAGAGCAGTTATTTAGGTGAATAATATGAAGGAAAGCCTAGGAAATCTATACCAAGTTTCAATAGCTTGTAAAAGGCTGCATATCATATGAAGATGCTGTGAGTTGATACCAGATCTTTTTCTGGATTATTTTTAGAATTGTCTGGAATTGTTCTGAATTTGTTCTGCTTCACCAGATTTTTTTCTAACATAGAAAAAACCATTTTGCTGAGGTCAAGTCTGTAGATCTCACCTTTTATGATGATGTCACGCCTCTAGAACTCTTTCTTGGAAGCACTTCCAAAACTCTCAAGGTGCCAACACGTCACTACTTCTGACTGGATAGGGTCCTAAGGAAAAAAAACTGATAAAAGGTGGATCTAGGGAATGCCCAAAAGAGAGTATTCAAAACGGCTGACCACCTAGCCCCTTCTGTGTGTTTGGCAAGTGAACAGTTATGAAGCGAGTACTCAGGTCATCGGAGTGTGAATCAAAATTAGGAGACACACAGTGTGAAAAATTCCGTGCCTTGGCTCGCGCCTACAAAACCACCAAGGGGAGCTTAGACAGTTCGTTTTCGAGAGTTTTAATTGTGCACATCATTTTAATCATATATTTGACATGTTCATATTATGTAAGTCAAGTGTTGAACGTTGCCAGCTACTGGGCCTACCGCTAGTATTCAAATTTCCGATAACCTCGTCACGGTTGGGATTGCAAAATAGCACGAGATATAAAAGGCCAGAAAAGACTATGATCCCAGTGTGAAGAACCTTCTAGGACATACAGCTAAGTCATGATCGGCTCTGGGGATGTAGGGTCCAATTCGCACCTGTTGTCTTTCGAGGTTGGATAGTGAATCAAACAAAGTCCTTTCTAATTTATGTTCATGAGAGACAAAAATTAAAATGGGCTTTTGTCCCTTCTATGCCCAAGAAGAGCAACTTACAGATGCATCTAATGAGAATTGAACCAAAAAATATTCTACTCACCAATTAGTATGACAAAGTGGGCTAACCAAATTTGACTGTTTGTGAGCAAATTTTGCATCCAAGTGAAGTTGAAATACATTTTGCACAAGTCTCACAGATAGTCCTAGATATAATAGTAACAACATGGAACACGGACATGTACCAGTGCTCCTCGCCTGTATCATCCTGGATTAAAGGAACAACCATGTATTCAAAGATGAAATGCTTTCTATGATCACAGTGGCACTTCATCCATCAAGATTTTCATGCCTTGTGTAGGAAGGTTTTTGTTTTAGTAGTTATGTAGAGATAAATATTGTTGACTTTAATGTAATCATGTTCTCTTTCTTGAAAATGAAATGAAATCAGGCACTTTCAGACCAAAAGAAGATCATAACATTACGCCCAAGGTGAAAAATACGAAGAAAAATCTTGAAATATATAACAAGCTTCAACAGTGTAAGAGGAGGCAAAATATATAAAGATGTTATGAGAATGATACCAGAAATATTCTGGATTTTTTTTTTAATTTCTTGGTCTTTGGTTATCCTCCATTTCCCCTTAACTTTTGTAAGACAGAAAAACCATTTAGCTGTGCTCATTGAGGCTGTGAATGTCACTACCTCTTACGACAATGTCACCTCACTAGAACTCATAAATTGGTCAAATATCTGAAAGTCGAGATTTGCTCGTTCCATGAAACTCTTAAAAGTTGAAAAAGTGAGTGATGATGAGATAGAACAACGACAGCTACATATCTTAAATTTACTCCTATCATTTTGATTTGGTCAAACCAAATTCACAATAGGTGAATACTGATTCTATGCTTCTATTTTGAAGAAGGGGACTATTACCTTTACATATTCGAAGGACTCCGTAGCTGCTTCACCAATTATAGGAGGCGATGATTCCATTTCATATTCCAAATCACTATCATCATCCTGCATTGGTATACACAAAGCAATATACATGATATTGAATGACTAGGCTGAAAAAATCAAATAGCCAGATAGTTATTATTTACAACATTCTTAAGTATATAATGATGATCTTGAGATCCTATACAACGCTGAAAAAGAAGGGTATTGTGAATGGATTTGGGTCAAAGCGATACCCGGCTAGAGCGGGTTCTCCTTTATTATAATAGACCCAACAGGAAACGGAAATAGTAAAGAGATACATAAATAAGGAAACTATTTTCTAACACCCCCTCAAGCTGGAGCATACACGTCATTCAATATACATCATGCATGCCCAGCTTGGAATTCATATATTTGAAAGTTGAAGATGGAAGGCTTGGTGAAGATATTTGCCACTTCTTGTCCAGTCCTGACATGAGGAGTTTGAATCTTCTTGGAGAGCACTAAATCATGAACGAAGTGGTAGTCCACTTCAATATGTTTGGTCCACTCATGAAACATCGGATTGCTAGCAATATGAATGGTTGTCTGGTTATCACACATGAGACAAATTGGTGTCTCAATAGACACTCCCATTTTCGACAGAACAGACATAATCCACTGTAACTCACAGCAAGCATGTGCCATAGCTCAGTATTCAGCCTCTGTATTGAACCGTGCTACCACATTTTGTTTCTTACTCCTCCAAGTCACCAAATGTCACCCAAGAAATACACAATAACCAGAAGTAGAACGTTTATCTCCAACATCACCTGCCCAATCAACATCGTGAATCCAGTGAGCTTCAAGGATGTATGTGCGGGATTTTGCCCTGTAAAGTAAGGCCCTTCCCTGGCGATGCTTTAACAATACGAAGAATCTGAGTGACTGCCATCCAGTGTGACAGCTTGAGCGCACTCATGAACTGGCTAACAACTCCCACAGCATAAGAAATATCAGGACGAATAATTGTCAAGTAAATCAGTTTCCTTACAATCCTTCTATACTTTGCTGGATCAGAAATATCATTGTCATCAGAAATAGACGTCTTGGTATGATAATCCATAGGCGTTGAGACGGGTTTGCACTATGTCATCCTTGTCTTTGCAAGGAGGCCAAGGACATATTTCCGCTGAGAGAGGTTTGTGCCCTTCTTAGAACGTAGAACTTTTATTCCAAGAAAATAGCGGAGATTGTCCAGATCTTTGGTCTAAAATTGTGTTTGCAGCCATTCCTTGAGTTGTAGAATGCCAGTAGAGTCATCACCTGTGATGACAATATCATCTACATAAACAACTAGAATAATAGTGTCACTTGAAGATTTATACACAAATAAGAAATAATGAATGATCAGTAGAAGACCGGGTGAACCCAAACTGTATAAGTGCAGCACTGAATTTATCAAACCATGCTCGTGGTGACTGCTTCAGACCATACAAGGATTTCTTCAACTTGCATACCTTAGGACACTCCCCCTAAGCAACATACCCAGGAGGTTGCTCCATATATACCTCCTCAAGTAGATCACCATGAAAGAAAGCATTTTTGACGTCCAGTCGAAGAAGAGGCCCGTCATAGTGATTAGCAATAAAGATAAGGATGCACACAGAATTGAGCCGCTCAACGAGAGAGCAAAACTCAAAGAAGTCTACACCATGTGACTAAGTGTATCCTTTTGCCACCAAACGAGCTTTCAAACGATCAATAGACTGTCTAGTTTCTGTTTCACAATATACACCCAGCGGAAGCCTACAACAAACTTGCCAAGAGGGAGTTCCACCAAGTCCCAGGTAGAGTTCTCATGAAGAGTTGCCATCTCACTGCCCATAGCCTGGATCCAACCATCATGTCGTGCTGCTTCCCTACAGGAACGAGGAACAACCATAGAATCAAGCTGAAGAGTAAAAGTGTGGATTGTTGGCGAAAGATGAGACAAGCAACAAACATTCGCCATGGATGATGTATAGTGCAAGAACGAACACCTTTACGAGCTACGACTGAAAGGTGCAAATCTGAAACTGAATCATCAAGAGAACTCTCAGTAGAAACAGTTACCTCAGGGGTGTTGGATGAGGACGAGGCATACTATTGGACTGGTGACGCTACATCCTCTTGGTGAAGCCTTGCTCGCCTAGAGTAAACAAGTGGAAAGGGGGGAATTGGCGGAGGTGTTGATGGTGGTGAAGTGGGGGTGGTTTCTAAAACAGTCTCATCACATGGCACGGGAAGTGGTGGCTCTCTCTCATGCTCAAAATGCCCCCCTTACTCTAAACAAAGTCACTAAAGAACAGAGTAGACTCATGGAAAGTAACGTCAGCCGACACAAAAAGACGACAAAGACGAGGACAATAACATTGGTATCCCTTCTGTGTGGTAGAGTATCCCAATAAGACGGTGTGAACTGCGCTAGGAGACAGCTTGTCAGCACATGGATCAAACACATGAACAAACGCAGTACAACCAAACACACGAAGAGGAACAAGGAAAGGTTGCTCGTCATGTCGTAAAATTGATAAAGGGGTAGCCCCATGTAAGACAGAAGATGGTTGACGATTAATCAAGAAATGTGCAGTAAGAAGAGCATTAGACCAATATTTCTTAGGCACAGACATCTGAAAGAGTAGCTTACGTGCTACATCAAGTAAATGGCGGTTTTTGCGTTCAGCAACCCCACTTTGTTGAGGTGTAGACAACATGTCTAGTGAATCATGCCAACCGAATTACAAAAATTAGAGACAACTCTTTGAACATATTCTAGGGCATTGTCAGTACGAAGAATCTTGATATCAGCATCAAACTGATTTTTTATTAACTAATGAAAAGTTTGGATAACAGACAAAACTTCATCCCGAGACTTAAGTAGGTAACCCAAGTCATACGAGAAATCATCAAAGAAAGAGAAAATATCAAAAACCATTATAACTTGACTCTTTAACATGGCCCCAAACAACACTATGGCTCTATTTAGCAATGTGATTACTTTAACCACGGTCATGCATCCAAGATGAACCACCGCATAAAATTGGTCTGGTGGATAATCCCAGTTGGGTAATCGCAGATGAGTGTAAAAAGTATGTAAAATTTTACCAGTTGTTAAAATAGTGTTTCAGTACTGACACTTTTAGCTACCCGCGATTGACTTTTAGTCTTCCATCACCACTGTGACCGAAGTAATTGCATTACCAAACGTTGCCTATGAATGAGGTCAAAAGGACGCTTAGAGTGTTTCACAGTTTGACTCAGAAAAGAAATGCAATGATGTTTTCCTAGTTGACATGACTGACACTCTAACGACTTAATTGATGCTAAGTTTGGGACAAGATTTTGAAGACTCTCCATGGATGGATGCCATAGCGACAATGTCATTGTAAGGGAGAGCAACTGAACACGATAGATGCAGTGGATGGAATTTGGCGAGTTGGGCGACCACCTTCAAAAAAGTAGAGATCACCTTTCCCAGATCCCCCACCAATCATCTTCCAGCTCCTGGGATTCTGTAACACAAAGAAAGAGCCTCCAAATATTACCAAACATTTAAAAGAATCAACTAGCTTTGCAATAGATATTAAGTTGAATGGAAAGTCTGGTACATAATGTACAGACTGTAAAGTCAAATCGGATGATGCTTGTACAGTGCCACACGCCTGGACTCGCTTGATAGAACCATCAACAAGTGTCACAGAAGAATGCGGAATATATGAGTCAGAAGAAAGAAGCATAGATCGTATACCCGTCATATGCTGGGAGGCCCCAGAATCCACTAACCATGTAAAAGATGGGTGAGGCAACAAGCGAAGTCCCTTTGTTACCTGTATCTGGAACTAGATTAACAGAAACGCCAAGAGAAACGTGTTGGGTAGCCTAAAGAAGACGGACATACTCCTCCTTGGAGATCGTAACGTCTGATTGCACCTGTTTAGAAGCTCCAGATGCAGATGCTCCCGGCGAAGTAGCCGTATAATGTGCAACGCCAATAGGGGGTCGACCATGCTTAGAATAGCATTTCTCTTCTAGATGTCCAAGTTTCCCACAAAAGTACATTTAGGACGATTGCCTCGTCCCTGACCAGCACCCCGTCCAACTCCTTTGGTGGCAGCAGCAAGGGAAGCATGATTCTCAGTGGGATGTTCTCCTGGAGTAGTAGAAAAGGACTCAAACGAAGATTGTTGAATTCACACAAAAGCTTTTTCAAGGCTTGGTAGTTTGTCTGTAACCAGAATAACACTCATGGCTGAAGCATATACAGGATTTAAGCCAGACAAAAACCTTGTTGTTACTAGATCATCTCGGTCTTTCATTTAGTCATCAGTCTTTAGTGGCTGGTAGAAACTGAGTTCTTGAGAAATAGACTGTATAGTACCAAAATAATCCTCGAGAGAGCAACTATTTTGTTTTTCTGCAAAGAGGCAGTCATAAACAACATAGACACGGAGAGCATTCTTCTCGTCAGAAAAATGTTTTTATGCAGCTTCCCAGATTTTTTTGGTTGCGGAATAAAGCATAAATCTGGAAGCAATTTGGGGCTCCATGCTATTCTAAAGCCAGGATTTCACCAACCCATTGTTTTTCCGCCAAGTGGGATAGTCTTTGCTACTTTCATCAGGAGGTTTTGATTCAATAATTTCCACCTTTTCACAAGATTCAAAACAATGTAGATAGCATTCATCCAGAGAAGATAATTCTGTGAGTTAAATATATATATATATGTATGTATATATATATACATATATATATACAGAAGTTATTTGAGATTGGTCGTTGTAGAGGACTTTAGCAGAAGCAGGTGGCTTTGCATCTCCCATATTAAGATTGGATCAGGGTAGCAAGGGGCACGTCGTGTAGCACCCTAGACACGTCGTGTCACCTGGCGAAGATAGATGATAGAAGTTCTGACGATCTTGGACACGCCGTGTTGAACTCAGGACACGCTGTCAGTTGGTGACAAGACGTCTGAATCCTTTTTGCACACGTCGTCGTGTCACTGATGGGACACGCCATCTAAGTCGGAGGCAACTCCAGTGGATGTGACACGCCGCGTCGTCTAGGGACATGTCGTGTCGCTTGCGAACAAAGTGAAGATCTGCATCTGTTAGAACAAACCCTGGGCAGCAACACGTTGTGTTACTTTGTGTGCAGTGGCCACAGAAGTAGATCTCGACGGGAATAAACTTCGTCAAGTAGATATTGAACTCCGAGAAGATGCGCCACAGAGAGATGACCCCGGGAAGACGCGTCGGGGGGCTCACAGGAATTAGCACTGTCACTAGCCAATTAAGGATGTGAATCTGACGCATCAGCAATCCCTAATGATTTAGGCACTCATCCACGTACGGGGACTGCGTGGAGAGGAAAGAGGATGAGAAGGAAGGTGTTCCTCTCTCTCCGGGATAGAACAAGGGTCTTGTCCTCCTCTCCTTCAAGCGGCCACTGTGGCCTAACGGATCGGAGGATAATCAGTCCGGTATGGAATATCGGTGGTGGTGGCGAAGGTGTCCTACGGTGGAAGAGAGAGAAGGGAGAGAGGGGGTGGTGGCTAGGGGAAAGGCAGCTAGGGCTACAACAGCCAGATGTGCTCTGATACCATGTGAATGGATTTGGGTCAAAGTAATAACCGGTTAGAGCCGATTCTCCTTTATTATATAGAGTGAGAACATTTACATAATAGACCCAAAAGGAAACGGAAATAGTAAAGAGATACACAAATAAGGAAACTATTTTCTAGCAGGTATGAAAAAGGATATCTAGCAGAATGTAGTACTCAACAGATCTCTGAAATTATTGACTTTGTGAAGGCAATACATCACAAGTATATATGCAATACATCATATCCTTCTGAACAACACAAATTCCATATCTAAGTATATCATCATAATTATATATGCAAGAAACTAAACATCTTTAATGAAAAGAAAAAGAGGTGTTATATCAATACAGATGAAATGAAAAGGGAAATTCACTATGACACTAACCAGTGGTTCAGCATCTTCTTCTAGGTTTTCTTGCAAAGGATGGTGATATGCTAAATGCCTCCACAGCATTTGACATTCTCTAGGGCATGTAATTCCGATGGATTGTTTCTTTGCTATCTCACTCCAGTCAATTTTTCCATTATTGAATTTGGACTGAGAAATTTCTTGAAGAAAAGCAATGACAGTTTTTGCCGAATACCTTAAAAAAACATGTAACTCTCTTGAGGACAAGGTACATGCAACACTTATTTATCATGGTCTCATATTGCAAAAATGCACATCTTTACAACTTCCAATAGAAGAAAGATAGTTTTTTAATTGGACAGATAATTATTTTTGATAGATAATCACTACATTAACAATAATACATTAGTAACATGACAGTCCATCTCAAAGGAAAAGGTAGTCTGTATTCATTATGCAACTGCAAGAAATATGAGCCAAGGACTATAATACTACAAGAAGAACCAGATAGTGGGGCAAAAGTCTTGAACATAATGTGGTGTATACTAAATATGACTAACGGGTGCATGCTCTAGACAAGGTTTCAAATATTATGATTTAACACAGATATGGGATTAGTATCCAGAGATTCATTTATCACTATAAATTGGGAGATTGACTGGTGAGCAATCAGTTTTTCACATTTAAGTAAAAGATTTTATTATCACACGAACATACATACATTTTGCTTTTAACATAGAATTTTAAATGCTTATAAGTATCGTATAACATTCTATCTAGATAGGTTTACAAGTTTGTAAAATATTGACATGAGTTTGCATTCAAATTAGTTTAAAACTGCATTTGCGAAGATGTGCAGATCTAAGCCATGCCTCTGTGCAGAGGTTGAAAAGAATGCCTACTTTTAAAAATGCAAATACAAGAATAAATAACATATTGCCAATATTCATCAAATTGACTTATACAATGACAAAAGACATTGCCTTTATAGTGTGAGTAAATAATTCATTTATAATTTAATTCATAAAAACATAGTGTTCAATTTGGATGGAAAGGATATTCCAGAATATGATTAAGTTGAAATATTTGAGTTAGGGTCCATTATCCATAAGGATGTCTCTGATAGGATTACAACAGGGTAAATGAAACGGAGTGTCATCTGTTGATTATCCAACCATAATATTTCAAATAGTTTACTAAGTAATTGTATCTGATAGAGCTATGCATCCAAGAATTCTATATGATAGTGAATGTTGGGTGGTGAAGAAACAAAGTATTTATATGATACATGTAGCAAAAATGAGAATGCAAAGATGGATGTGTTGCAAGACGATTTAAGTATCAAATTAGAAATATCTATATAAGAAATAAGTGGGAGTGGCAAATATTGAGGATCAATTAATGGAGGCTTGTATTGAGCGTACAAACATGTTTAGTGTAGAACGTCAATTTCACACATTCAGAATAATGTTATTCAGTTAAACAGTTAAAGGGAAGGAGACTTAATATTTTTCAAGGCACACAACTTAGTAAATGGTCGCACCATGATACGTTCCACGAGCCTCTATAGTCAAATATCCCAATAATGATATTCACTCTGGTCCTATTACTCAAATTCAAATATGTATTCTATCAAGTACTTGATGTCGTTATGCCCTCCACCCATTTTATTTACCTTAGTTTGCACCTTGTATTCCTTTTCTTCTTTGAGAATCTTTTTGCTGATCTTATCATGGCTTTTAAGCAGAGCAAAAGGTCGTAGTATTTACCAAAAAGATAATCAAGGATAAATAGGAAGCTTAAATATCTATATCTAACACAAATACATGCATCGTCTTGTCGTCGTCAGTGTTTTAAAAAGCGGTATGTGTTATGCGTTCGGAGAGGTCACCTTGTAGAGTATATGCGGTATGCGGGAGTATATGCGGAAGTATATGTGGTTCTGGATTTTTTTATTTATTAATTATTATATGTATATATATATAGAGAGAGAGAGTCAGGCTAGTGTACACTCGAGTGTACGGGAGCCACCGTACACCTCAGTCATTTTTAAAGATGCGGTAATTTTTTTTTAAATCTAAACCATTGATCTTCTTAAATTTCTTAAGAACATGCTATATAATAAAGTTTAGCTCATTTGGACATTTATAGGTCATGCATCTAAAGGAGGCAAAAATCATGCATTTCAAATTAGTTTTGTGTGTCGATTTTGTTGTACTTGGATGAGTGACTTACACTCATCCAAATGAGCTCAAATTTTTTATGTGGCCTATTATTATTGTAACCATGAAGATCAATGGATTAGATTTTGAATAAGAATGGTCTAGATAGGCAAACATCATTGGGGTGTACAGCGTGATATGTACACTCGAGTGTATTCTAGCCTGACTCTCTCTCTCTCACTCTCTCTCTCTCTCTCTCTCTCTCTCTATATATATATATATATATATAGAGAGAGAGAGAGAGAGATATATTAATCATGACATGAATTTACATATTTAATTTGTGCAATTGTGTATCTAAATAGTACAATTACAAGAATAATGGATGCAATCATGCAAATATGCAATCATCACAACTTAGATAAATACAAACATGCACTATAATCTAAATTTAAACAAACATAGATGAATGTAAATGTAAAAAAAAATCAGAATATGTATAACTAAAAATCGGGGTTTGATCGGCCTTGTATGCGGCCGTACAACCGATTATGCGGCCTGGTCCGCTTTTTGGAGGGATTTCCAATATGTGGTTCGGTTGGAGGTCCGCACCTTGTATGAGGCCGCACAGACCATTTTTAAAACACTGGTCATCGTCATATCATCTAAGCCCCAATCCCAACCATGTTGGAGTCAGGTACATGGATTCTTCTTTTTCAGCTCTGTTATGGGCCACATATTTTGATCAAAGATGTAGAGGTTTAAAATCTCTCCTTATAGGCTCTTCCCAATCACAATCACAATAATCATATTTTCAATGTGAATTTTCCCCAATCGTATGTCACAGCTGAATAACTCCCAAATCCGCTCCCCAATCTGAAACATTCTGGTTTATTCATGTATTATTCACGAATATTCACATTTTTTAAGACTGACTTTATTCACGTGTATATACATGTGTGTATAAAATGGTATACGTTTACGCATATGTATGTGTATATTATATATGTATATATATATGTATGCAATACATATGTGCATAGCCAACGAGATGTAGCTCGGGTGGTTGAGCTTGGATAGCCCCAATGCGGACGCACGTGTGCGTCCATGCGTGTGTATGAGAGAAAGAGAATGATCCCCCCACAACTTGTAGCGTAGGTCGGACGCCCAAAGGGATATTAAATTGAGAAATACTTGTCTGGTGGTTTAAACCCGAGTCCCTTCATTGGGGAACACCTGAATTCGCCAATGGCGCTATCTCTCGCGAACGTCTATATATACATACACACACACACACATATATATATATATGTGTGTGTGTGTGTGTGTGTGTGTGTGTGTGTATGTATATATATATACACACACATATATATGTATATATACACACACATATATATATATATGAGTATGTATAGTGTATATATATGTTGTATATATATACACATATGCATACATACTATATATATATATGTGTGTGTGTGTGTGTGTGTGTGTGTATACACACACATATATAGGTATATATATGCACATATACATATACAATATACACACACACATGTACATGTGTGTGTATACATACACACATACATATATATACATACATGCATATACATAAATATGTGTGTATATATACGTACATATATATACACACTCGTACATATATACACACCTATATATACAAATATACACACACACACATATATATACACACATATATGTGTATATATACACACACACATGTATATACATATACATAAAGAAAAAGGTGACGTCTTCCCTTGTTGATTTTAGACCTATTGCATGTTGTTCGGTTCAATATAAAATTATTGCAAAGTATTGGCTGTTAGATTGAAGTTGGTACTTCCTCATCTTATTTCTGTAAATCAAGGGGCGTTTGTGACAGGGAGGAGCATTGGTGACTATGCTCTCTTGGCAGGAGAGTTTTTCTTGGACCACACTGTTATGAGAGGAAGCAGGAAAGCTTGTTTAAAGTTGGATGTTTATAAAGCATATGACAGTGTCAAATGGGAGAAACTGTGGTGGATTATGAGGCAAATGGGCTTCAATGAGCAGTGGATCGGGTGGATGCAACAGTGTGTTGGGACTACAAGCTTTTCTATTATGGTTAATGGAACATCCGCAGGTATGTTCAGGGGAGGTAATGGCTTGCGCCAAGGGGACCCACTGTCCCCTCTTCTTTTTGTGATTGTTATGGAGTATTTTACACAGAAGATGCAGGCTGCGGAAAGAAGGAGATTAAGCCCTATACAGTTCGTGACACAAAGGCTATGACCCAGTTGATATTTGCGCATGACGTGTTAGTCTTTGTTGAAGCTAAACAAAACCATGGTTGTATAGGCAGCTAGGCGACCAAACGTTGCCTGGGGACGCCCAGGCCGCCTAGGCGCCTAGGCGGAGGCCCAAGCGTTTTCTTATATATATATTAATTTCATGGATACATGTAAAATTTATGATAAATAAAGTTAATTGAGTAGATGATTAAATAATATCAGAATCAGTACATAAATAAACACAAATCAGTAGATAACTAAATAAAAATGTAGATAAATAAATACAAATAACTAGATGAATAAATACAATTAAGAGGATAAATAAATACAAATCAGTTGATAAATAAAGCTACATCACTAGATGATTATATAATTTCAAAAGCAGTACACAAATAAATTCAAATGAGTAGATAACTAAATAAAAAACAGTATACGGATAAATTTAGTAGATGAATAAATACAAATAAGTAGATGAATAAATACAAATCAGTTGATAAACTAATATAAATCAGTAAACGATTAATTCATTCCTAAATACAAATAAGTAGATAACACAAATCAGTTGATAAACATAAATCAGTAGATAACTAAATAAAAAACAGTAGATAACTAAATACAAATAAGTAGATGAATACATAATGTTAAGCGGATAAGTAAATACAAATCTATTGATAAATAAAGATACATCAGTAGATGATTACGTAATTTCAAAAGTAGTACATAAATAAATTCAAATGAGTAGAAAACTAAATAAAAAACAGTAGACAAAAATACAAATAAGTAGATGAATAAATACAAATCAGTTGATAAACTAATATGAATCAGTAGATGATTAATTAATTCCTTAATCAGTACATAAATAAATACAAATAGTAGATGAATAAATACAGATCAGTGGATAAATAAAGTTAAATCAGTTGATAAATAAAGTTAAATAAGTAGATGATTAAATAATAACAAAATCAATACATAAATAAACACAAATCAGTAAATAACTTAATTAAAAATATTATATAAAAAAAAGCTCAGCAGCAGCCTAAGCATGCCTAGGCGCCGCCCAGGCCGCCCAGAGGCCTAACTAGGCTAGGCGCCTGGGATTGGGACCCTAGGTGAACGCCTGGGCAAGCGCCCGTACAACTCAGAACAAAACACTTTAGGGAGTTTGCAAAACCTTCTTAAAATGTTTGGGGAGTAGACAGGGTAGTGCGTGAATGCAAATAAAACACATTTTTTTCTTTCCAAAAATTGCTACCAGATGGAAGATAGATTAATGGAGGCAATGGAAGTGGAGAAAGGAAGTTCCCAACAAAATATCTTGGCTTTCCCATGGTTGGGGATAACCTGCAGGTGAAAGATTTTGCTGAATGCATGGATAAACTAGAGGAAATGATTAATGGATGACCGACATTGAAGACATCTATGGCGGGAAGAACAACGCTGATAAGGGCTACTATAGAGGGGCATCTTGTCTTCTTGGTACAGCAAGAGGAGATACCCGGTTCAGTCCTGGGTAGAATGAAGATGAAGATAGCAAATTTTCTATGGGCAAGTGAACATCACCCGATGAGATATGCAAGAATGGCTCTTCCAAAAGATGGAGGTCTGAATTTAAAGACGCTCAAAGACATTGCAAAATGGAGGACATTACGGAGAATAATTATCCATCAAAAAGGCACGTCAACTTGGGAGAAATGGATGAGAGAAAGATATCCAAAAGGCTTAGACTTCAAACCAAGGACACGGGAGGGATACTCTCGCACCATTAATGTCATGACAGAAGTATGGCAGCAGGTTAGACATTTGTTTGAGCCTCATGCCACGGAGAACTGGAGACTAGAGAAGAGTGAGTTGTAGTCATGTTTTGTGATATAGCGTTGGGCTATATGTAACTCTTGACCCCCTGTAATTTTGGGGGAAGTCGGAATATATTTACCTAATTCCGATATCCATATACATATACAAATACACACACACACATATATATGTATATGTATATACACATATATGTATAGATATATACAGACACACACATATATATTATATAATATGTATATGTGTGTGTGTTTATAGAGAGAGAGAAAGAGGTAGATATAGATATATATATGTATGTATATCTATACATACATACACATATATATACATACATATATATAATATGCATATATATATATATATATATGTTTTTATGTATATATATATGTGTGTGTGCGCGTGTGTGTGTATATATAGAGAGAGAAAGAGATAGATATAGATATAGAATATATGTATGCATGTCTATACATGCATACGTACATACCCATATATATAGACATACATATAGATATATATATACATGTACATATATATACATATATACATACATACATATAGGGTAGTTATCTAGTGAGAAGCATGCTACAGTGAGAACATGAGAGGTATTTGAATAACTATAAAATTGTAGTTTGTATTTAAATCCCAACGGTGTAGATGGGAAGAGCATCAATTCATGTACCTTCACACAAATAATCATTGCAATCGTATATTTTTACTTGTCCATATGTTCAATATACACTATTTACATCCAGGTCAGGGCAAGTTAGGTCATAATAGGTCAAATTTAGTCAAATTGGGGCGACTTAGGTCTCATTTAGTTTCAGTTTGGTCAATCTTAGACCAGATTATGGCAAATTAAGTCTCTAACAGGTCACCTGAGATGTGATTTTTAAGAACTTAGAATTTACTAAGATTGGAAAAACCACTATGTATAAACTTCTAAAACATATATGTGAGTACATCTAAATTACATGTATGTCAATTCAACTTAAATAATATAGAAAATTACAAATAAAAAGAGCCTAGACAGATTGGTTAGAACCATGGAACTAAACTTCAGTGAAGTCGGACGAAGTTTCGCCGAAACTTTGAACTTCGACCATGGGTGAAGTTGAATCCTCAATACTTCGGCCTCGTCCAAACTTCGGGGCGAAATTTCCTTGTTTTCGTCAAAGTTTAATTTTTTGTGTGTATTTTCGTCCCAACTTCTCCGAAGTTGTCGAAGTTTCCTTAAAGTTGGGACAAAGTTGAGACGACCTAGAACATTAATCCTAACTAGTGCCCTAACGCCCATATAAGGCATAAGTGTCTCCTCCAACCATCTTCACAGCTTCTAATATCAACTCGTATGTTTGTTGTTGCCACTCTTTCCTAGAGAGTCTTGTAACTACTATTTGGTTGTATATTGTATATAATACATATGTTCAACACTTGATGTATTTGTATGTGTATTGCACGTTTGACCATTGCAAGCAACACATTGTATTATCAACCTACCTAGGGCTAGAGAGTCATGAATCGTGTTTTTGTGTTAAATTAACAATTATAAGATAGAGGTATAATAATTAGAAGTTTTCAATCGAAGTTTCCTTCAAATTAACATCATTTTTTCAAAAATCGGCATTGAAGTTTGTCGAAGTTTGCGAAACTTCCTTGAAGTTTCCAAAAACTTCCACTTCCACACCTGGCGAAGTCAACACGAAGTCGAAGTCCTGCACCATGGTTAGAACATAACCAGATACATGGTTGAATGGATAAGAAGGATCCATGTGGCCAAGCCGAACATAATTATGGTGACCTTTTTCAAAAGCTTACATGTTTATAATTAGTAATTTATACTGTTTACTACAATTTTTCTTATAGGGTACAATAGTCATGGGTCCTGAAAAGTATAAAACAAAACAGGCTGATACAAAGGCACAATGGTTGTCATGACATCCAGGCACAAGTCGAATTGGATGCTGCCTAGGCTAACTTCTTTGACTTGTAAGTTAAGGCCGTAACAACTAAATAGAGGGATTAAAAAGGTAAACATTAAAGCCAATCAACAAGAGCCACGTTACTTGACAAGGAAAAGAGTAGTAGAGTAGACTTCATAGTCCAATTAATTTAACAGGATATCGGACAGTACCTTTGGAAAACCGTTAGCATGTCATCTTCAGAGAGGATTCCCTTCCTCTTCTTACTATCCATGTTCTCCAATTTCTGCATTTTGCAAAGCCACACTGGTTAACATCGGTATCTTCTTAAACCTTAAATCGGGAAATCTGCTCCAGTAAGGTTTAGCCAATAGCCACTAGCGGAAGATACAGGCAGGGACAATGCGAGGGCAGAAACCGACAAAAATAGGAGTAAAAACAAGCCCACCGGAGCAAAACAAAAGCCGATAATACCCAACTGTGACATATAAACAAAAAAGAAAGAGCTGCAGGAAAAAGGCCGAACTTTACAAGAGCAAAGACACGCATAGGCTTTGAAGAGCAAAGGGAAAACAATACATTCTGTGAAGGTGCGCGATTGATTGTCGCTTACTTTACTGTCGGGCTGGGGATGGTTATTCATGTTATTCAGCCTCTCTTTATTTCCTTTTTGCGGGGTGGAGATGCTGCCGTTCTTCCGCGTCCTCTGACGACAGGGTTAGTGGGGGCGTTTTGGAATTGAGCGACCGGAAGAGAAAAACCGCGGAGGAAGGGAGGATCCCGAAAGGCCAGAGCAGTGCCTGTCGGGATACCACGGGAAGACGTACACTTCTGTTGTTACGGGTTGATACGGGAGAAACAGGCCGCGCTTCTATTCACAACTAGCAGAGAGCATGTCCCTGCAATCGCTTGTTAGCAAAGGAGTAGAATGAGATGCATGATAAGGAAAGATGGGACGGTACATGTGTAGGGTAGGCGACGTTTGATTGGTAGGAAGGAGTAGAATGAGGGTTCGTCGGAGGTCTGCGGATCGTCGGTAGTCGAGCCGGGGGGGGGGGGGGGGGGGGGGGGGGTTCTGAGGGGTGCACCGTGCACGGGAGCACGGGAGTCGGAGGTGGGAAAGTGGTGGTGGAGGGGTCACTCCGGCAGCTTGTACCTCCCTCTCTCTCTCTCTCTAGTAGGCCTGGGGAGCGGAGTGTGGGTTTGCTTGGAACTAAACTCCCCATGTCAATTAAGTCCTAACAAACATAGGACTGACTAAAAGTTGGAATTTAAGTCCTATCCCATGCTGGATACAAAGATGCCGTTAGGATAATATTGTAACACAGTCATGAAGAGCGCATATGGTTTACATAAGAATTAAAATTTACATATCGCACAAACCTAATTGTAATCAAATCTGCATTCAATTTGCAAAGTGGTTATATATTTTGGGTTTGACTTAACATACATATCCTTACAATGTCCAACCTGTTTGAATCACTTAACATTCTACACACACACACACACACACACACACACACACACATATATATATATATATATAGAGAGAGAGAGAGAGAGAGTCAAGCTAGAATATACTCGAGTGTACAGATTACGTCGTACACCTCAATGGTGTTTGCCTATCTAGACCTTATCTTTCTAAAATCTAATCCATTGATCTTCATGGTTACAATAATAATAGGCCACATACAAAATTTGAACTCATTTGGACGAGTATAAGCCACTCATACAAGGACAACAAAATCGATGCACAAAACTAATTTGAAATGCATGATTCTTTCATCCTTTATATATATATATATATATATATATATATATATATATATATATATATATACACACACACACACACACACACAAATAATGTAATTGCCAATGTCTAAATAATATCCTCTCTCAATGTTGATGTTAATACTAAATCCTCAATGGAAAGGAATTACATCCAGATTGAAGGAAGACGGACAATAAGTTGTGACGGCAATCCTTTCTGAATAGCAAAATCAATCCTCTGAAGTACTACATCCATAGACTTGGGGTTCATGACGTTACTATGCATAACATTTTGAACTCTCTTGAGAAGTTCCACAACCTCTAGTGCTAAGAAATCAAAAGTATCTAATCCAAAAGGTGTAAAAAATGTGTTTATTAGAGGCACACGCTTTCTCATGCTTGGCTACTTTGGCTGAGGCGTCTTTGAGAGCAACTTGTCATACAGTAAAAGCCCTACTACTCAAGCCCACAAGTGGAGAAACCCCTGTCAGATCCGTACATGTATGTTTTCCTCTAACCCATCTAAATATTAAGATATCAGTCGGTCTAAGTGTTGATCTCCCCTCCAGCGGATCAGTCAAAAAGTTAACATGTGCCTCTAGTTGGGAAATAGGGTGACAAAATAGGCAGTGGAAATAAAAAAATTTATTGTCATATTCTTTGTAAACCAGCGGATCGCGTCGAAAACTATATAATAGAAAGGATGATTTCGAGGATATAATTGGTCCTAGAGAAAGTCCAGCGACATATTCCTCATCGTTGTAGATCTGCAATTATTTTCTAGTTGCATTGGGACTCATTTGCGGCTCCTCCATAGAAAATAAACCCAAGTATCGTCGTCTGTAGCAGCTCCTCTCACCACAGACTGTTGGCTGACGTTGTCCTCCTTAGCGACGGGCAACGACCACCTCGCCTCTAGAGAAGTCCACACGGACCAATGGGAACTCCACATTACACTACTAGAGCCAACATGAAGGAGTTGTCCCCTCCTGTCAACGTACTAGTCGTCGACATGCTCTCCCACAACTAATATTAATTGTTCTCTCCCTCGCTGTCCCTCCCTTTAATGGGTAGGAGTTGCTTGGGCTCTCTATTGGTTACGACGACTAGAGAGGACAACAATTGTCGGAGCAACTGATTCTCAATTGTGTTTCTTGAGAAGTCCATGGTACCCCTTTATTTATAGTAGAGGTTAGAGTTAGGGTTCCCAATTGGTGTGGGAGTAGAAGGGTCCAGAATCATGAATCTTCTAGAACCTATGAACTGTTAAAGGTCATTTCGCATAGTGAAATGGTCGTCTCACTTAGTGAAATGGTCATTTCGTGCAGTTTCTTGTTTGCAATAGAATTCACAATTCGTTTCCGGTTAATGTCCAACAATAATCCTTGTACCAATCGAATTAAACAAGTGAAATGATTCAACTATTCTCATGATCTGGGAAAATCACCAGAAGCTTCTATTGGCTTGACCGAGCCGATCAGTTCACTAGGTGAACCATTCGTCTCACCAACCTGAGCCAATCAGTTCACCTAGTGAGTCAATCGGTTGGTGTCCTGAGTCATGCAGAAATCTGCCAATTCAATTTTCAATCAACCTGACGCTCCAATCAACCAGTTCAACACTTAAAGTTGATGGTTCTGAGTCCATTCAATTGATCTATTGCTTAAATTGAATACTTGAACACCTTTAGTCAATCTAAACATCATTCATGAATAAACTCCTTTAATCCAAGTGTATCCTATGTGTGTGAGCCTATAGGTCTAGAATTACGTGGGCAGTGAATGTCCATAACAAATTATGACATCACAAGCAAAGAGCGGTGCCTAGTCGCACATCATTGCTACCCAAGTAATACAGAAAGTTGAGAACAAATTCAACCTACAATCCGTGATTAGTGTTACAGTGATCGTATAGTTCCTTAATCTCTAATATCTGGATTGAACTTAAGGCATGGAATCGCCATCCTCTCAACTTCCAATCCATGTTCCTTGAACTAGAGCAGACTATATGAGATGCATATGAATTCACATATCACAAATTGAACAACATTAGCACGGTCGTACATTTCTTAGTCTCACTTATCAAGAGGCCCTGGATATCAATCTCCTATAGGAGGGACAAATCCTATCTACATCACCCACATCCAGTCCCCGTGTGTCACGGCTACCCAATCATCACCTTTATGGTGATCCTTATTTAGGGTTATGTTTGATGATGTCAAAGTATACCAAAAGACATATGATGAATGTAGTGATTTCAGGTCTAAGAACCACAGTCACCACTATCAGTACGAGAGATGATTCTGACTATCATTCCATGGTCTCCATGTATCACTCTCATGGTGGGTTTGTTTCATACACTGTTCTCTAACATGAACTTATGTGCTTGACTTGATATCACATATCATGACTAATGAGATTTTATCATCGGTCAATACACACTCTAGTCTTATGTATTATTGTTGTCTATTTTGCTTACACAATAATTATCGACTATGGACATAACAAGAATGTATGTGCTTTTAGCATCCGTATTATCTCATTATTCAAGTCATGTACTTGAAGGCATACGTCATCGGGTAACATCATTCTTTAGACATCTGCTTATGTATGTGTCATCATCTCATGACTGAGACAAACATAATAGATGAAATTACCTTTATTATTATCAAATCAGGTATTTAATGCCACATCCTAATCATCATATTATTGGCTCTCTAGGCAAACATACCAACACCTCTTTCTTAGAGGCAATTCTTGCATGTCAGAGTACGTCATAGAGAACATGTCGAACAAGATCATGTCTATACTTGAAGCCATGTATCTCTCTGCAACTAACTGCATGTTTCCCAAGAGTGTCCAGACATGCCTTATGATAAATTGGACAAATCTCATCAACAATATACAAAGGAATCATGAGATGGTACTTGAGGACGGTATGATACTCCACTTGTGACATATGCAAGCTTAATCCATCAATAGGAATATCAAAGAGAAAGACTTGAGCATGATCATCATGTAGATTGTAAGGAAATTTTGGCATGGAGTAGGCATCGGAAACAAAATTTTAACTATCTATATTCCCCTAAATAGCAAGTTTGCATCAACAACTATGTAATGAGAAGGATAATTTAATGAGTTCATACCACGTTCTGGAGAAAGTCTAGTGACTATAACTCATTGTAGTAGTGCAACACTCCTAGTTACACTGGGACTTGTCTATAATGGCTCCTCCACGGACTGTAGACTCAGACGGTATCTACAACAACTCCTCCATGGACTACAAGATGGCATTGTCCTCATAGCAGGAAAAATAGACACGCATCTATGGTAGTCCACACGGACCACCTAGAACTCTTGTCATTCTACTAGAACTAACAGGAAGGAGTTTTCCCTCCCGTTGGTGTACTAGTCACCAACTTGCTCCCCTACAATTGTTCTCCATTGTTGTCCCTCCCTTTATCAGGTAGGACTTGCTCGGGCTCTCTATTGGTTACCACAACCAGAGAGGACAACAATTTTCAGAAGCAATTGAGTTGTGTCTGAGAAGCCCCAGTACCCCTCTATTTATAGAAAGGGTTTGGGTCAGGGTTCCGAGTCTATGTGGGAGTGGAAGGGACTGAAAGATCGTGAATTTTTGCAACTTGCAGGTGGTGAATCGGTCGGTTTGCAAGTGAGCCAGTCGGTTCACATGCGAGATGATAGGTTCGCTCAGTTAACTGTTCATTTCACCATGTTTCCCAAACGCATATGAATTGGAAATTCTAATCCAATTAATGCACAACATAACGTCAATACTAATATTTGATGCAATCGAATTTCTCCATGAACCGAGCATCTTGCCCTATGAGCCAATCATCTTTGTGACCCCAATCGATCGGTTCGCTCCCCAGTTTAGGCAAAACTCGACCAAATTAATTTCTAATCAATCTGACACTCCAATCGGTCGGTTCAACACTTGAACCAGTTGGTTGGGAGTTCAGCATGCTGATATGTTGCTTGAATTGAATACCTAAATACTTTCGTAATCAATTCAATTATCATTCATGATTAGACTCCTCTTCTAGGTGAATTCCTATGTGTGTGACCTTATAGGTCCCTGGTGCAGTATTGCATGCATGTGTGATCTTTCGATTTATAGGTCCCCAAATAAGGTTCACTCACAACACTAAAATATGCTCCCGCAACCACACGGGGTCATGTTATAGTATAGATGAGAGGCAAGCAATGGGGGTCGATCCACAGGTAAAGAGGGGGCACTAGAGCTAGGTTTGTGTTGGCTACGTTCCTGAAGTGGAGATAAGGGTTGAAGGGCTTAAAAGTGGGTTTGGTTTTGATTACACTAAGCAAGCATGCAAGTAAAGTCAATGTGAAAGCTAGATTACCAAGAACTAGATTATCCTAAGCAAGTTAAGTCTAAGAAAATAAATTAAGCAATCAACTAAACAAGAGCAAGGTGATCTACACTACTCTAGTAAGGCAATTAGCAACTAAGAACTAAGCTAAACACTAGAGCGAGCAAGAATATAAGTTATCACTAATTATCCAAACTAGAACAAGTAAGCTCGAAGGAGCCCTAACTACTTAAGAAAGAACTAACTATCTAGAACTAGGCAATTGGCTAAGAATTAATTAAGGCAGTTAACTACACTAGCATTCAAAAGTTAAGAAGGCAAAGGTGGATTTTAAGCAATATGATGGATAGGTGGGTCGTTTGGGAATGTGACTTAATATTAGTTGGGGGAGGGTCAACATAGCATGCAAATCACACATTTCAATCTAGATTACCAAACCAAACAACAAGGCAAGTGCTATTAAAATATATCATATACTACTAGTTGGAGAACTAAGGTTAGGTGTAATTCTAGTAGGACTTGGCAAGTCTAGGTTTCTAAGGTAAGTGGTATTAGGGCAATTGAGAGCCAAGGGTAGGAATGGGAGTAGAGATGAGGGTGTTTCACCCCATGTTACTTGTCATCTAGCCTTTAGAAAACTCTAGGCAATTGCACTAATCACCCTTACACTAGCTACTTAGATCTCACACTCACTTTTAGAAGAATGGAGATGTATGTAGGAACAAAGGGGGATATCTAGGGATCCACTAATTAGACCTAGGATCCATTCCTAAGATTTCCACATACATTATAATTTCCCCTAGAAGTGAAGTGTCAACAAGCATCGATCACAAAACAAGAAAATTATGTTTAAAAGCACAAACCACATGCAAGATAATGGGAAATGATATAGAAGCAAGATTCAATCATCATAGAATGAAATTATGTTCATTACAAATTATTTCCCCCCAATATGGTATCAAAGTCACATTTTAACCCCCAAACAGCCCACCACTAGGGGCTTAGCTAGACATGCTTAAAGAAAAGGTAAAAGAAATGAGAAGAAGGGGATAGGACTCCATGGAGCTCGAAGTAGATCCTCCTTCCTCCCTTCTTCACCTCCTATCTACTATAGTACGACCTCCCTCCTCCAAGGTGGATCATGGGCATGGAAATGAAGGGGATTATGGTACAAAACCTAGAAAACTAGGTTTTTATCATGGAAATGAGGTGGAAATGGTGGATGGAGAGCATAAATGCAAGGGGAGTGCAATGAATTCTCAAGAGTGGGTGCAGAGGAGTAATGGAACCTGAGAAGAGTCTAACCTTCGTGTTGTGGCTGCCACCTATGTATATATAGGTGGCGGGGAAGCACTAGGGTAAGTAGGGGTAGAGTGGGAAAAACAATGGTGAAAGTGGGTAGGTTTAGGTGGTCACCACAGCCGTGTTGAGGTGCCACGGCCGTGGTGGGGGTTGCATGGCACGGTCGTAGGTGGTGGAATGGTCAAGGTGATGAATGGAGCTAAAAGTGATAAGTGTATTGGTGGCCACAGTTGTGGTGGGTAGAGGGTACCACGACCGTGTGGGGTACCACAGCCGTTGTGGAGGAGGAGGCTACAGGCGAGGCATCTTTGAGGTTGTTGTATCTTCAGCTCACCATGGGTGTGGGGAGCACCACGGGTGAGGTGGTCTTCAAGGGCAACGACTGTGGTCATTCACGTGTAAAATGGACCAACTCCCTGTTGATTTTGGGGATCTTTGTGCATAAATCACCACGGGCGCGGTGATGACCATGGGCGAGGTGGAATGTGCTGGCCATGTTCATTCTAGGAGCCACAATTGTGGGATCTTCAGTGACCACTGTTACACCCCGATCTCACAATTTCCTCAAATCATGAGATTAGGGCATAAGATGGAATTTGTAAGCAACACAAAGAACACCCTTAACTTTTTCTTTTCCTTTAAACTCTTGATTCTCCGCAATGAACCACATAACATCCTAACAAAGGAATATGAACATTTCTTTTACTAATCAGACTTTAATAGAAAAGATACATGTATAAACATTCATGATGTCTTTCACAACTTGTACACATAAAACTTATTAATTAGCATACATATCAAAGAGGAGCAATATTACACATCGTAATTACAACTCTCTCTCTTATCTCTTACTGAGGACCTAGAGTGACAAGGACCGACTGACTCAACTAATCTTGTACTCAACTCTTGTGGCAGATCTACACTGAAGCTCTGACCATCTCCAAGTCCACGCGGTTAACCCTAAAAATGTTTGAGTAGAGGGGTGAGCCTACTCGCTCAGTGAATGAGTACTTCATGGAAACATACTAATGCACTAATGTGATTACAGATATAATTTGAGTAAACGATATGAAATTTAACAACAATAAATACTACACTGAGCAGTTCTAAAACAATATAATTGAAATAACAAAGAATGTAAATCTTGCATCCAAAGAATAACTACTAGAGGACTATGCTCTAGTCTTCCTTAACTCTTTCATTTATAAGGAACTCTGTGAACCTATATGATCATATTTTAGATTATTATTATGCCCTAATCATATGCAGTGTACCCTGCATATAAAGATCCGTAGCGAACTACGATCCCACCGTACAAGACTTAGCGACACACCCGGGAAATGCTAAGTCTGACGCCAGCCCTGCTCTGCCACAGGACCCCAGGCTCTCCGGCCTGACTCATAGGCTCTACGGCCTCAAGGCACTACTCTGAGTGCTCTAGACTCCTCCTCTAACCTGAGTACACAGGCGGAGAGTCTCACCGGGTTACCTCCGTGACACAAGCACGAATGATGTTGAATAACCCCCATTTTTCCTCCAGTGCCATCGTGACACAAGCACGATTGTTTTTGGACACTGCCTCTCTTTCCTCGTGTGTCCATGACACAAGCACGGATGATGTTGCAACACGAGTTTCACCCCTAAGAAGCAGATTTGTCAAAGGGGTTCTACGGTGTTAGGGCACTTAAGTCTATTAACTGATTAACATATAAACATCATAGCTCATGCATTCAACATATACCATATCTCAGTAACATCCCTTTCTAGGGCATGTCATATCTCATCACCTGCAATTTACGATATATGTATTGAAATATAAGAAGCCCTGCAGTATGTAGATATCATCTCAGAGAGAGAAAGCATATAAAGTTAAATGCACTAGAAACATACAATTCAACAATTAAGCATCACCACATCTCATATCGAGACCTTTCATATTACCATAATATGATTCATTGAAAACCCTATCCTTAGGGTTTCATTTGCCTTATTCATTCATCACATGCCAACACCCTACTCTTAGGGTAAAACCTAATTGCATCATTTGATATAAATCTAAAAGGCATTCTTACTAGGAGGTGTTGTATACGTTTCTGATTTGAATCTACCATTAAGGAGTCATTCAAACAGAGAAGGAATCCATAACATATCAATTTGCAACAACTTAAATCAAACGGACACATTCAGGATTGAGAATCACATGCTAAGCATTTAGGGATTTAGGTGCTATAATCAAATTCGTGCATTACACTGTTTGAAGGAAGAACCCACTCACCCTAAGGTGTGAAAACACCTCACAACTGCAGCTCAACTCAGGGAATCTCGAATTCCTATCAAATCCCTAGCAAATCTCCCAATTCTTCTTCCATTCAACTCGGAAACCTTGAAAATGAGGGATTATGAAGAAAGGGTGAGAAAAGAGGGAATTTCGACATCATCTTGGATCAAATCAGAGCATGGACGGAATCTTGACATGAGAGAGAAGATTCACCATAAAAGTCTATGCAAAGGATCCAAACTTACTTGATTTCACCATTCTTGGGACCGCAGAACCCTAATTCAGCAATTCCTCCTCTTTCTCCACTCAAGCCCTAACTCTCCCTCTCTCTCTAGATTTTCGTTTCTCTGGAGTGAATGACGAAGAATGAGAGCTACTTGTGTGTGTGGTTACTCATATAGACCATTTTATCTGCTTGGGTCAGTTGCAAATTGACCCTACACTCATATTTAATTATATTGGCTGAATATTCAGTTTCACAATAGCTTCTGTAATTCGCCTACTGAACAGCTAACAGAAGCTTCTAAAATTCTGGAAATTTTATATGTTATACCTAATGGAGTTTCAGACCTCCAGTAAAAATTTGAGATCATTTCAAGTTACCAATAATTAATTAAAAATCGAAAAGTGCACTGCTATATTGCAGTCTGCAGAATATTCGGCCGAGTTTGTCCTGCACAGAACTCGACCGACACCCTTACTGTAGGGATTCAAAAGTCATCCAAAAATTACGCCAATTTAACAGAGTGTCTAAAATTGTGTTTTTCAAGCACAGTTAAAATTTGAGATCAATTGGATATACCAATAAAAAGATAAAATTCAATTACCACACTGCTATATAAATCTGAAATTGTGATCGGTCGAGTTTGAAACTCGGCCGATAAACAGGTCAGAGCATTCTTCAAAAATTCTGATATTTTCCAATGTTGTTCACATTTTATATATACAAATCATATCCAAATTTGAAGTAAATCAGAGTTACACGTAAAATACTAAAAATCATTTAGTGAGACATTCTACTTATCAAATTCTGTATTCATGTATCATCAAAACCCTATATTGGGCCGATTAGGGTTTATGTTTCTCAAACCCTAATTCACAAGACAAAAGAACATTTAGACTTCTTATCATAGTTAAAACATCCTAATTGTGTTATCGTCATTAATGAGATTTCAAGAATGATTATTCCAATTAATCTTTGCAATTGTCTAGGTAAACCCTAGTTTACCAATTAAGCTCAGATGGGGTCGTAACAACTCTCCCCCCCTTAGAATGTTTCGTCCTCGAAACATGAACCTACAAGAAAGATACATTCAAGGTTATTCTAAACTTCTAAATCCTTCCATGCCATTATATTCTTGTATTTCATACCCGAATGTAGTTTTCAACATTAGATCTTTTAATTCTTTACTAAATCACAACATATTTCAAATAGTTCTCAATGATATCAAGCAAATTCTTTATGCCACAGTCAAACATAGAATGCAAAGATAAACCACCACGCTTTCACTGCGCAACTCTGATACTCTGATACAACTATCTCAACTTACGCTGTTCAGAGAGTTCTATTGTTCTGTATCACCTTTAAGTGACAAAAGCAAGTTCACCATGCTGTTTTAAACTTTAATAACATGCTGCTCAGATAGCAAAACAGTCTTGAATTAAAAGACTAGATTCAACAATCAATTGCACAATACTACTCTTGGCATCCCCATTGGGTCATGGATGCATGAGGTGAAGCATTACCACCTCATTCCATACTATCCTGTTTCGATCCTGGGACCTGTGGGTTATGGGCCCACACACAATTCAAAGTGTAACCATCATATTATATCATTTTAGAGTTTCAACATCACTAATAAGGTAATCCACAATTATATCAGTCATTCAAACATTAATCATACTCAATTACCATCACTCAGTTATATTAGAGCTAGGTATAACAAGCTACACCTCATTAGGGTTACTTGTCCAAACAATCTGATTATCATCCTTTTCTATTATTATGAGTGAATATGTATGACTACCTTGTTCAGGGTATCTCTCCATGTGTTCTGACATCATCCAAACCGTATCACCATATCACAAATACACAATACTAGGATGCATATCTGGTATGAATTACTACAACTATCATGCACCTTTAATTTAACATATAGCTTGCACAAATACACTGAAATCATATGTAGAACCAACTTCATATCTTAATATGCCTTCAACAAATCATACATGTAAAAACAAATTCACATATTACACAAAGCTAGTGCTTTCCCATATCTTTCTGCTCATTCATTACTTCTTTACTTTTTTCTACCTATCCTTTTCATATGATTATATACAATAAACATCATTAGCATTGAATCATTTAAGATAGGAATAGATTATTCATCATTCTTGCTATCACACAAAAATTTATTTCTTATCACACTTCATCATAATGTATGTCACTATTACATTCACTAGATGACCCCACCAAGGTAGTTATGCACCATATATGATTCATTTTCTCTTATCATATCATTCCCATCTTGCTCTCATTAAGGAATATATAAAAGAGAAGATGATTTTAAGACTTGGAATTCTTGTATTCAAACATTCCCTTAATACATTCTCGTATGCATATTTACTTAGTTATCAACAGAGATATTTGATTAATTAGTACCTGCCTGAATCTCACAACCTCTTTATATTATAATTTTTCCATCATATTTCAAACCCTTTCTTACGTTTCATAGTCCTCTTACCATATACTACTCTTTAACCCGTCATCTTTAATTCTAATTTTTTTTTCTCTTATGACCATGTTGCTTATTCATATGTATGGTCATGTATACCATGTTGCACATATTTCCTCCTTTATCTTTATACTATTGCGAAGTTAACGTTCTAAATTAATAGTCCTTCTATTGGTTTTTTCCTCATGTTGAATACATTACATATTCTTCATTTTTAAATCAAGTGGATCATGCTTGGGTCAAACATAGTTTCTCTTTCAATCAAGTTTTTCTCTTATGAATACAGTCCACCTTTGTATGACTTATTCATTCGTTAAACTGCACCTATGTTCTTTACTTAGAAACTAGTTTGTTGTTCTAGTCTTATGAATTACATGTTCATACGATCCTCTTCACTTTTACTCTTTTGAAGACTCTTTACTTCTATGGACCTATTGAATGCTCAACCCTATTCTCTACTTAGCCTTTACTTTAGAGTTCATAAAAGCATTATACTCTATTATATGATTCATTATTCATGATTGATTCTTGTTATCTTGAACCATGCATACATTTCACATATCTTTTCTATATTTCATATGTATAGTTCATGTAATATTAATCAATAAACTGATTATGGACTTCATATCATGTTCTACTATTCCCAATTAAGGGTTTCACATTTGAGACCCCAAAGTTAAACCTCAGATATCAGTTTCAACTAATTCTTAGTTGTTCTGATCTTGCCCATATGTTTCAACATCTTACTGTATGTACATTCTTACTCTGATGTGGGTCTAATTATTCCAATTCTATTCTTATTATGCTATTGATAGGATTCATTAGATCCTAATAACGCATCCTGCCAACCGGACCAGGCCAAACCTGAAATCATGAAGCCAAGAACTACAAAGGATTACATTCTTCCTGAACTGCCACTCACAGCTCAGAAACTCGGCCGATTGGTCAGAAACTCGGCCGATTGCTTCACAACTCGGCCGATCAACTTGCCGTTTGATTTCCTGAAAAAGGAAACTCGGCCGAATTACATACAACTCGGCCGATCAGTTTGCTGTTCGATTGCCTATTAAGGAAACTCGGCCGAATCACATACAACTCGGCCGAATCGTGTACAGACTGAAAACCTAAACAGACCTGCTGATGTCAATTTCACTCGAATCAGCGGGCCAAACTATAGAAACAAAAGCCCATTCAAAGGTCAATTCTAGTCTACTTGTTACAAAGAATAAAATCAATAAATGCTACAATTGCATAGTGTACAACAGATATTAAAGACCCATATTTCAAAGTATTGAATATTTCAATTCAAACATATAAGAGCATTTCTATACATTTCCAACAAAAACAACATTATGAAATGTAAGTTCTATCTCCTTTTACATTTATGCTCTTAATTCTTGTTTCTTTTCTCGTTTTCTAACCCTAACATTTCTAGGGTTCATCTCTAGCCCATTCTTCCACTGTATACCTGGCCAGGGTATACGTGAGAGAATAGACAGAGTAGCTTGTACTGGTTGATCAAAGTACTCAGATATCGGGCCAGGATATCCAACTACTCAAATCCCCAAAGCTAACATCAAACATCTCCTATCTGCCACACATAGGACTCTAACTTACTAACTTAATGGTCCTTGACAACTCACCCTAAGCTCTGATACCAAACTGTTACACCCCGATCTCACAATTTCCTCAAATCATGAGATTAGGGCATAAGATGGGATTTGTAAGCAACACAAAGAACACCCTTAACTTTTTCTTTTCCTTTAAACTCTTGATTCTCCGCAATGAACCACATAACATCCTAACAAAGGAATATGAACATTTCTTTTACTAATCAGACTTTAATAGAAAAGATACATGTATAAACATTCATGATGTCTTTCACAACTTGTACACATAAAACTTGTTAATTAGCATACATATCAAAGAGGAGCAATATTACACATCGTAATTACAACTCTCTCTCTTATCTCTTACTGAGGACCTAGAGTGACAAGGACCGACTGACTCAACTAATCTTGTACTCAACTCTTGTGGCAGATCTACACTGAAGCTCTGACCATCTCCAAGTCCACGCGGTTAACCCTAAAAATGTTTGAGTAGAGGGGTGAGCCTACTCGCTCAGTGAATGAGTACTTCATGGAAACAGACTAATGCACTAATGTGATTACAGATATAATTTGAGTAAACGATATGAAATTTAACAACAATAAATACTACACTGAGCAGTTCTAAAACAATATAATTGAAATAACAAAGAATGTAAATCTTGCATCCAAAGAATAACTACTAGAGGACTATGCTCTAGTCTTCCTTAACTCTTTCATTTATAAGGAACTCTGTGAACCTATATGATCATATTTTAGATTATTATTATGCCCTAATCATATGCAGTGTACCCTGCATATTAAGATCCGTAGCGAACTGCGATCCCACCGTACAAGACTTAGCGACACACCCGGGAAATGCTAAGTCTGACGCCAGCCCTGCTCTGCCACAGGACCCCAGGCTCTCCGGCCTGACTCATAGGCTCTACGGCCTCAAGGCACTACTCTGAGTGCTCTAGACTCCTCCTCTAACCTGAGTACACAGGCGGAGAGTCTCACCGGGTTACCTCCGTGACACAAGCACGGATGATGTTGAATAACCCCCATTTTTCCTCCAGTGCCATCGTGACACAAGCACGATTGTTGTTGGACACTGCCTCTCTTTCCTCGTGTGTCCATGACACAAGCACGGATGATGTTGCAACACGAGTTTCACCCCTAAGAAGCAGATCTGTCAAAGGGGTTCTACGGTGTTAGGGCACTTAAGTCTATTAACTGATTAACATATAAACATCATAGCTCATGTATTCAACATATACCATATCTCAGTAACATCCCTTTCTAGGGCATGTCATATCTCATCACCTGTAATTTACGAGATATGTATTGAAATATAAGAAGCCCTGCAGTATGTAGATATCATCTCAGAGAGAGCAAGCATATAAAGTTAAATGCACTAGAAACATACAATTCAACAATTAATCATCACCACATCTCATATCGAGACCTTTCATATTACCATAATATGATTCATTGAAAACCCTATCCTTAGGGTTTCATTTGCCTTATTCATTCATCACATGCCAACACCCTACTCTTAGGGTAAAACCTAACTGCATCATTTGATATAAATCTAAAAGGCATTCTTACTAGGAGGTGTTGTATACGTTTCTGATGTGAATCTACCATTAAGGAGTCATTCAAACAAAGAAGGAATCCATAACATATCAATTTGCAACAACTTAAATCAAACGGACACATTCAGGATTGAGAATCACATGCTAAGCATTTAGGGATTTAGGTGCTATAATCAAATTCGGGCATTACACTGTTTGAAGGAAGAACCCACTCACCCTAAGGTGTGAAAACACCTCACAACTGCAGCTCAACTCAGGGAATCTCGAATTCCTATCAAATCCCTAGCAAATCTCCCAATTCTTCTTCCATTCAACTCGGAAACCTTGAAAATGAGGGATTATGAAGAAAGGGTGAGAAAATAGGGAATTTCGACATCATCTTGGATCAAATCAGAGCATGGACGGAATCTTGACATGAGAGAGAAGATTCACCATAAAATTCTATGCAAAGGATCCAAACTTACTTGATTTCACCATTCTTGGGACCGCAGAACCCTAATTCAGCAATTCCTCCTCTTTCTCCACTCAAGCCCTAACTCTCCCTCTCTCTCTAGATTTTCGTTTCTCTGGAGTGAATGACTAAGAATTAGAGCTACTTGTGTGTGTGGTTACTCATATAGACCATTTGAGCTGCTTGGGTCAATTGCAAATTGACCCTACACTCATCTTTAATTATATTGGCTGAATATTCAGTTTCACAATAGCTTCTGTAATTCGCCTACTGAACAGCTAAAAGAAGCTCCTAAAATTCTGGAAATTTTATATGTTATACCTAATGGAGTTTCAGACCTCCAGTAAAAATTTGAGATCATTTCAAGTTACCAATAATTAATTAAAAATCGAAAAGTGCACTGCTATATTGCAGTCTGCAGAATATTCGGCCGAGTTTGTCCTGCACAGAACTCGACCGACACCCTTACTGTAGGGATTCAAAAGTCATCCAAAAATTATGCCAATTTAACAGAGTGTCTAAAATTGTGTTTTTCAAGCACAGTTAAAATTTGAGATCAATTGGATATACCAATAAAAAGATAAAATTCAATTACCACACTGCTATATAAATCTGAAATTGTGATCGGTCGAGTTTGAAACTCGGCCAATAAACAGGTCAGAGCATTCTTCAAAAATTCTGATATTTTCTAATGTTGTTCACATTTTATATATCCAAATCATATCAAAATTTGAAGTAAATCAGAGTTACACATAAAATACTAAAAATCATTTAGTGATACATTCTACTTATCAAATTCTGTATTCATGTATCATCAAAACCCTATATTGGGCCGATTAGGGTTTATGTTTCTCAAAACCTAATTCACAAGACAAAAGAACATTTAGACTTCTTATCATAGTTAAAACATCCTAATTGTGTTATCGTCATTAATGAGATTTCAAGAATGATTATTCCAATTAATCTTTGCAATTGTCTAGGTAAACCCTAGTTTACCAATTAAGCTCAGATGGGGTCGTAACAACCACGGTCGTTGTGATGACCACAACCGTGGTCATTCATGTGTAAATTGAGCACATTTCCTGTGACTTTTGGAGCATAATTCCCACGAATGTGGTGATGTACCACGACCGTTTTGGGGCTTTTTGGTGTTGATCTCTACTTCATCTTCTTCATCTAGCCTCCTTTTACTTTGAATTGCTCTTATGCATCCAAGGAAATCTCAAGAAGAGATAGGTCCACTCTTGGGGTGTAAGACCCCATAGATGTTCTTCATCTTTCTCCCATGCATCAATGCATGCATAAGTGCCCTGAGATACACACAAAAGGAGGCATAAGTGCATTTATCATAAAAGATCATATTGAGGGGAATAACTTGTAATCTAAACTGTTTAGATGTGGTTATCATGCAAAAAGGCACATGATGAAGCCCTAAAATAGGGCCGCATCAATCCTATATCACGTTGGCATTGAACCTCTATAACTAGTTTATGACATCACAAGCAAAGAGCGGTGCCTAGTCAGATATCAGTGCTACCCAAGTGAATGGAAAGTTGGATAACAAATTCAAGATACAATCTTGTTAGGTGTTTTAGTGATTGTATAATTTCCTTTGTCTCTGACATTCAGAATGAACTCGAGGCATGGAATCGTCATCCTATCAATGTTCAATTAATGTTCCTTGAACCAAAGAAGACTGTCTGAGATATATGTGACCTCAAATCATATATTGATTCACATGTGCATGCACATGCTTTTCTTAGTCTCGCTTATCAAGTGGCATGGATATCATACTCCAGTAGGAGGGACAAATCTCATATACATCACTCACAGTCATCCCCATATGTCATAACATATCCAATCATCACCTTTATGGTAACCCTTATTTAGAATCACGGTGGATGACGTCAAAGCACAGTGAATGACATGTGATGAGTGTAGTGACTTCAGGTATAAGAACCACACTCACCACCTTCACTGTGGGAGATGACTATGACCATCAAGCATGGTTTCCATGTGTCACTCTCAAGGTGGGTCAATCTGATACATTGTTTTTTAACAAGTATCTATGTGTTTGGTTTGATATCATACTGATGAGATTATGTCATCAACCAATATACACTCTAGTCTTAAGTATTATTGATGTCTATCAACCTTCCACAACATCATCCAAATAGAGACATAACAAGAATGTACATACTCTTATCGTATGTATGATCTCATTGTTCAAGTCACGTACTTGAAGACATGTGTCATTGAGTAATATCATTCTTTAGACATTCATTATATTTGCTCATTATCTCATAACCAAGTGAAACAAAATGAATTGGAAGCTTGCTTTTGTTGGATCAATGGGCTCTAGAAGGGGGGGTTGAATAGAGCTTCACAAACTTCACAAAAGTGATTAGACCACCAAATTATATTAAGTGCAGAACTTAATTCAAAACAGCAATTTGATGTCCTAAACTAGCATACAAAGCAAGGATAAGAGACAAGGAAAGCATGCACTTGGACAGGTGGTTTAGAGTGGTTCCATGTCCTAAACTTAGGAGCAATGTCAGTCCACTACCTAGAGTTGGTTAGGCTCTAGGATTTGTAACTTGGTTCTCTTATATATATCACACAATAAGATTACAAGCTACAACTACCAACCATCCAAGGACTTATATATCAAGCCAAGATCTTCTACCTCACCAAGGACTTACCCACCAAGCAAGTAGTCTTCAGCCTTCTTCAAAGGACTTACCTACTCTTGCTCTAGTCTTCGGCCTTGCAGGAATTACCCATCTTGCTTGAGCTTTGCCTTGCACCTCTCCTTCACTTGGAGAGCTTTAGCACCTTCCTCCTTCACTTGGAGGCCTGGAGCAGCTAGCCTTCTTCTCCTTCACTTGGGGAAGAACAGCAACCTTCTTCTCTTTCACTCGGAGAAGAAACTTCAATCAATCTTCATAGAGAATGGAGATGGGAGAAGTGGAAAGGAGAGATTTACAAGATTACAAATGATAGCTCTCATACATGGGATCCTAACTCACTCATACTCACGAATTTGCTTTGAAGGTAGAGAGAGAAAGGGGCTCAAAGGATTAGAAACCACTCAACTAAGGCTAGGACCAAGCATATGTGAATGAGCAACCTTGGAATGAAGTCCAAGAGGTCCTATTTATAGTTGAGGGTGTCCCTTTGAGGTTGGGAGAGTTAAGTGGCACAAACTAGCCATTTTACAACTTGCAACGGATCTATTTTGAGTCCCACCAACTCCTCCAACGGTTGGAATTGCTTTTTCTGCATTCCAGTACAGTCCGATCGGCCGAGTTTCATTAAAGGCAACTCGGCCGACACACTAGGCGACAAGTCTGAGAGGCAGACTGTCGGCCGAGTTTCCATGGGGAAACTCGACCGATCGGTCGACCTTCAGTCTTGACCAACCAGTGGATCGGCCGAGTTTCCTATCATTGAAACTCGACCGAACAGGGATCGGCTGAGTTGGAAACTCGGCCGACAGCCCAGAAAATTCCAGAATATATGGATCGGCCGAGTTTGGAATTCGGCCGACAAAATCCCTGTTAAGGGTATTTTGGAATTTTCATAAACTGTACAAACGATGGATTTTTGAGTCCCAATCATTTTATCCATCTTAGATACAATGCAAAACATGATTATGAGTGATTACATAAAATGTTCTAAGCCTCTAAGGGCTATATTACAAAGCGGTTAAAAGTCACATGTTTTGCATGTGCCGGAAGAGTAGCTTTGGAGATAAAGGAGATTCTTTTCTTGTATCTAATATCTGCAATGATCTCAAATAGATTTGTTAGATACATATGAATGGAATGGTTAAGTCATTATCAAAATATGGGCAATGTGCGACACCTAGGTCAACATTCTCCCCCTTTTTGACAATGACAAACCATTCCTCAACATATTGAAAAGAATGTGAAAATTATACCTTTTCTTTAGGGAATTGCAAGGGGATGCAAATATGATCAATTTGTAATGCTCCCCCTCAATTCATGCTTACTCGTTCCTGCATAGTTAGTTAACACACAAGCAGACATAGCATATATAGATACTATATGATTCTAAACAAGTCTAGATGCATTTCAGTTTATAGACAAGAAAAGAACCATACAAGCAATAAAAAACAATATGATTGAGGTCTTTCTCCCCCTTTGTCATCTCAAAAAGGCAGGGGGGGTAGAAGAGCATAAAAGCAAGGTCTTCTCCAAACACTCAATCAACCAAAACATAGAGAAACAGATAAATATCAAGATAAAGCACGAAAGCAAAAACCTATCATTCATCAAAATATGGAACACACTATAAGATAAGCCATACAAAGTGTTTCCAAAAGCAAACATAAGACAAAAACTACACGGACAAACGGAGTAGCAATAGTACAACTCAGATGATGTGCCTAATGTAAATAATACAATCATAGTCCAAAAAGATATATCATGGTCATCCGAGACTAAACTAGACACATCAACTCTAAGCTACACTAATCTATGTCAACATCATCAACGGTAGCCTCCATGTCCTCGTCGGGCTGATAGTCCTCATCTCCATCATTTGAAGGAGGAGCAGCAGCTGGTGTAGCCTCGTCTTCAGCATCGGCATCGTCATCGTCGTCTTCGGCATCCGTCGCAGTAGCCTCATCAGTGTCAGTCTCAGCATCCTCCTGGTCAGCCATATCCTCGTCTGGAGGACCAAAAGCACGCCCGGGCCACCTCGCACTCTGCTCGGCCCAAGACATGCCTAGGGCATGTAACTCATAGGCAACCTCAATAGGGGGAGCAGAAGAGGTGTATTGGGCCAGAAGCTCAGACAAACGGCCACCTGGGAGCGCCAGAACCGGAGAAGAGTATCCACCTGTAGAGTGGTCAGCGGAAGCAGAAGGGGGTGGAGGAGGATAAAACTGACTATACGCAAAAGAAGCGTAGTCACCACCGGGGTAGGGCTCGTAGGTGGGGTAGGGCTGAGGGCAAGACAAAGACATGGACGACATGATGTGGCACAGATCCTGATGGTGATGTTGCTGGACCTGCATGTTGTAGGCTTGCTGATGCATGAGGTACCCCATGAGGGCCTCATTGGAGACATGGAAGTCAGCAAAAGCCGGCTGCGGAGGAGGTCGGAAAGATGGCTCAGGAGGAGGTGGTGCAGCTGTGGAGGGTGGAGGAGGAGGTGCAGCAGATTGTGATGGAGGTGGAGGTGGAGCAGAAGAAGATGATGCACCAGAGGTAGGGACACTCTTCTGAAGAGTGGTCTCACTGATATAAACTCCCTTACGATCGGGGCGGTAGAGAAAATCGGAAAAGAGAGATTTTCCAGTGGCATGCTGGAAAAGACCACAAATTAGGGCAGGATATGGAAGATGCGTGCCCTTGGTGTTCTTTCCCGAGTCAAAACAAGTCATATGGTGAAGGATGTAACGAGCCCATTTGACTCCTTGGTTGTTCAAAAGCAGATACATCATCATAGCTGTATTCTCAGCGATGTCCGTTTGATTCTTCTTTGGATGGACATTGCAACTGAGAACGAACGCCAAGACACGGCGAGGAGAGGACAGGGCAGAAGATGGCAGAGTGCCCTTCTTTCTATAAGGAAAATCGGGTTGCTTGAGAAACTTATGAATATCAGTCAAGTCAACCTCAATGGTCTTATAGACGTCCTCGGGATACAAGAGATCAAGATAAGCAGGGTAATCGGTAATCCACGAAGCCGTGCCAACATTGCCATTGAGATAGAGATTGAACGAGCGTTCAGTAATATGGAAAGGTTGGCCGGCAATCATAGACGTCAAAACGATTGAGGTGTCCGAAGGGGGAACCAAAGAGTCGTAATTCTACCGCAAGTTAGCGTAGAATTGACGTACAGCTTTGGAGCTGTATTTTAGGTTATAAAAACGGGCATCCTCAATGCAAAGAGCTTCAAGATGATGTGTGCGAAAGAGTTGCCAAGCTTCGAAAAGGTCGGCATGAAAGCTATGGGGCTGATAAAGAGCTCGAAAAGGAAAGGGAGAGCGAGGAAGGAGCTCTTTGTAGCGAGCAATAGCAGCATTGTCAACAAAAGAAAGATTATCAAACACCATATACCTAGGCGCAAGAGGAACCGCAGGAGCAGGGGCGGGAACGGCACGTTTCCGGTGTTGGGACCTCATTGGAGAGGAGAACGAGGAGAGGGAGCCGATCCACGCGGAGAGAGAGAGCAGGCGGCACGCCAAGAGCAGCAAGAACACACGAACAGGTCGATTTGGGAAGAAAATCGGCCGGAGAGAGAGAGAGGAGCACCAGGGGAGGAAGGGTCGGGCTGGGCGTCTAGGGTTCGGTCGACTTTGCTCTAGTTGAGAGGGAGCAAGTCGGCCGATTCCTATATATATTAAACCAGTCTGCCGCCGATCGGCCGAGTTCCAGGGAGAGGAAACTCGGCCGACAGAACACACAGGTGCCCTGTGCCCGACCGATCGGCCGAGTTTCCAACTCGGCCGACAAAAACCATGATGTGGGAAAAACCTAGATTCTAGCCCTAGCCTCAAATGACCTAAAGCAAATTTTCTGGTTGGACTAGATTGTATATTAAGCATATTTAGGCACATTCCCATCATCATAGGGTACTATTTGTCGATTAAAACCCGATTTGTGAGAAAAGCCCGAAGAAGAGATAGAAACAAGAGAAATTTTATCAAAAACAAGCATTTTGAGCAACCAAAGCATTTATAAGCAAGAGCAACACACATAAGATGTAACCAACTAATTAGAGAGCAATTCAACATCATCAAGAGAGGTTATAAGCAATTTTGATCTAATAAAATTAAATTGTTCTCTAGCAAGCGGTTTAGTGAAAATGTCGGCCAACTGATTTTCCGTATCCACATGTGTGATATAAATATCCTTTTTGACAATGTGATCATGGAGAAAATGATGGCGAACTTCTATGTGTTTAGCTCTACTATGCAATATTGGATTATAAGAAAGATTTATTGCACTAGTGTTATCACAGAAAATAGGAGAAGCATCAAAATGAATGTTAAAGTCTTGGAGCATTTGCTTCATCCATAGGACCTGGGCACAACAACTTCCGGCTGCAATGTATTCAGCTTCGGTAGTTGATAATGCCACTGTGCTCTGTTTCTTGGAGAACCAAGACACCAAGCATGGTCCCAAGAGGAAGCAAGTGCCACTTGTGCACTTTCTATCAATCAAGCAACCTGCATAGTCAGCATCACTATATGCTACAAGAGTAAAGTCCCTTGACTTAGGGTACCATAGTCCAAAATTTGGAGTTTTGGCTAAGTACCTCAAAATCCTCTTGACAGCAATAAGATGTGATTTCCTAGGGCTTGATTGAAAGCGAGCACACAAGCCAACACTAAACATTATATCAGGTCTAGAGGCAGTTAAGTAAAGTAAACTTCCGATCATACCTCTATAGAGCTTCTCATCTACCTTCTCACCTTCTTCATCCTTGTCAAGTTTGGCAGTGTTTGACATGGGTGTATCCATTGGCTTCATGTTCTCCATCCCAAAGCGTTTAAGAAGTTCAAGTGTGTATTTGCCTTGGTTGATGAAGTTACCCTCCTTAGTTTGTTTGATTTGGAAGCCGAGGAAGAAGGTCAGCTCACCCATCATACTCATCTCGAATTCACTCTGCATAAGAGAACCAAACTCTTTGCAAAGATCAAGGTCAGTTCCGCCAAATATAATATCATCAACATATATTTGAATTATGAGAAAATGGGTAGAAGTGTGTTTTAGAAACAAAGTACAATCAACTTTGCCCATGATATACCCGTTATCTAACAAAAAGTTCTTTAGTTTGTCATACCAAGCTCGAGGTGCTTGTTTGAGTCCGTAGAGAGCTTTTTGCAAGAAATAGACATGATTGGGTAACTTATCATTTTCAAAGCCTGGAGGTTGAGCAACATATACTTCCTCCTCGATTGTACCATTTAAAAACGCACTTTTAACATCCATTTGATAAAGCAAGAAATTTTTATAACTAGCAAAGGCAAGTAGCATACGAATAGATTCTAATCTAGCAACAGGAGCATAGGTTTCATCAAAATCAATACCTTCTTGTTTATTGTAACCTTGTGCTACTAACCTTGCTTTGTTCCTTACCACTTTTCCTTGCTCATCAAGCTTGTTGCGGTAGACCCATTTGGTACCGATGATCTTTCTATCATTTGGTCTTGGCACTAAGGTCCACACACGGTTCTTCTCGAACTGTTCAAGCTCTTCTTGCATGGCAAGGATCCACTCATCATCGCCAAGGGCCTCTTTGATGTTCTTTGGCTCCAGTTGAGAGATGAAGGCACTGTCTGCTTGTTCTTTGTTGTGTGCAGCTCGTGTCCTCACTCTTTCAAACGGGTTGCCAATGATCAACTCCTTGGGGTGATTCTTTGCAAAGCGGGGAGTAGGATCCTTTCTTTCTTCTTCTTTTTCTTCTTCTTCAACCTGCTTGTCTTTGTCTTTGATGTTGAGCTCTTTTAAGATAGGAATGATTTCATCTGCAACATCATCATCACCCAAATGCTTGCCAATACCAGGGTTAGTTTCAATAAATTTAACATTTATAGATTCTTCTATTTTAGATAGTTCAATGTTAAACACTCTAAAAGCCCTGCTAGTAGTGCTATAGCCTAGGAAGAAAGCCTTGTAGGATTTCGGATCAAACTTGTCGAGAGAGTCCTTGGTGTTCAAAACAAAACATGGACATCCAAACACATGAAAGAAATCAATTGACGGCTTCCTACCACGCCATAGTTCATAGGGGGTTTTCTTAAAAGTCGGATGAGTGAAAACTCGGTTTTGCACAAAACATGAGGTGCTAACGGCTTCAGCCCAAAACTTCTTAGGAGTGTCATACTCAAGAAGCATGGTCCTGGCCATCTCTTGTAGCGATCTATTCTTCCTCTCAACAACTCCATTTTGTTGGGGTGTGCGAGGAGAAGAGAAATTGTGCGAATAACCCGATTTTTCACAAAAACGTTCAAAAAGATCATTTTCAAACTCTCCCCCATGATCACTACGGATGGAAACAACATGACAAGAAGCTTCGTTTTCAACTCGTTTACAAAAGCTCGAGAAAACATCGAGTGTATCACTTTTAGAAACGAGAAAGAAAGTCCAAGTAAATCTAGAAAAATCATCGACAATAACAAGACAATACTTGGAGCCGCGAAGCGTTTGTGTTCTCATAGGTCCGAAGAGATCAATATGAAGAAGCTCTAGAACTCTCTTGGTACTCATGACTCCTTTGGATTTGAAGGAGGATTTGGTTTGTTTCCCTTGAGTACAAGGTTGACATTCCTCATCCTTTTCAAAATCCAATTTGGGAAGTCCTCGAACCAAGTCCTTTTTGTTCAGTTTCTTCATTTGATGCAAGTTCACATGACCCAAACGTCGATGCCAAAGCGAAAGATCGTTTTTATCCACGACTAAGCATCTATTTAGTATGGGCTTTAAAGCATCAAGAACAATCACATATAGATTACCATTTCTAGTTCCCTTATATATGACATTATAGGACAGGGAATCTAGAAGCAAGCATTCTAAGGAAGTAAAGAGCACAAGATAACCATTATCACATAATTGGCTAACACTAATTAAGTTGTGATGTAGGCCATCAACAAGCAAAACATTTTTAATGCACAAATCATTACCTACATCACCCTCACCTATAACCTTACCCTTTTTGTTGTCCCCAAAGGTTACCGATCCTCCTTTCTTCTTCACAATTTTGTTGAAATGGCTGATTTCTCCAGTCATGTGCTTAGAGCAGCCACTATCAACAATCCATTTCTTTGTGACCTGCAAGAAAAGAGGATGTCGGAACCCAACTCAAACTTTGGGGTCCGGGGTTAGCTTGGGGACCCATTTCATATTTGGGTTGGTCCCCTTAGGCTTGTAAGGACAATAGGTAGAATAATGATCATCACATTTGCAATGCATACATACCATGGGATTTTTAGAGCCGGAAGACTCTCCATTGAAAATTGGAGTTTCCACACTCTTTTTCTTACCCTTTTTCTTCTTCTTACCTTTTGGAGTAGTCGCATTGTATCCTAGACCACTAGTACCAACTTGTTTGGTAGAGTGCTCTAGAACATCATTTAGAGACTTCTTACCCGAAAGAAACCTTTGCAAAGTAGATCTTAATTTAGCATTATCATCACTAAGATTTGTAATGGTAGTAGATAAACTAACAAGATCTTCTCTAGCATGCAAAAGGTCGGCCTCAAGACAGAGGGCTTTAGTAAGAAGAGAGTCTTTTTCAAGAGTTAAGTTTGCAACTTCATTTCTAGGCAAGATAGGTCTAGAAGATAAATCATTTGTTTGTGCAAGAAGTTTAGCATTTTCAGATTTAAGGACTACAATTTCCCTTTGATAAGCATACACTTCATCTCTCCTAGCATCATCAATAAGCTTAAGTTCAACATTTTCAGTTTTTAGAACATCTAGCTCATCTAGGCAATTTTGGTTCTCTATCTTAAGATTTTCAATAGTTTTAAGATAAGTACCATTCTCAACCTCTACTCCATTATATTGAAGTTCAAGGTCTAGAAATTGCCCTTGTAAAGAATCTATGCTATCAAGATGTAATTTCTCATTTTGATCTAGAATGTCAATCTTGGCATAGAGATCATCAACTATCTTTCCTAATCTTTTTCTTTTAGCTTTACATTTAGCAAAAGATGATTGACAATCATTAAGCATTTCAATGAGGGTTTCCTTAGATAAATCAAGTAAACTTTCATCACTTACCTTACTTACCTCACTTACCTCAATTACTTCTTCACTAGTAGAAGCCATGAGTGCAAGGTGACATTCACCATCCTCGGAGCTTGAGGAACTTGAAGTAGAGGACTCCTCCCATGCCGCATGAGCTGCATCTTTGGGTCTTCTCTCCTTCTTGTTCTTCTTCTTGTACTTGGCTTCTCTTTTGTATTTGTCATCCTTCTTGTGGCTGCTCTTATGATAGCCCTTCTTGGCTTTTGGGCAGTCATTCTTGTAGTGGCCCTTTTGACCACACTCGTAGCATCTAGGAGTGGAGGATGATGGTTTGCCCTTGAAGTGTCTTCCTTTTGAATAGTTGGCTTCATGATCATTTGCACCTTCATCTTCGCTTGAGGAAGGGCAGGGAGACTTCATGGCAAGTTGTTGTTGCCGCATCATTTCTTCAACTTGAGCTTTGAAGGCTGTGTCCTTCATCTTCTTGGACTCCTTCTCTTCTCTTTTCTCCTCTTCCTCTTGCTTGTCGAGCCTTGGTTCATGTGCTTGGAGATTACCAACCAGCTCCTCGGTTGACAACTCGCTCAGCTTGTAGACTTCTTCAATTGAAGTGACCTTTGGCTCCCATCTCTTTGGAAGAGATCTCAAGATCTTTGCATTGATGGTACCTCTATCCATGACACTTCCAAGGGCTGCAAGACTGTTCAAGATGACATTCAACCTTGTGTACATGTCCGCAACTCTTTCATTCTTCCCCATCTTGAAGTTCTCAAGTAGGCCGCCGAGCATATAGACCTTGGCCTCCTTGACTTGCTCCGTCCCTTCATAGGTGACACACAACTTATGCCAAATCTCATGCGCCGTGTCCCAAGAAGAGATGCGGTTGAACTCCGATGGTGAAAGGGCGGCGTAGATGATGCTCACAGCTTTAGCATTGAGTTGAGCACGCTTCATCTCATCTTCCGTCCATGTGGTGATGTTCCCCTTCGGCTCTTCATACTTGAGATGGACTATCTTCCACATCTTGTAGCTCACGCCTTGGATGTAGAATTGCATCCTTCTCTTCCAATATAGGAAGTTTGTGCCGTCGAAGACCGGGGGTCTCATGGAGAAGCTTCCTTCAAGATTGAGTGACCCAAGAGCTGAATCGCCCATCTTCTCCTACTTGTTGAAGTAGCTTGGAGAAGACCTGCTCTGATACCACTTGTTGGATCAATGGGCTCTAGAAGGGGGGGTTGAATAGAGCTTCACAAACTTCACAAAAGTGATTAGACCACCAAATTATATTAAGTGCAGAACTTAATTCAAAACAGCAATTTGATGTCCTAAACTAGCATACAAAGCAAGGATAAGAGACAAGGAAAGCATGCACTTGGACAGGTGGTTTAGAGTGGTTCCATGTCCTAAACTTAGGAGCAATGTCAGTCCACTACCTAGAGTTGGTTAGGCTCTAGGATTTGTAACTTGGTTCTCTTATATATATCACACAATAAGATTACAAGCTACAACTACCAACCATCCAAGGACTTATATATCAAGCCAAGATCTTCTACCTCACCAAGGACTTACCCACCAAGCAAGTAGTCTTCAGCCTTCTTCAAAGGACTTACCTACTCTTGCTCTAGTCTTCGGCCTTGTAGGAATTACCCATCTTGCTTGAGCTTTGCCTTGCACCTCTCCTTCACTTGGAGAGCTTTAGCACCTTCCTCCTTCACTTGGAGGCCTGGAGCAGCTAGCCTTCTTCTCCTTCACTTGGGGAAGAACAGCAACCTTCTTCTCTTTCACTCGGAGAAGAAACTTCAATCAATCTTCATAGAGAATGGAGATGGGAGAAGTGGAAAGGAGAGCTTTACAAGATTACAAATGATAGCTCTCATACATGGGATCCTAACTCACTCATACTCACGAATTTGCTTTGAAGGTAGAGAGAGAAAGGGGCTCAAAGGATTAGAAACCACTCAACTAAGGCTAGGACCAAGCATATGTGAATGAGCAACCTTGGAATGAAGTCCAAGAGGTCCTATTTATAGTTGAGGGTGTCCCTTTGAGGTTGGGAGAGTTAAGTGGCACAAACTAGCCGTTTTACAACTTGCAACGGATCTATTTTGAGTCCCACCAACTCCTCCAACGGTTGGAATTGCTTTTTCTGCATTCCAGTACAGTCCGATCGGCCGAGTTTCATTAAAGGCAACTCGGCCGACACACTAGGCGACAAGTCTGAGAGGCAGACTGTCGGCCGAGTTTCCATGGGGAAACTCGACCGATCGGTCGACCTTCAGTCTTGACCAACCAGTGGATCGGCCGAGTTTCCTATCATTGAAACTCGACCGAACAGGGATCGGCTGAGTTGGAAACTCGGCCGACAGCCCAGAAAATTCCAGAATATATGGATCGGCCGAGTTTGGAATTCGGCCGACAAAATCCCTGTTAAGGGTATTTTGGAATTTTCATAAACTGTACAAACGATGGATTTTTGAGTCCCAATCATTTTATCCATCTTAGATACAATGCAAAACATGATTATGAGTGATTACATAAAATGTTCTAAGCCTCTAAGGGCTATATTACAAAGCGGTTAAAAGTCACATGTTTTGCATGTGCCGGAAGAGTAGCTTTGGAGATAAAGGAGATTCTTTTCTTGTATCTAATATCTGCAATGATCTCAAATAGATTTGTTAGATACATATGAATGGAATGGTTAAGTCATTATCAAAATATGGGCAATGTGCGACACCTAGGTCAACATCTTTTATTATTACTAATCAAATCCTTTATGTAATATGTCATAACAATCATCATATAATTGGCTCTCTGGGCATACACACCAATAGACTCCTACTTGCACTTAGAGCTAATCACCCATGAATCTCATTCTTAGTGATCTAAACATGTCCATCATGTTTTTGTTGCGCAAGTGCTAATCTAGCTGGTTAGAAACACTTTGCTTTTAGTCAGTATATTTCATGTTTCTCATCTCTTAGATATAAGAAGGAATTGTTATACTATGCCATATGATATTACTTGCCTAACATGTATCCCCATTGTTGTTATGGTATTTCTACTATGTCATTAATGGTTGGAACATCCATAAGTTCATCTATATGAACTTATAGATTCGTATAGGACCACTATGATGTTCACAACACCAAGATACTCGACTTCTATTGTAGAATTAAATTAATGGCTTGTAGTTCAGAACTCTTCCAACTCACAACTCTTTTCAAAATTAAACATATTTTATGTTTCAATCACTTTATGTCATTTCGGAAGCTTGCATTGGTGTAACCCTTTACACCCAACTCTTACTTGTTGCTATAGTCTAGCAACTTATCCTTTAGTGGTTCTCCAGTACGATATTTCCATACAAGATCATATCTTTTGAAATAGAAGCATTAACAACTCTTTGTTTATAATCATCCTTGTCATACAAGATGCATAAAATAAAATGTTTCTATTATTGTCATAATGAAATAGCAGTTCAACTAACTCTATTGCATGCCCAAAGGGCTAAGATAAAGTCTAAATATAGACTGTAGCTTCAAAAACTTTTGTTTCTACAGTCCATCCTTGTCCTTTCATAAAGGCTTTACTTCTTATCAAATCTTACACATCAACGTATGTCAGATCTACATCTAGTACCACATACTAGTGAATAAGTAATTTAGAATTATCTTATAATGTATATACCTGAAGTGGAGATCTCTATCTCCTCCTTCTCCTTCTTTAGTTCCTCCAACTAGAGGGGGGAATTCCTCTTCCGGTGTCCATCCTGGTGACAGTGGTGACATTTTCCTCCCTTCTTTATTCCTCCCTTTGCCTTGAGATATGAAGACTTGGGCTTCTGGCTAGCTTTTAAACTTTTCTTAGCTTTGCCTTTAGACTTTCCCTTTGTCTTGCCGATCATCATCATCGTAGACTTAGGCTTCTCTTTCTTCATTTATGTCTCAACTAGTCTCAACATGCCTAGTAACTCTGTCAACAACTTGTTAAAGTCATTCATGTTGTAGTTCATGACAAACTGACTGTATGATTCTGGCAGAGATTGTAGAATCACATCAGTGGCCAACTCTTGACCCAAGGGGATTCCCATTCTAGATAGGTTCTCCACATTCCCAATGAGCTTGAACACGAGGGCCTACATGGTCTCCTTCTACCATGTTACATTTGAACAATGCATTGGAGACATCATATCTCTCCTGCCTTGACTGATCTTGGAACATTTTCTTAAGATGTGTAACCTTATCAATATAATCCATGTTATTATGCTGCCTTTGCAACTCATAGTTCATGGATCATATCATTAGACATTCGGCATCAACAACATCTTCAGTATGCTTCTTGTAAGCATCCCTATCAGCCTTAGGTGTAGTGGGAAGAGGTTCATCTAGTTTTGGTGTCTCCAGGACATAGAGCTTGCACTCCTGTGTGAGAACGATTCTCAGCATCCTAAACCAATCATGGAAGTTGTTCCCATTTAACTTGTCCTTCTCAAGGACTGACCATAGAAAAAAGTTTTTGTTGTGTGTTGCCATTTGATTCTATAAAAAAATTGCAATTGTGTCAAAAACTCATTTTTGATTTGATTAAATTTTGACAATGTTTATTAGGTCTTTAATTAACTATCAATCTCACTATTTTAATCAAATTGATAGCCCTCACATATCAATTCGAAAGATTACAATGTACAATCTTCTAGTGTGCCAAGATCTAAAATAATTCAACTATTACCCGGCCAATGTCAGCGTCCATAGTCAATCATTAAGGTATACAATGTTTGTCAATTGCATCTTATGTAATTCTTAGATAGATGATATGCACAACTCTTTGCCATGGTCATATGTATGCCTCTGGTGCTTTATCTCATTAAGGTCACAGTTAAGCCTGATCCAAAAGGCAACGTAATAATAACACACCCCGCTTGGCAGGCCCACATTATTGGCATCACACTTCCAAGAGATAGACATCGCACCACCCTTGGAGTGCCCATGCTTAGTCGATCAAGATTTTCATGTGTGCTGCTAATGGAAAGCATCTAAAACTTAATATTTTATTTGAGGGAGTTTGTATATATATATATACATTTTGTCCAATCACCAGATATATATAGTACGTATCATATACATATTATATCCCACAACATAAACATGTGATATAAAAGAAGTGATGGTTATGGTCAGTCTAATGTAATTTCTTGGAGCCACAAGGAATTACTATCACTTAGGTCTACATCTCATGCAGAAACATGTTGTTGGTGTATATTTGTGCTTGCCAATCCGGGATGATCGGTTCAACCCTTTAATCGGTTGACTCGCCTCTTGACGGTCGGTTGGTTGCTTGAAATGATCAGTTGGCATCATGTCCAACCAATGTCATGACACCTCCAAATGGTAGGTTTGGTCCACCAGGCGGTCGATTCGCTCCTCCTACGGTCTACCCTTCTTGGTCCTACAGTCGATCGGCTCGTCACATGAAATGGCTGACTCGCATGACATTGAACGTCATCGTCGTCATTGCAAGGAAAGAAACTATCCTATTACTATTGAACTTATTACATTGTAATGAGAAACATTGAGTTACATTTAAGGGGAGTAAAGTCAGGAAAGAATAATACTTTTACATTGGGAAGAAGAAGGTAGAGGCTCGATATGCAAATTGAGATAAAACATGAAATAAATACACAACCACCTTGCACAGATAATTAGGGTTATTGGCCATAACTGCGCTACACATCCACTATCAAAACTCACTTTTAGGGCGACATGTATATATATATGTATATATATATATATATATATATATATATATATATATATATATATATATATATATATATATATATATAGTCAGGCTAGAATACACTCGAGTGTACAGATTGTATGAATACACTCAAGTGTGTTTGCATATCAAGACTATTTTTTTGCAAAATGTAAACCATTGACCTTCACCATCATACTATAACTAGGCTACATACAATTTTTGAGCCCATTTGGATGAGTGTAAGTCACTCATCCATGGGCAACAAAATCGACGCACGAAACTAATTTGAAATGCATAATTTTTGCAGTCTTTATAACATGACCTATAAATGTCCAAATGTGCTCAAATTTTGTGTATGAGCTATTCACAAGATGTTTAAGAAGATCAATGGATTATATTTTTGAAAAAAAATATTGCATCATGAAAAACTACTTGAGTGTATTCTGCTCTGAATACACTCAAGTATATTCTAGCCTGACTCTCTCTCATATATATATATATATATATATATATATATATATATATATATATATATATATATATATATAGTAGTGATTCAGTGAGAAGCATCCTACAGTGAGAGCATGAGAGGCATTTGAATAACAAAAAAATTGTAACTTTTTTTAAAATCCAACTATATAGATGGGAAAATCATCAATTCATTACCTTCTCACAAAAAATCATTGCAATTAGACATTGTTCACATGTCCATATGTACAATATACACTTTTTGCATCCAACGGCCAGCCTAAAATTCATTTTAGAGTGTCAAAAGTATTTTGTTGTTGTGAATGATATACAAATCACATGATGATAAAATTTTGTAGGAAGGTAAATATTAAGTTATGTTTGTAATCTATACGGTTAGATTATGAAAAATTGGTCCATGTGAAGAGTTATTTAAATGCCTCTCATGCTCTCACCAAGATATGTTTCTCACTAGATCGTTGTCCTATATATATATATATATATATATATATATATATATATATATATATATATATATATATATATATATATATATATATATATATATATATAGGGCTTTCATTCATTGCCCGCGCGGGTAGCCTGGATTTTTGCTACCCGGCAGTCAAAAAAGTAACTATGGTGAACAGAAAGTAACTACACGAATAAAAGAGTAACTATGTATAAAATATACAACAAATATATATAAGGACAAGTTTTTTTATTTTGGAGGGGCAACTGATATTATTTTTGGCTAAATTTTTTTGGAGAGAGACAAAATAGTCCTCTACAATTGTGGAATTTTGTTTTTGAAAAAAAGTGGTTGGAAGGATGGGCGGGTAGCTACCCGTGCGGGCAATAAAGATGGGCCCATATATATATATATATATATATATATATATATATATATATATTAGTTTGGGATTATATGTGGTCTTTGATCAGATTTACAAATTAAACAGTTTAAGTATTTGCATCATATGCAATAAATAAATGATGAAAAATAAATATCCAATCATATTGATTATCCCAAAACATAGTAAATCAACGTGGCTCTGATACCAATGTAGAGAAATATGGGCACAAAGTAGGAAGTAGAAATAAAAATTTATCTATCCATATTCTCCATAACAAGATCGTGTCAACAACTATGTAATGAGAAGGATGGTTTAACAAGCTCAAGTCCAGTAAATATAACTCATTGCAGTAGTGCAACACTCCTAGTTGCATTGGGACTCATATGTAATAGCTCCTCCACAGATTGCTGACTCAGATGATGTCTACAACAACTCCTCTATAGACTGCAGGCTGACGTTGTCCTCCTAATGGGAAAATTATCCACGCCTCTATGGTAGTCCACACGGACCACATAGAACTCCTCTCATTCTACTAGAACTGACATGAAGGAGTTGCCCCTTTCGTTGGTGTACTAGTCACCAACTTGTTGTCCCATAGTTGTTCTCCCTTGCTATCCCTCCCTTTATCGGGTAGGACTTGCTCGGATTGGTTACCACAGGCAAAGAGGACAACAATTGTCAAAGGCAATTGAGTTGTGTCTGAGAAGCTCCCAATACCCCTCTATGTATAGGAGGGGTTTGGGTCAGCGTTCCTAGCCTATGTGGGAGTGGAAAGGTCTGAAAGATCATGAATTTTCACAACCTACAAGTGATGAACCGATCGGTTTGAAAGCGAGTTGGTCAGCTCACATACAAGATGATTGGTTTTCTCACTGAACTGGTCATTTCATCATGTTTCCCAATCACATATGAATTGGCAATTTGAATCCAATTAATATACAACATGATGTCAATACTAATCCTTGATGCAATCGAAATTCTCCACGAACTGGGCGGCTCACCCTGTGAGTCGGTCGTCTTTGAGACCCCAACCAGTCAATTTGCTCCCCAATTCAGGCAGAACTCAATCAATTTGATTTCTAATCAATTTGACACTCTAACCGGTCGGTTCAACATTTGAATTGGCCGGTTGGGAGTTCATTCAACTGATTTGTTTCTCAAATTGAATACCTAAACACTTTACTAATCAATTCAATTATCATTCATGATTAAACTCCTCTTATAGGTGAATTCCTATCTGTGTGACCCTATAGGTCCCATATCACATTGGTAGTGAATGTCTATAACTATTTTATGACATCACAAGCAAAGAGTGATGCCTAGTCACACGTCAGTGCTACCTAAGTGAATGGAAAGTTGGAGAACAACTTCAAGATACAACTTGTGCTAGGTGTTATAGTGATTGTATAATTCTTTTATCTCTGACATTTGGAATGAACTTGAGGCATGAAACCGTCATGCTGTTAATGTTCAATCCATGTTTCTTGAACCAGAGTAGACTGTCTGAGATATATCTGACCTCAATATCATATATCAATTCACATGTGCATGTGCATGCTTTTTCAATCTTACTTATCAAGTGGCCTAGATATCATACTCCAGTGGGAGGGACAAATTCCATCTACATCACTCACAATCATCTCCATCTGTCTCAACATATCCAATCATCACCTTTATGGAAACACTTATTCAAGATCTCAGTGGATGATGTCAAATCACATTGAATGACATGTGATGAGTGTAGTGACTTTAGGTCTTAGAACCACAATCACCACCTTTACTATGAGAGGTGACTATGACCACCAATTATAGTTTCCATGTGTCACTCTCAAGGTGGGTCTGTCTGATACATTGTTCTCGAACAAGTATGCATTTGATTTGATATCACATATCATGACTGATGAGATTCTATCATCAACCAACACACACTCTAGTCTTATGTGATATCGTTGTCTATCATCCTTCCACAGTAACATCTGACTAGGGACATAACAAGAATGTATATACTCTTATCACATGTACAATCTCATTGTTCAAGTCTCGTACTTGAAGACATATGTCACTGAGTAATATCATTCTTTAGACATTCATTATGTTTCCTCATTATCTCATAACTGAGTGAAACAGAATGAATTGGAAGCCTGCCTTTATTATTATTAATCAAATCCTTTATGAAATATGCCATAAAAATTAGCATATGATTGGCTCTCCGAGCACACATACCAACATAGACACCCAAATACTGGTATTTGTCTAACAATCATCTCAAACTTAACTTTCATGTACTCAATTATTTTGCTAAAAAGGGCACTCACCAAGAATTTTGTGATCTATGGGAGACGGTGTCCTTGTTGGCAAAACTACTAAGGTTAAAAGTTGGAATACTGACACGATAAAGATCTAAAGCACTATTAAAATTAGAGTCCATAATGCAAATCCCACTATCTCGCAAAATATGATCATGAAGCACCCAATATTGGATCCTGGAGGCCACAAAAGTGTATTAGGAAGCTTCTATCGCTGAGTAAATCCCCAAGCCACTAAGATGAATGGGAAGTGAAGCGATCCACCATTGAAGGTCCCTAAAAAGGACCTCCAAAAACAATAATGTCTTCAATAGATCTTCACAAACTCTTATCAAACAATGTTGCAACCTCATCCATGTATGCAGGTTGACATGTGCGTGAGCCGAACATCATATTGGAAATACAGATATAGGATTGGAGCAAAAGGACCTCACTTTGTGGATCGCCAAATTGTGGAAGAAGATTCATCATCTCAACAACATTTATGGCTCTCCTTATGGATAACCCCTCAATAAAGCCTATGTCCCTACTCACTACTCCTCCAAATAGCTTCACTCCCTACAAAGGTCTCCCAATGTCAATACGGAACAACCTCTTGTGAAGCGTCCTACCATCACATGTAGGCCAAAAAATTTCAATTCTACAAATATTCAAGACAAGATCCAAACATGGACTAGTCCGCTAAATGATATCAAGCACCTTGGCCAGCTCTTTTGTGTATCCAATAATAGTCCCATCATCAAGATACCAAGTGTGGAGGAGAAGCTTGCAGTTGTCTCTAATCTTATGAATAAGTGTATGTAATACAAGGGTGAAAAGAAGTGGCCCTAGAGGGTCTCTTTGTTGCACTCTAGTAGATGACTACATATGTCCATCCCCAATGTACAACCTTGTTACTTGACCATACAAAAACTCCACCCCCCAAAAAATATACGAGCATCTTTCCCTCACATCCAAAAGTAATGATGACATGTCTACAAGATTAAAAGCATTTGAGAAATAAACTTTAGGCATAGATATAGTCTTGTCTTTATGTTGCTTGCTTAAGACCCACTGTGCAAAATTGCTTTTGCAATGCCAGATATGCCTACTCCAAATTGAAAATCATTGAGATATTTGACCATATCTTTGCCCACTCCTATCATTGTAACTTTGGATACCACACGCCTCTAGATAGTGCCCACTGTAATTGGGTGTATGTTGTTGTCAGGCTTTAGCAACAATGTAGGAGGTGTTAAAGCTATAAACTCTCCCAAACTCAAAGGACACCTCTCCCCTAGCCATAAGTTAACCACCAGAGTGATGGCATGTAGGAGATATGTGGCCATAGGAGACCCCTCTCCACACATAGAGTCAAAGATGTGTTGGGCTCATAACTCATCTCTGCCAAACAAAGTCCCCTTAGGAAATTATTTGACACAATGAAGAATAGTGTCAACATCTGCTACAAGGGGGGATTTTATAAACAAGGAACTAGGTATGGAAGGAGGTGAATTGTATGGGTGTTTAGCTTCCAAAGCCTTCAAGGTATCAACATCGTATGGAGCCACTCCTAATGAGCACAAGACTTTAATTGTTGCTGTAAAGTGACCATCTACAACCTTACAGAGACACTGCCTGATGTTAGGATTGATGTTTTAGCAACATATTTCATATTTGTGATAAACGTTATAAAACAATAATCGGAATGTATTGGAATTTTATTTTTTGGAGCCTTACTATTAAAGTGAATATTGTTATACTTATTTTTAAGAGGATTTTATCCATATACACCCCTTATAATGTTAAGCATATATATAATTTTATATTTATATTTTCAATGCAAAGGGAATTATCTCTCTATTTGATGAGATGTATCATTTACTTCTAAATCAATATATGCATTGTACAGATATAATGTTACTCCATGGATATTTTTCTTTGCATGGAAATGACCACAATCGATGTAGTTTGGAAGAACAAAACTCTCTTTCTAATGTATAATTAGATCTACCAAAAAACTTTTTTTCAAAGGTTCATCAGGTGGTCACTTCTTTTAGTTTTTGTTGAGGAGGCTCACAGAATCTTTATTTCACTAAAAGTAAAGCTAATATCCAAACAAAGTTGATTTTCTAAAACTAAATGAAGATTCAAGTAATGATTTTGTGCAAGTATGTGCCAAAATAAATTTCACCTATAGTTTAAATAATATTTAATTTAATGGTGAGGGATAAGATGGTTGACAAATTCTTATGGCTTTGATGAATGGACATGGGTTGGAACCATAAGGACATGTGTTTCTTGATTTATCACTCTACTAGGAATCCAAATTTCGTTATGATTGTAGAAGGGGGAGATATCTTTCTCTCTTAGTCTAAAAATAACTCATTTTATTCCAATATAATCTCTCATTTAGAGTGGTAGGATGTTTATGAAGAAAAAAAAGAAATTTACTAAAAGTGATACAACATTATTTCAAGGAAAATTTATCAAACTTAGCATGAAATTTTGTCCACTTTTGTCATGTTAGGAAGATTGTTTTGGGGTCATAGGGAAAGTTCTCACATCTTCTTCCTTCCAAAAGGAGTTCACTTCCAATATAAAGTAGTGGATAAATACATATTCATAACCAATTTATGAAAATATTCCCAAACATGTTTTCTTGGGATATCAATGTAAGAGTGGGCACAGTAAAACAAAGAAAAAGAGGAAAATTTTGTATATACATAATTCATAGTCCCCACACAATTATGTGAGAAAAATAAAGAAAATTGTAATGTGGCATAAAAAAAGACCAAAACATCACTCCACCCATGGGTGGATAAAGCAAGAGAAGTGTGGTAAAAAAATACTAGATAAAGAAATAATGTTATAGTCATGGAAGGTGTTAGTATCCCCCATGTCACCCAAAAAAAGTATTGCACATGTTAAATCGAGTTTTAGAAGGGATTTGTTAAATTTTTTTAGTTTGGAGGCTAAAAAGAAAACAAATTCATAAAAAGACAATACTTTAGGTATATACGTTCTTAGGGTCTTTTAGATGACCATGCACTTTCCATCATCATACCTAAGAACTCCAATGGATTAATGATATTGATTCATCTGGACACTCCTAGTTGGATATCCATCATATGCGAAGAGGACAAAATGTTTTATGGGGTTCAAGAGATGATGACAAAAATCATAGATGAACATAGTTCATATGACTTTTTATATCATAATTCAATGCCTTAATTGGTCCAAATTTCATATTTTGACTACATTTTAGAGTTGCAATTTCATATCAATGTTGTTAGTTTTTCTATTATCAATTAGGCAAACAAATAATATCTTAATACATATATTATGAACATTGATTGATCTAGAACTAATGCTACTTTAATCACTAACAAAGGGACTCAAGAAATAAAGGATTCAACCTTTGTACACAAAGGTGTGTCATGCAACCATATGTGCATGGTGTGCTCACGTCTGGACACTCACTCAATTATCAGACATGGTGTGTCATACCAGTTTTATGTCGTGTCCTACATTAGTTTCTACTGGTATATCAACTCCTCCCAATAATTTCATTCTCATTCCAATCATGCCATGCCCAACATCGATAACAATAGCCAAATAAATCACAAGCATGTAGGGCGTGTCTGGCCAACAGTACACCATGCAATCTCATAAATAATCATTCAACAAAATTGTCTACACATCATGTTGCTTCCTTGATATTTGGTGCCTTGCTATTATTGAGCCCAACGCTTTGGCAATTACTAAGGAGCATGACATTCCTAAACCAAGGCATGTCATGTAGACTCACATAAGTGTGAAAATATAAATTTGGGGAGAGTGGTTGCAGGGGAATATCCTCCATTGGATTCCATTATAGACTTGGAAATGATATGAGTGTGATTGAGAAGGCAAATTCACTCCAGAAGGACGAAAGGAAGAAGGAGTTTATAGTGATGGATTTATCTCCCTCTCTCCAAGCTTTAGAAGCTTCAAGTATAGCTTCTTAGTAGAGGATCTCTCCTATACTAGTGTTGTATATCATTTCTCCTTCTCTTTTGCTATATTTTCCTTCATTTGCTCCATGGTAGTTGTTAGATTTATGGTATACAAACTTGCATGTGTATCACCCATGAATATGGAGTAGTTTCCTTTGTATTTGTTGCATATATGACACATTAGTCATGTAATCAACAACTTCTTTCTATATAAACATTTCCCTTCGTGTGTAAGACCACTGACTTAGTTTTATGGTTGAACATGATTTATTATCTTAATTGGGTGCTTAAAACCTTAAGAAAATCCTAATTCATGCTTTGATATCATGTGACAAAGATAATTTTCAAGTTTGGTCAATTTTGGACATTATTTGAGTAAGTTTTGCAATATATGTGCATGTATGGGCTTTTATGAAATTTTTCCATATATAGGGTTTTATATGTAATCTTCACATGTATATTGTGCCTCATAATTTTTTATAACATGTTTTATATAGTTGTATCTTTGGGCACCTAGATGCACCATCCGATATGGGGTGTTATCTAACTTGGGGTTTTCCACCTAAGTGCCCTAACTCAATGGTTTCCCTTTGTAGGCTTGGGATGTAATGGTTTTATAGGAGAGTGAAGTATTTTATGGTTTTCTTGAGTAACATGAGATTCTATGGTTTGCATAGAGGCACAACAGGTTGATGGTTTTGTATGTGGAATGCAACAACTGATGGAGGTTCTAGGATTTGCTCAAGTGTCTAAGTGAGGGCAAGATCTGATGGGTCACCTAATGTTGGATCTCGATGGTGCTCCTGGGGTTGACAACTGATGCCCCCCCTAGAATCAAGATCTGATGGAAGGTCTATTTTTCATGGATGGGAGGTTTCGGGTTTTGGACACATGGAATGCATGCTTTTACACCTCAACCCACCTCTCTCTTTCATCCCAACTTTATATACCTCTCTCCTCTCACCCAGACGAGCTCATTACACATCTCCCTACTTGGGAGGGCCGACCTTCTTGCTTGGTGGAAGAAGAAGGGCTCCAGTGGAAGAAGCTTGGTCAAGCTATATTGCATGTGCTATGTGGTTTTGATTTACCCTCTCTCGGGACATTTAGAGCTTCCTAACCTAGCTTCTTGACCTAAACAAGTAAGATTTCCTTCCTTACCTTCATTTTCCTTGTTGTGGTCCTTCTTCTCTCTTTCTTCTTGGATAGATCCATGGTGTTCTTGGTAGATCTTGAGCAAGTAGATGAAGAGCACCTTGTTTCTTCTCTTTTACCTAGGTTCTTCCTTATTCTTGAAGAAGGGAACTAGCTTGGACGTTTGGAGAGCTCAAGCTAGGGTTTCTCCTCTCTCTTTCTAGATACCTTGTTGTTTGGACCTTCATCACCTTCCTTGAGGTGAGTTTTATAACTTTCTTCATGTTTCTTACTTACTCTTACCATGCTATATGTAGATCTTATCCTAAAAACGTGGTAACAAGTAGAAAGATGATTATTTGACTAGGGTTTGAGTATATGTAGCAGTACTTGTGTAGATAGCCTATCTCTAAACCTTATACATGATTCTTCTTTGGAAATAGGAGACCTAAACCTTGCATGTCCATGAATTGATGGTTTCCTCAAAGTGTAGAATCGGTGGCTTGTCGTTAAGTGTATGAACTGATTTCTTTCTTGATTCATGACTCGATGGTTAGACTTTTTATGAGAATCGATAGTGTGTTTTTAGTTTATATTTTGATGTTTTTACTAGTGCTTGAGAACCAAAGGTTATGGATATGTCAAGAATCGATGGTCATGGTGCTCTCATCAATGAATAAATTGATTGTCTCTCTTGCTCTTGAAAAGATGATGTTACTTAGTGTAGAAAAATTGATTTCACCAAGTCTTAACAATTGATGGCTTGCTTATCTTTACAATCGATGGTTCCTCTATCTTTGAGAAATGATGGCTATACTAGGTGCATGATTTGATGGTTTTACCCTACATGGAATCTGATGATTTTGATTAAAGTCCAAGATTCAATGGTTATACTTTGTGTTATATATGAGTCTATACTTGTGTTTTGCAAGTGAACCGATGGTCTTGCTAGTGACCCTAATTCTATGGTTTGTGTTTGAAGCACATGATCTGATGGTTGCGTTTTGGCTGAAGTGCATCCATGATCCGATGGGGATGCTAGGTGTATGAGTTTATGTTTTTGACCTAAGTAAGTGTATGAACCGATGGATTTCCTTTAAGTGTTGATTTGTAACGTTACTCCAACCCACCTTGTTGAATCTTAGTTGAATGATTAAGTGGTGATGGTTAAAAATACTTATCTTCCTATTATTATGATGGAATGATACTCTCATAATGTTATGGTAATCATACTATGTTACCTTGTGTACATCATAGATGCAATCTCATACTAAATTGTATATTACAAGTGTGTTGATGATTTGTAGAACCTTCTATTAGGTGTTGAAAGATAATGTTGTTCTTACATGACATAATGTGAATGGCCTCAATGGATTTTTGGGCTTGACTTGAGCCCTAATGGAGGTGTAATCCTCTTTATGATGGACAAAGGATTTGTAACCTATGATGATATGATAAGCAATATGTCTCATACGTTTTATATCTTCTGGAGTTGTTATATACCAATGTTTTTGTAGAACTCTTTTAGGGTTGTATGTAACTTAATTGATGCAGCCTAAAATCACTCAATTGGAAATAACTAATCAAGTGAAACCATAATCATGTAGTTCCATGTGCCATAGAGCTATTCTAGTGCTAGGATCTGTTGGATAGTAAACTGAGTATTCTAGAAAGGAAAATATGAGTCGTATACTATAGAGTATATGTGGGTGTAGGGAGGGTACGTCCTTGTCATCCTGGTCCCAAGGTTATGGAGAACGATTGAGGCCGTATCTCTGATGAATGATGATATGTATATATGATGTGATAGAGGATATCTGCAATTGTACCTCAGATGATAGGGTTATACATAGAGAAATATGACTATAGAATAAGCAACGGAAACAAAAATTTAAGTGCCATATTCCCCTTATAGTAGTAGATCGTGTCAACAACTATATAATGGAAATGATGTTTTAAGGATATACCTGGTCCTGGAGAAAGTACAACAATAATCTCCTCATCGTCTTATGTGCCTTTCTTAAAATCGCACTCGAACATCATTTGTAGAAGCTCCTGGTTGATCACTACAGATAGCAGCCTGACGTTGTCCTCCTAGTAGGAAACGCTCCTTGCCTCTAGAGTAGTCCACACATACCACTAGGTAATCCTATTATTCTAGAAGAACAGACAAGAAGTAGTTGTCCCTCCATGTTGGTGTACTAGCACCAACTTGCTCTCCCACAATTGTTCTCCATTACTATCCCTCCCTTTATCGGATATGACTTGCTCGAGTTTTCATGGTTGCCACAACCAGATAACACAACACTTGTCAGAGGCAATTGAGTTGTGTCTCTAGGAAGCCCCCAATATCCCTCTATTTATATGAGGATTAGGCTCAGGGTTACCAGTTTTTGTGGGAGTGGAAGGGATCAAAATTTCAAAAATTTCACAACCTATGAGTGGCAAAATAATCAGTTCATATGTGAATCGATTGGTTGGCATGCTAGCTGATTGGTTCGACCTTTGAACCGGTAGTTTCACCATGTTTCCCAATCACAATTGTATTGGCAATTCTAATCCAATTAATGCACAACATGACGTCAACACAAATCCTTGATGCAATTTAATTGATCCATGAACGTGACAATTGATCTCATGAATTAGTCATCTGGAAACCTTGAGATGATCGGTTCACTAAGTGAACCAGTTGGTCATGCCCTGGTTCATCTGGAATTCATCCAATGCAATTTTCAATCAACATGACACTCCGACTGATCAGTTCAACACTTGAATCGGTTAGTTCAGAGTCCATTTAGTCAATTATTGTTTAAATTGAATAACTAAACACTTTAGTATTTAAATTAAGCATCATTCATGAAAAAACTCATATTCCAAGTGTATCATATGTGTGTGACCCTATAGGTTCCTATTTACATTGGCATTGAATGTCCATAACTAGTATATGACATCACAAGCAAAGACCGGTATCTAGAAACACATCATTGCTATCCAAGTAAATGGAAAGTTGGAGAACAAATTCAAATGATAATTTGTGTTTGGTGTTATAATGTTTGTATAGTTCCTTTGTCACTAATATCCAAATTGAACTCGAGGCATGAAATTGTCATCCTCTTCAACATTCAATCTATGCTCCTTGAAATAGACTAGACTGTTTGAGATATATGTAAGCTTAATATCACATATTGACTCACATGTTTATGGCCATGTATTTCTCAGTCTCGCTTATCAAGTGGCCAGGATATCATACTCTTGTAGGAGGGGCAAATCCCATCTACATCACTCAAAATCATCCCCATGGTGTCACAATACATCTGATCATCACCTTTATAGCAACCCTTATTCAAGGTTACGGTGGATGATGTCAAAGTACACTAAATGACATGTGATGAGTGAGTGACTTCATGTCCAAGAACCACAATCACCATCAACACTATAAGAGATGATTCTAACTACCAATTATGGTTTCCATGCATCTATAACATCATTCTAAGTACAAACTTTTGTTTTCTCTTTCTTTGTCCCCAGTTCATTAGTCAACTCTCAAGGACTACTTTTCCCCATTTTGGAATGAACAAGTTTACTTTCAGATCATTTAACCCTAATCTACTCATTATTTCCATAGAATTGAAATCATATGATATTGTTACCATAATACCTAAATTGGAAATTAATTAGTACATAATACTAACCTAGATGTTGTGACCATAGTAATGAACATTAGGATAGACTTGGGGCCTTAGAAGAACTTACCTTGAGATTATACATGTGAAATCCCAAGTGTTGACCATGCATTTTAATTTAGAACCCTAATTAGGTGTTTAATGCACCAAGGTTAAATTTATGACCTCATGAACCTCATAACTTAGATCTAGGATTATAATCAGATTCCTCATGTCCTTCTTTGCTAACCCCTAAAATTTGGGCCCAATCAGATGTTATTTGCACCCCTAATTTGATCCTAGAAGAATACATATGTGTTGGACCTATGTTTTCAATCAAATTAATTAACATTGTTGTCACACCTAGACAAAGGTCTATTGGAACGATTTATTCTTCATGTGTACTAGTTCAGGTGAGTGGGGCAGGATGGACCTAGTCATCCCTTACCCTTAACTTCATCGCGTGGGACATACCTATAGCTGGCGACGAGGTCTAACGCCAATTTCTCCCTCTATTCTCTACCAAATTAAATTATTTATTCGCCAACAACTCCCTCTTTCTCCACCGTATACAAGGAGCCCTAACTTAGGTCTCAGAGTCTAGCATAGGAAAAATGCCCTTTTTAGGCTTTGAGCAATCACTGCTGCCTTCTCCAGTCTCATATTTTACCTCACTTCAGAGCCCAATATCACTCTATATTGATCCAGAACCGGTCCACGATGAACCATCCTTAGTTCTCTACGATCAATTTCCCTCAAGGACGCCTTGGAACTGCTATCGATGACCATCTTCCCTAGAGATAGATCTTGAAGCACCGACAACTGGAGCCACCTCGACACAATTCCACTTGAGGTAACCATCTTGGACACCTTCTCTTTCTGTCTTTGTACTCATCCTACCTTGGCATCGCCTGGTTTGATTGATCGAAAAATGCCTTTGTTTCCTCTATTTTTACTCACCACTAGGAGGGGATCAATGATCCCTGACCCACGTGAAATCGTCCTATGTCATTGTGCATACTAGAAGGAGTTCCTGGAGGGGTCGACGCTCTCGGGCGCTAGTCACTTATGGGTTTCTAATTGCCCTCCTAGGTAATGTCTACCCTGGTGACCTTCTTCTTAACCAGACGACACAAGGGCCTTCTCATTGTTCTACCTTTGGGTTACCCTACCTCCATTTGTCTCATCCTTACATGATACATCTAACTCCTCTTTGACACTGGTCTTCCTTGATTCCTCATTTCACCTATGATCTCGGCACCGCTGATGCCTGACAATGGCGTTTGAACCACCTACAAGCTAGGGCCATGGTGGTGCTTGAGAAAAAGGGGTGGCCTGGTCCTGATGACCATGACGGAGCCACTAGATTGGTCTTGGGAGTAGACCTATAAATGGATTGAATACGGAGTGGATACTACTATATCCGATATCCGAATCTAAAAAAAAATTGATCTAATATCTTATGGATATCATGTGCCAATATTCGAATCTGACCGACAAATAATATTCAAATTCAGATAAATATCCAGTCTAAACCAAAAATCATAAATGTATTGTTATTAATACATTATATACAAAAAACATTGATATCACTATGAATATATATGATAATTTAACTATATTTTTATGTTTGTATATATAATATAATAAATATGTATATATTTATCGAATTTTAGATTTTTTTGGAACGGATATAGCCACATCTAAAATACTATCAGAAATTTTCAGATATGAAAATTGATATCCTAAATCCAATCCGGATTATGAGGATGTTAGATTTTTTCAAAATTTCAGACTCGAATCCAGATCAAATGTGTGGATTTCAGATATCCATTTACATGTCTACCTGGGAGCAAGGAAGGATAGGGTCACTGACATTTATTGCTAGAGCTCAAGGTCCTAGAGCTCCATGAATGCTGCCTTTTGTGATTTAGGAAGAGCAAGGCAGGTATTATTTTTCCAGTTTTGACCCTAATGGATGTTTTTGTTAGTGTTACCCGTGAAGGACAAAACCGTCTTTTAATCTATTTGACCCGTGTTTGACCAAGGGGTGATCAGATGTTCTCGACCAAAGTTTCAATGTCATATTCCTGTTAATAATTGCATTTCATTAGAGGGTATTTTGGTTAATTTGCAATTTTATTTTTCCTTTTAATCAGTAAATGATCTTAACTTGTAAAAATCATAACTAATTATTGGTTCAACAGAAAAATACAAATATATACATTTTTGAAATCAAGAAAATGCAACAGATTTAATGGGATAGGTTTCACGACCAAATTTTTAGGTTACAGTAGGGTCTTTTACTAAGTAAAGGATTCAATGTAAATTATATTAATTTAATGCACATATATTGTGACTAGTTGAGACAACCCTGTCCTTGAGCCTAGGAGGTGTTACTAAATATCTAGATATGATCATAATGTATGTACATACTCTATTTTATTTTGGGCATTATTTGACCAAAACCTATATTCTTTTAATGAGGCATCTCTTGAATTGTTAATTCTTGTGAAAATATAAATTCTTGGACATTTATAGTTCCCGATCTAAATTCATTATGTTCATGTCGTTATTTAACCATCATTTTTATATGGGTCCTTGGACCCCCTTCTTTGATTGCCTTTTTATGAGAAAATGACTATAATGCAAATCTTGCCACTCTATTTATGCATGTTGTGTGTTTGACTAGAATACCTAGAATAGTGGTACTTATGTACAACCATACATATATAGGGCGTGTGTATTCCACCCGGGGTGTGTGTTTCCACCCTTATTTCTTTTTAGGCCATGATCCTATGGTGTTATGGCCCTATTTTAGGTATATTTAGTCTACATTTTTATGCATGCAAAGTTATTGTTTTATATTGATATTTGTGGTAAACTGTTATGGCAAGACACTTTTTTTATCATTCTTGTAATATGAACTTTAATATGCCTCATTTATTTTGTTACATTACTCTTGAACTTACCTAATTGCAATCATCCCCCCTTTCTTGTGGGAACATCTCTTTTATACTTATACCCATTATAATGCCCAAAGTGTTTTATATATACATACTCAGCCTCTGCTGACTTCATTTTATTTCTTATGTTCTGAGTGATGTTCCCTTCCACCCAGGTGCAGATGACCTGTGGTGACCTTAGAGGAGGAACTTGTACTTGAGGACCCAGGGTTTGAGGAGCCTATTCAGTAGAAGTTCATGGAAGCTTTTGAGATGTATAGGTTGCCCACTGCAATCGATTCATTTAGCTTTAGTTTCTTTTATGTTACCTTTATGTCCATGTGGACAAGTACTTAGAAATAATTGACTCATGTAATAATTAAACCTTATTTTATGCTGCTATGAGTTTGTTCTCTATTTTTCCATATTATTTTGAGATTGATTTAGCTCCCCTTCTATCTAAATGTTATGAATGAATGTTTGGGGAATTGCTAGAGTATTCTCAAAATTATAGAGTAGGGAGTGGTCCCCTTAGTGGGTCCCACTCCTTACAACATCACTCTTATGGTGGGTTTGTCTGATGCACTATTCTCTAATAAGTATCTATGTGTTTGGTCTGATATCACATATCATGACTAATGAGATTTTGTCATCAACCAACACACACTCTAGTCTTAGGTGTTATTGTTGTCTATCAACCTTCCACAACAACATCTAACTAGGGACATAACAAGAATGTATATACTCATGACATCCATATGATCTCATTGTTCATGTCATCAACCCAAAGACATACATTATTGAGTAATATCATTCTTTAGACATTTGTTATGTTACATCATTATCTCATAATTGAATAAAATTGAATAAATTGGAAGATTGCCTTTATTATTAATCGAATCATTTACAAGTTATGCCATTACAATCATCATATGATTGGATCTCTAGGCATACATAGCAATAGACTCCCACTTGCACTTAGAGCCAATGAACGATGAATCTCATCCCAAGTGATCTAACACGACCATCATGCTTCTGTTGCGGAAGTGCTTTTGTCAAGGGGTCAACAACATTGTTCTTGGTTGGTACTATGCAAATCTTCACATCTCCTCATTGTGCGATCTCTCATATGAGATGGAAATTCCTTTGTACATGCTTGGAATTCTCATGCGATTTGGGCTCGTTAGATTACACAATAGCTCCATTGTTGTCATAATATAGCTCAATTGAATTGTCGATGCTTGGAACAACCCAAGTTCTGAGATGAACTTCTTGATCCATACATCCTCCTTTTCTGCATTCGATGCAACAATATACTCAACCTCTATTGTAGAATCTGCAACTATTTCTTGCTTGGAACTCTTCCAGCTCACACCTCCATTATTGAGGCAAAATACAAGTCCTGATTGTGATCGATAATCATCTCTGTCAGTTTGGAAGCTTGCATCAGTGTAACCCTTTACCACCGACTCTTCCTCTCCACCGTAGACAAGGAACTGATCTTTAGTTTTTCTCAAATACTTTGATGTTTTTTACAAATGTCTAGTGAGCATCACCTGGATCTGACTGATATCTGCTCATCATTCTCAAGGCATATGAGACATAAGGATGAGTACATAACATTTCTTACATGATAGATCTAATTGCAAATGCATATGGAGTCCTACTCATGTGTTCCCTTTCTTCATGAGAACTGGGGCACTAAGCTCTAGAGATGGCAACTCCATGAGAAATGGGTAGGTTTCCTCTCTTTGAGTCTTCCATGTTGAACCTCTTCAACACTTTGTCAATGTATGTCCTTTGACTTAGTCTAAGAAGCCTTCTAGATCTATCTCAATAGATCTTGATTCCTAAGATGTAGGATGCTTCACCCAAGTCCTTCATTGAGAATGTATTTCCAAGCCAGGTCTTTACCTTATGTAAAATTGGAACATCATTCCCCATCAATAGTATGCCATCTACATATGATATGAGTAATACAATCATGCTCCCACTAACCTTCTTTTACACATAAGGTTCATCTTCATTTTAACTAAAGCCAAACTCTTTGACTATTTTGTCAAATGGAAGATTCCAGCTCCGAGATGCTTGTTTCAATCCATAGATTAACCTTTATATCTTACAGACTTTATTTGCATCCTTTAGATTTATAAAACCCTCAGGTTGTGACATGTACACATCCTCAAGAAGATTCTCATTAAGGAATGCAGTTTTAACATCCATCTGCCAAATCTCACAGTCACGATATGCTGCAATGGCAGGCATGATCCTGATGGACTGAACCATGGCAACTGGAGAAATTTTTTTGTCATGGTCAACACCTTGAACTTGTCTGAAACCCGTTGCAACCAATTTTCCCTTATAGGTTTGTACTTTACCATTCATGGAGGTCTTCTTCTTGAAGACCCATTTCACCCTATGGGTTTTACCCCTTCATGTGGATCCACCAAGGTTCATACCTTGTTGGTGTACATGGATTCCATCTCATATCTAATGGCCTCAAGCCATTTCTTAGACTATGTCCCTTAGTAGCTTCTAGATAGGTTGTTGGGTCATCATCTATGACCAACTCACCTCCTTCCTGAGTCACAAGATAACCAAAATTTTCAGGTTCAAGGCGTGTCCTACTAGATCTACGAGGTTCATGTGTTACTTGAGGAATTGGAGATTCCACAACAACTTGTGATTATCCTTGTTCCACTTGTACATCTGCGGGTTCAATTTTTTTTCTTATTGGTCTTGAACCTCTTTGAGTTCTACTTTCCTCCCAATGTTTCCTTTGGAAATATATTCCTTTTCTAAGAATGCAACATCTCTGGCAACAAACACTTTACTGTCAGATAGGAAATAAAAGTAATATCCTCTGGTTTCCTTAGGATATCTAACAAAATAACAATTATCAAATTTGGGTCCAAGATTTTTGGGAAACTACTTTCTCACATAAGCTTCAAAACCCCAGATCTTCATAAAAGACACATTGGGATGCTTCCCATACCATATCTGATATGGTGTCTTTTAAACCAATTTAGATGCTACTTTGTTTAGTGTAAATGCATCAATTTTAAGAGCAAAACCCCAAAAGGTAGTCAGAAGTTAAGCTAAGCTCATCATTGATCGCACCATATCCAGCAATGTGTGATTTCTTCTTTTTGATATGCCATTATGTTGTGGTGTTCCAACTGGAGTCCATTGTGATACAATACCACGGTCTCACAGAAGGTCCTCAAACTCTTGGCTTAAGTCTCCACCTCGATCATAACGAAGTGTCTTAATGCTTTTACCAAGTTGGATTTGTACTTCATTCATGAAATCCTTGAACTTTTCATGGGTTTCTGACTTATGTTTCATGAAGTAAACATAACCATACCTACTAAAGTCATCAATGAAGGTAACGAAGTACTGATACCCACCTTTAGAAGTTGTTCTATAAGAGCCACATACATAAATATGTATGAGTCCTAATAGATCACTATCCCTCTATTGTTATCAGTGAAAGGGGTCTTGGACATCCTACCCAACAAACAAGATTCACATGTCTCTATTGATTCAAAATCAAAAGAGTCTAGATAACCATCTTTATGGAGTCCAAATATGCAATTCTCATTTATATGCCCTAGATGACAATGACAAAGATATGTTTTGTTTGAGTTGTTGAACTTTAGTCTTTTGGTATTTATGTTATATACATCTATCTTTATATCTAGAAAATAAGGACCATAAGACATTGTGGCACTTCCATAAAAATCCCATCGTTTGAAATAGAAAATTGTCCATTATTAATATAAAATGCATATGCATCCTTGTCCTTACAAGATACATAAATGATGTTCCTATTTATGGAATGTACATAACAAAAGTTCATCAACTCTATTACAATCCCAGTGGGCAGAGATAAATTATGGGTTCCCACTATAGTGGCAGCAACTCTTACTCCATTTGTGACTCACAGTTTGAGCTCACCCTTTTTTAAAGGCCTACTTCTTTTAGATGCATATTCAAGCATATGTGAGATCCACATCCTCTATCTAGTACCCAAGATGAAGAAGTATATAAGTTTGTCTTAATAACATATATACCTGAAGTGGAGATCTCTATACCCATCTTCTTCTTCCTAAATGCCTTCAAGTACAAAGGACACTTTCCTCTTGTACTTTTCTTTCTCCTTATCTTGAGTGTTGAAGATCTAGATTTATGCTTAGACTCATAACTCTTCATGGTCTTGCTATCATCATTGGACTCTGCTCTACTAATCATCATCACATATTTGTCCTTCTTCATTTTTGCTTCGACATTAGTTGGCATGCCAAGCAAATCTAATAACTGTTTGGCCATGTTATTAAAGTGATAACACTCAAAAAATACATGATACAGACAACGATTGTAGAATCATATCCGTGGCTAACTCTTGGCTCAAAGAGAATCCCAGTTCTTCTAGATGATCCATATGTCCAATAATATTGAGAACATGGGTCTCTACTAGATATCCCTTTGTCATCTTACACTCAAAGAGTGCCTTTGTAACATCCCTGACATGGGTTATGCCTTAACCCTAGGATTTTTGCTTAAGTAAGTCATTTAGATTCTTGTCTTTATCTTTTGAAAAGTAATTAAGACTAAAGGAGAGCTTATGTTTCAATTTTGGTCCTATTTGAATAACATTGAAAAAAATATTTTACATGTTTTGGACCAAAGTGCAATTTACCCAATTTAAGGGGTTACCTTGAAAATGTTACATGATAAATGTTCCTCAAATGTTATAGCATCATAAGAATGAGAATGATGCTAAGGTATGGCTTGTGAAAGCTTAAGTTCCAAGAAGGAGCTTGTTTGAGTAATGCTTGTGTATTGAATGCTAGCTTTGGTGTAATTTGAAAATTACCCAAAATCTAGGGTTGAACATGTAAAATACCACTTAAAGAGTGTCCCTAATGTTTCCTGGTATCATTTAGAGAAAATTAAAAGAAAGGGGCGTCTTGTTTGAACTACATTTGAGAAGAGATAATCTTGATAATAAAATAATCAAGATTTAGGCATAATTGAAGCCCTAATTTATTTTGTAGCAAAAATAAATATATTAATTGAAGTGCCCATCAACTAAAAAGGATGTGGTTTAAATCCTATAGTGCAAGGACGTCCAAATGCCTTGGGTGGAACCGAAATATCTTAAGTAGGTGAAGAAACCCACTCACCTTTGTTAATTTAAAAGTAATGTCCACTAAAAATGGATAATAGTATTATAATGATTAAGGTGCTTAAAGTGGTTGTTTTTAATTCAAGGATAATTGAGAGGATATTGAGGGAAAGCAAGATGGATTCGTAGGCAAGGAAGGGAGGGGGCATGTGGCAAGAAAGTGGATGAATTTCCTCCTACTTTCTCTCTCTTAGAAAATCAATTATATGTACTTGATTTTCTCCTTACTTGAAAGGCTATTTTGCAAACCACTTTCTTCCCTTGCTTTGGCCGACGACCAAGGAGCTTAGGAGCAGGAGGAAAACATTCCCCAAGCTGAAGGTAAGCTCCATGATCATCTTCAACCTTGAATTGATGGTTGAAATCGGATTTCAACATTCATTTTCTTCTCTCTTCCGTCCAATGCTCAACCTTGGCTATCTTTTGCATCCAAAGAGTTGGAAACGAACCTTGGATAGTTGAAGGAGCTTCTTTCACCATTAGAGATGAGAAGCTTGAAGCTTTGAAGCTACTTTGAAGGTGGGTTATATAACTTGAACCCATCAATGTTATTATTGTTTTCAATTCCTTATCATATGTTGAACTTTTATTTCTTCTTGAATTATTGACGAATTCATCATATATATGATAGTAGAATTCGGAGGTTTGAAGCTTAATTATGATGACATCATCTTAGCACACACCTCAAGAATATCAAGAACAAATGGTTTCGTTTTGTTGGTCAAATGGTTTCAAAACCGTTAGAGACCAAACGGTTTCAATGGATTCAAGGATCAATTGGTCTCATGACCTAATAACTTCAAACAATTAAACTCAATTGATTTTAGAACCCTAGCTCAATTGATTTCAAAGCCCTAGATCAATTGATGTCAAAACACTAATTTAGGTTTAAACAGTTTCATCTCTGAATTGACCAAACGGTCTCAAACCGTTTGAGGACCAATCAGTCTCAAACTGTTTGAGAACCAAACGGTCTCAAACCATTTAGGGTTAAAATGATTTCAAAGTTGATTTGATCAAACAGTTTCAAACTCTAATAAGATCAAACAATTTCTAAACTGATTGGAGATCAAAGGGGGTCAAAATCGTTTGAAGACTCAATGGTCTCAAAACCATTTAAGGATATAAGGACCAAGACCGTTTAAGGTCTAATGATCTTCAAGACCATTTGAAGGTCAAGTGACCTCAAGACCGTTTGAAGGTCTAAACGGTCTCAAACCGTTTGAAGGATTTGGATCAGACTGTTTGAAGGTCAAGTGACCTCAAGACCGTTTGAAGGTCTAAACGGTCCCAAACCATTTGAAGGATCATGACCATACTGTTTGAAGGTCTAAACGGTCTCAAACCGTTTGAAGGATTTGGATCAGATCGTTTGAAGGTCAAGTGAGCTCAAGACCATTTGAAGGTCAAGTGACCTCAAGACCATTTGAAGGTCATTGGAGGTTTAGGGTCAAAACCATTTGAAGGTTCAATTGGTTCAAACCATGTGAGTACTAATGACCCCATAAAGTGGTTGAAGAGTATCTCAAGGTTGATTTCAATGGATGTACCTCTAAAGTATTTAGGTGAATAATACATTTAGAGTGATTATCGATTGATGCCTATGAAGGTAATAAATTCAATACACTATGATAAGCATAGATGTATGTACTTAGTGAAAGGTTAAGTCAACTGAATAAGGTATGATGGTGATGTGTGTTCCTAGTACATGGAACAATGATAAGTATGATTTCATACTTAAATAATGCCATGTGCTCCAAGATATGTGGAAGCACTGACTTAGGGTTTGGATTAATGAGGTAATCATAAAACCATAATCATTAAAGAATGGAAACCCTAATCGATAAGGAAAATTACAATACATAAGTTTAACTGAATACTTATGAAGGTATTATGAAATTCTAGACATGTGAAACAATGTGTTAGACTTTGGATATTAATTGTAATATCAATGCATTCTCCAAGATGCATGGAGTTTTGAATTAGGGTTGGATCTTGGATAATGTGATTATGAAACCCTAATTTTAGTAATGGGTTGAGAAACCCTAATTGAATTGAAATAGGAGACCCTAACCCTAATATAGGGTAATGTTATGTGATACCCTAATATAGGGTGATGTTATGTGAAACTGTAATATAGGGTGATGTTATGTGAAACCATAATATAGGGTGATGTTATGTGAAACCGTAATATAGGGTGATGTTATGTGAAACCATAATATAGGGTGATGTTATGTGAAACCCTAATATAGGGTGATGTTATGTGAAACCGTAATATAGGGTGATGTTATGTGAAACCCTAATTGATAAAGATGGGAAACCCTAACCCTAATAAGGGAATAGTGAGGTTATCTTTGTACTGCATAAAGTTGATATGTGATTGATATAGTTGTTACCAAATATACTAATCATGCATGTATCATGTGAATGAATTGTTGCCTAGTGAGAGGTGACAAGATGTGTAATGGCCTTGTGAGCCATGTGAATGAGTTGTTGCCTAGTGAGAGGTGACAAGATGTGTAATGGCCTTGTGAGCCATGTGAATGAATTGTTGCCTAGTGAGAAGTGACAAGATGTGTAATGGACTTGTGAGCCATGTGAATGATTTGTTGCCTAGTGAGAGGTGACAAGATGTGCAATGGGTCTTGTGAGCCATGCGAGATGCTTATACAACAAGTATCATGTATACCTTGGTCTGTGGACCTAGAGATAATAGTTACCTGATAAGTGGTAATAGTGTTATGTGATGAACTAAGGGTTTGAATACCCAAATACAATAATTATGATAATGATGATGTGAAGGGATGAGAATTCCCAGTAATGTGATAAGGGACTGAGACCCCAAGTATCATGTGTTTTAAAGATTTGAAAGTACTTGACAGAAGTATTACATGATTCTTTATAGCATTTGTCATAATAATTCATGTTTGAAAACTTGGCTGATGCTAAAAGAATATGGTAATGCACTTAATTAATCAAGTGAAATCTTATCATGTAGAGCTCTGGCCATAGATCCATCATCGTCAGTAGCTGGTGATGGTGAAATAGGTTTTCCCACAGGATCTCCTGGAGGCCATATTTTTTAATATGTGGGGATAATGGGTGCGAATATCCTTACGCCCTAATGTGGGATTGACGTGAGATAAACACGAGATCTCTCAATCCTTCATTATATGTGCCGAGATGGATGTATCACAAATCTCCCTATGATGTTTAATGCCGGGTCGATGTGAGATAAACATGAAATCTCTCAATTGCGAAGAGAGTGCAGCCGCCACTGTAGCTCTATAGTGAAGTTGCTAGTATACCCTAGAAAGCTATTTAGCTGAGACACGAGATGTCCTGCATGTGGTCTCGCACTGACCGAGATAGATGAGGTCATGGAGTCCAGCTCTTCCATTGACCTAGGTATGGAACTGATGCTTTATGCCATCGTGGTCGGTTGGAGTATGTGTGATATACCTCATCTCCTTAGGGCATAAGTGTGATTGTAAAATGTAATCAACCGTGTAGCATATTTGTTTAAGGATAAAATACAGAAAACATCGGTTGATGATACATTGCTTATTGTATCCTAAATGGATATATGTTATACATGTTCTTCATATTCCTTAGTAAATAGATGATTTACTTCTTTATCATACATACCTGTAGTGCTTTCAAAGATGATATTGCTCTATTCTGCTTAAATAGAGATTTATCCTGCTTATTAATAATAAAGAATCCTCTGTTCAGTTTGTCACTATTAATCTACAATAATAATGTTTCTGGAGGAGAGTTATATCTCTCGCTGGGACAATTTCAATTGTCTCACCCCCGTGGGATCCACATTTTTTTAGTGAATGCGGACGAGGAGGCAGGAACCATACAACAGTGGAAGGACAGTAGCATCAGGGACAACAATGATATCTCAGGTGGAGATACTGACTGTCGTGTCTTGTAGATAAGAGTCCTATGTGTCGTCTCTGTACTCTCAGGTCCTTGGAATCAGTAGTTAGTGCTTTTATGATTGATCTGAGATTTTGGCATTGAATGCCTCACGGTTTTATGTTGCTTATGTGTAGATTTAACTGAGAAACTGTTGTATATAATCCTTGAGAAAAGAAGGTACATGGTATGTACTTTGTGGACCAGAATGCATATATAATATCTTAGTTCTTGAGATAAGAGTTTCTTGGAAATGGATCTCTTCGCCAATGGTTTTAATTTTTAGTGATTTTTGTTAATCCACTATTTATGTTTAATTCTGCTTAATCAGTAACGGTTTTGTCAACTGTCGTGACAAGTTTCTGTATCAGAGCTTAAGGTTCGCTGAGTCTACAGAGACATAGGATTAAGGTGTTGAGTCTGTGTTAGTATCCTCTAGTATATCGTATAGTGACTTCTGCTTATGCAGAAGATAGAGTAAAGCTTAAAGATGTCTGGAGAATCCAAGGAGTATACGGGTGAAAGCCAGGTTATCGCACCAACAAGAGGTGCAGGGGACCAAGCAAGAGAAGAATGATTGCCTGAGAATCCCCAAGATGATCCAACTATGATTAGGAATCCTTATTTTCATATCACTATTGGGTAATTTAGGACAACAATGATACATTTAATAGACCATGTATTAGCAGTACAACCCATATTACCATCCCCAATGATGAAGTTTTGAATTCCAACAAGATTCTTGATCAACATCAGCATGTCGAAGTAATATAAAATGTTAAAAGAAATAGGTTACAACCCAAAATCAGGGTTTGCTACAGGTGTAGGCAGACTGGGCATATCAGAAGAGATTTTCCAGAAAAGGATAATGAGGAAAGAATTAAGAAAAGGCCTATCCAAACTCAGGAATAGAGGCCTAGTGGTTTCAAAAAGGGGACATTTTTTGTACCCCCGATACAACCAGTGTCTAGTGCACTAGGGAAATGGCTACCCAGAAAGGGTAAATGACCTAATGTTCCACCAGCTAGAACTCTTAGTTTGGCCATTACATCAATTGGAAGGCCGACAAAGCCGGGGAATGCTTATAAGATGTGTTATAAATGTAGACAGATTGGGCACATTAGATCCTCTTATCCCAAAATGAAGGAGGAAATGACCCAACCGCCGAGGCAGAGTCAGCAAAACCCTCAAAGGCAGTGGTCTAGTAGTGGCATTTGAGGACATAGACAGATGTTTCGATAAGGTCCATCTGCACCGAGCAATAGATCACAACGTTGGAATCAAGCAATGACAAGTTTCTATGAAACAAATTAGCCTGAGGCAATAAACAAACTACGAGATGAGACAGGTCAGATGAAACAGTTTCATTTTGATATATCATTTTATGATTCTATGTGTTAAATATAAGAAAGTAATTGTTTTTGAGCTTCCTTTGAATAGTCCTATGAGAATACAAGGAAGACGAGAACTTATATTTTGCTAAGTATTCCTTTAAATGCTTTATAATTTCTCTTATCTGTGTGAAAAAGGATGAGATATAGAAGTAATGCCTAGAGAAAGTTTAGGAATGTTAAATCATGTGTTGGCAATGATACGAAAAGTAAGGAACATGATAGTAAATAAAGTGCATACTACCTATCTCAGTACTTGTATACCCTGTCCAGGTATATAATTATTGGAGATAGGGCAAGTATGGAACTCTTAGACTGTTATCTTTCTGATTACTCTGATCAAGTAGTCATTCTAAGACAATCTAATGAGTATAATGAAACTAGAAAAATAGTATGGACATTTGCATCACATACTAAGTGCATTAAATGAAATCTGAGATGATATCAGATCAATCTGTATGTATGAGGAAATGAAAAGTATAATCCTCATGATAAGAGAATGTGAACAAGGGAGATGATCCTTGTCTAATAAAACATGTGTGAATAGTAAAAATCTTTTTCCATGATGTAGAAATGGGAAATGTGATAAAATCATTAAATGTTCATGAACATGTTAGACAATAACAAAGAAAGGAGTGATGACATGTAATCAACCTTATAATTCCTATGCTAACGACAAGGAAACTATGATTATACAAGAGTAAATGACTCATGAACAGTTGAAAGTTCATGCTATAATTAGAAGAGATGATAACCCCTTCTCTTCGATAACAACCCTGGGTGATGATAGGGTGATAAGAGGAATATGTTTCCTTGTGTTCTCTCCTTTTAGGGACATGATAATCAAGTGAGTATTATGACACTTGATGTGCATGGATTAGAAATAATCCATTGATGGATACTTAGAAAAGTATCAATTTGTCTTGGACTTTGGTTCCAAAGCAAAGATATGTGTAATAAATAATGTCCCAAAGATGAAAGAAAGATCCTTTTATATGTGTGGCTTTGGTAAAAACAACAGAGAAATGTGAATGATGAGAATGTGATGTGTTTTTGACACGTGATGGATACCAAGGTAAGAAATTCTGGTATCTAAGAAGTATCAGGTGATATGGCAAAGTAAAAACATAACTCCTAATTAAGATGATTAATGTTGGTTACCTAGAATGGGCAACTATGAAATCAGTATAATTACATAAAATAGTATGGACATCACATGTTAAGGGTTTATGCTCTGCATAAACATAACATTGACAAGAATGTACTAATTGAAGGAACAATTGTAAAATCATTGTGGGAAAAGCTTATCAAGCTAAAGATAATTCTTTAGAACACCCATATCTAGATTTGTTGAGGTAACATATACATAACATCTAGAGATATCTCCAAGATAAATTTTTAATTGATAAGTAACCTCCCCTTATGATAAGAGAATGTACAACTAATGAGATAGTTGGTACAAGTAGTAAGAAAGTTTAGTGTTGTGTCAGCAGATTAGATGGCACAACAAGATGTATGATAAGACTTGTACTCCCAAGTGGGTGACAGAACATAACTCTAGTCTTTCCTTGAAAGTGAAATGCTAAACTGAATAAGGAGTATGGGAAACTCCCCAGAATTAGAAATCTTGTCACATAAAATTGAAAGTTGGGAAAGGTGACAAATCAATGAGATTTGACACTTGAGTTAAATAAGGTATGTATAATGTTTCTCTGACTAATAAAAGTGTTATTTGACACAGAGTTGACTTTACAATCAATAATGAAAAAGATAGTGGAGTATGTGTCCTGTATGACAGATTCTATGATAACCCTGTATGGAAGAACTTTGTGTTGATCAAAGTTCTATGGTATCTCCATGACATTAAGATGGTATGTGAAGATTTGATGGTATGATGAATGAATAATATCTATCTCCCTTTTTACCTGGGATTTCCGGGACGAAATCCTTGTTAGGGGTTTATAACTTGTAACATCCCTGACCTGGGTTATGCCTTAACCCTAGGAGTTTTGCTTAAGTAAGTCATTTAGATTCTTGTCTTTATCTTTTGAAAAGTAATTAAGACTAAAGGAGAGCTTATGAATCAATTTTGGTCCTATTTGAATAATGTTGAAAATTTTTTTTTACCTATTTTGGACCAAAGTGGAATTTACCCAATTTAAGGGGTTACCTTGCAAATGTTACATAATAAATGTTCCTCAAATGTTATAGCATCATAAGAATGAGAATGATGTTGAGGTATGGCTTGTGAAATCTTAAGTTCCAAGAAGGAGCTTGTTTGAGTAATGCTTGTGTATTGAATGCTAGTTTTGGTGTAATTTGCAAATTACCCAAAATCTAGGGTTGAACATGTACAATAACACTTCAAGAGTGTCCCTAATGTTTCTTGGTATAATTTAGAGAAAATAAAAATAAAGGGGCGTCTTGTTTGAATTATATTTGAGAAGAGATAATCTTGATAATAAAATAATCAAGATTTAAGCATAATTGAAGCCCTAATTTATTTTGTAGCAAAAATAAATATATTAATTGAAGTTCCCATCAACTAAAAAGGCTGTGGCTGAAATCATATAGTGCAAGGACGTCCAAATGCCTTGGGTGGCACCGAAATATCTTAAGTAGGTGAAGAAACCCACTCACCTTTGTTAATTTAAAAGTAATGTCCACTAAAAATGGATAATAGTATTATAATGATTAAGGTGCTTAAAGTGGTTGCTTTTAATTTAAGGATAATTGAGAGGATATTGAGGGCAAGGAATATGGCTTCGTAGGCAAGGAAGGGAGGGGGCATGTGGCAAGAAAGTGGATGAATTTCCTCCTACTTTCTCTCTCCTAGAAAATCAATTATATGTACTCAATTTTTTTCCTTGCTTGAAAGGCTATTTTGCAAACCACTTTCTTCCCTTGCTTTGGCCGAAGACCAAGGAGCTTATGAGTAGGAGGAAAACATTCCCCAAGCTGTAGGTAAGCTCCATGATCATCTTCAACCTTGAATTGATGGTTGAAATCGGATTTCAACATTCATTTTCTTCTCTCTTCCATCCAATGCTCAACCTTGGCTATCTTTTGCATCCAAAGAGTTGGAAACGAACCTTGGATAGTTTAAGGAGCTTCTTTCACCATTAGAGATGATAAGCTTGAAGCTTTCAAGCTACTTTTAAGGTGGGTTATATAACTTGAACCCATCAATGTTATTATTGTTTTCAATTCCTTATCACATGTTGATCTTTTATTTCTTCTTGAATTATTGATGAATTCATCATATATATGATAGTAGAATTTGGAGGTCTGAAGCTTGATGATGATGAAATCATCATAGCACACACCTCAAGAATATCGAGAATAAACGGTTTCAAAACCATTAAAGACCAAATAGTTTCAATGGATTTAAGGATCAATTGGTCTCATGACCTAATAACTTCAAACAATTAAACTCAATTGATTTCAGAACCCTAACTCAATTGATTTCAAAGCCCTAGATAAATTGATGTCAAAACCCTAATTTAGGTTTAAACTGTTTCATCTCTGAATTGACCAAATGGTCTCAAACCGTTTGAGGACCAATCGGTCTCAAACTGTTTGAGGACCAAACGATCTCAAACCATTTAGGGTTAAAATGATTTCAAAGTTGATTTGATCAAATGGTTTCAAAACCTAATAAGATCAAATGGTTTCTAAACCGATTGGAGATCAAAGAGGGTTAAAACCATTTGAAGATTCAATGGTCTCAAAACCGTTTAAGGATATAAGGACCAAGACCGTTTAAGGTCTAACGACCTTCAAAACCGTTTGAAGGTCAAGTGACCTCAAGACCGTTTGAAGGTCTAAACGGTCTCAAACCGTTTGAAGGATTTGGATCAGACCGTTTGAAGGTCAAGTGACCTCAAGACCATTTGAAGGTCTAAACAGTCCCAAACCGTTTGAAGGATCAGGACCAGACCGTTTGAAGGTCTAAACGGTCTCAAACCATTTGAAGGATTTGGATCAGACCGTTTGAAGGTCAAGTGACCTCAAGACCGTTTGAAGGTCATTGGAGGTTTAGGGTCAAAACCATTTGAAGGTTCAATTGGATCAAACCATGTGAGTACTAATGACCCCATAAAGTGGTTGAAGAGTATCTCAAGGTTGATTTCAATGGATGTACCTCTAAAGTATTTAGGTGAATACTACATTTAGGGTTATTATCGATTGATGCCTATGAAGGTGATAAATTCAATACACTATGATAAGCATAGATGTATGTACTTAGTGAAAGGTTAAGTCAACTGAATAAGGTATGATGGTGATGTATGTTCCTAGTACATGGAACAATGATAAGTATGATATAATACTTAAATAATGCTATGTGCTCCAAGATATGTGGAAGCACTGACTTAGGGTTTGGATTAATGAGGTAATCATAAAACCCTAATCATTAAAGAATGGAAACCCTAATCGATAAGGAAAATTACAATACATAAGTTTAACTGAATACTTATGAAGGTATTATGAAATTCTAGACGTGAAACAATGAGTTAGGCTTTGGATATTAATTGTAATATCAATGCATTCTCCAAGATGCATGGAGTTTTGAATTAGGGTTGGATCTTGGATAATGTGATTATGAAACCCTAATTTTAGTAATGGGTTGAGAAACCCTAATTGAAATGAAACAGGAGACCCTAACCCTAATATAGGGTAATGTTATGTGAAACCCTAATATAGGGTGATGTTATGTGAAACAGTAATATAGGGTGATGTTATGTGAAATCGTAATATAGGGTGATGTTATGTGAAACTGTAATATAGGGTGATGTTATATGAAACTGTAATATAGGGTGATGTTATGTGAAACCCTAATATAGGGTGATGTTATGTGAAACCCCAATTGATAAAGATGGGAAACCCTAACCCTAATAAGGGAATAATGAGGTTATCTTTGTACTGCATAAAGTTGATATGTAATTGATATAGTTGTTACCAAATATACTAATCATGCAGGTATCATGTGAATGAATTATTGCCTAGTGAGAGGTGACAAGATGTGTAATGGCCTTGTGAGCCATGTGAATGAGTTGGTGCCTAGTGAGAGGTGACAAGATGTATAATGGCCTTGTGAGCCATGTGAATGAATTATTGCCTAGTGAGAAGTGACAAGATGTGTAATGGCCTTGTGAGCCATGTGAATGAGTTGTTGCCTAGTAAGAGGTGACAAGATGTGCAATGGGCCTTGTGAGCCATGCGAGATGCTTGTACAACAAGTATCATGTATACCTTAGTCTGTGGACCTAGAGATAATAGTTACCTGATAAGTGGTAACAGTGTTCTGTGATGAACTAATGGTTTGAATACCCAGATCCAGTAATTATGATAATGATGATGTAAAGGGATGAGAATTCCCAGTAATGTGATAAGGGACTGAGACCCCAAGTATCATGTGTTTTAAAGATTTGAAAGTACTTGACAGAAGTATTACATGATTCTTTGTAGCAGTTGTCATAATAATTCATGTTTGAAAACTTGGCTGATGCTAAAAGAATATGGTAATGCACTTAATTAATCAAGTGAAATATTATCATGTAGAGCCCTGGACATAGATCCATCATCGTCAGTAGCTGGTGATGGTAAAATAGGTTTTCCCATGGGTTCTCCTGGAGGGCATATTTTTGAATATGTGGGGGTAATGGGCCCTAATGTGGGATTGACGTGAGATAAACATGAGATCTCTCAATCCTTCATTATATGTGCCGGGATGGATGTATCACGAATCTCCCTATGATGTTTAATGCTGGATCAATGTGAGATAAGCATGAAATATCTCGATTGCGAAGAGAGTGCAACCGCTGATGTAGGTCTATAGCGAAGTTGCCAGTATACCCTGGAAAGCTATTTAGCAGAGACACGAGATGTCCTGCATGTGGTCTCGCACTGACCGAGATAGATGAGGTCATGGAGTCTGGCTCTTCCATTGACCTAGGTATGGAACCGATGCTTTACGTCGTTGTGGTCGGTTGGAGTATGAGTGGTATACCTCATCTCCTCAGGGCATAAGTGTGATTGTAAAATGTAATCAGTCGTGTAGCGTATTTATTTAAGGATAAAATACGGAAAACATTGGTTGATGATACATTGCTTATTGTATCCTAAATGGATAGATGTTATACGTGTTCTTCATATTCCTTAATAAATAGATGATTTACTGCTTTATCATACATAGCTGTAATGCTTTCAAAGATGATATTTATCTATTCTACTTAAACAGAGATTTATCCTGCTTATTAATAATAAATAATCCTCTATTTAGTTTATCATTATTTATCTGCAATAATAATGTTTCTGACGGAGAGTTATATCTCTCGCTGGGATAATTTCAATTGTCTCACCCTCGTGGGATCCAACATTTTTTAGGTGAACGCGGACGAGGAGGCATGAATCATACATCAGGGGAAGGACAGTAGCATCAGGGACAACAGTGATATCTCAGGTGGAGATACTGACGGTCGTGTCTTATAGATAAGAGTCATATGTGTCGTCTCTGTACTCTCAGGTCCTTGAAATCATTAGTTAGTGCTTTTATGATCGATCTGAGATTTTGGCATTGAATGCCTCGAGGTTTTATGTTGCTTATGTGTAGATTTAACAGAGCAACTGTTGTGTGTAATGTTGGGTTTTAGAGGAGGCAGAGAAGCAGTGGAAACAAAAATTTTCTCCCCAAAACCCAGCACGAAAGGAATCACGTCAACGTCTATATAATAGGAAAGATGGTTTGTGAATTATACCTTGTCTCGAGGCTTGCTCGGAGACAGTACCTCGCGCCTTGCACGGTCTTCACCTCCGGTCTTGGATGGTGTCTGTGCAGCTCCTGGTCGCACCGGGACTGATGACTCCTCCTCCTACCGGACTGTCAGATGACAATTGTCCTCCTGAGCGGCAGTGACCTCCCGCCTCTGAAGTAGTCCACACGGACCACCTGGAACTCGACACTCCTTATCCCACAAGTGGAAGGTGTCACACCCTCCTGTTGACGTACTAGTCACCAACACACTCTCCTGTTGTCAATTGCAACTGCAGTTGTCCTTCCCTTCCTGCACCTCCCTTTGCGGGAAGCACTTGCTCGGGCTCTCTCTCGGTTACCAAAACTAGAGAGAACGACAACTTTGCAGAGCAATCAACTTGCACTGAGTTGTACTCTGAGAAGCCCCCAATACCCCTATATATAGGCGGGTCATGGGACATGGTTCTCTGTCCCCAGCAATATGGGACTAAAAGCAGGAGTAGAAGGGTTCGAGATTTCCCACAAAAGCAACCAACTCGCAACCTGAACCGATCAGTTCACTACTGAGCCGATCGTTTGGGACCCTTGAACCGATCGGTTCACTCCTGAACCGGTCGGTTGGGGTTCCAGGTTGGTTCTCGATTGACTTTCCTTCTTTTATTTCCAATTGGTATCGAATACCAATCCTATTTCCAATCAAATTGGATAATTGAAACGAAAGGAAAATTCTCACCAATCCTACTTTCCCAAGTTGCTCGGTTGCACCAGTTGAACCGATCGGTTCAACACTTGAACTGCTTGTTTCACTCTGTGCACGAGCCGATCGGTTCAACAATTGAGTCGACCGGTTCAGCAACCTCAGCCGACCGGTTCATCACATGAGCCGATCGGTTGGGAGTGCAGGTTGTGTAGAATCAGTCAAATGTGATTTCAATCAATCTGATACTCCAATCAATGCGTCCAACACCTTGAACATTATGATATTGAGCTATCGATTAATTGAACTACTAAACTCCTTTAGTAATCAATCTAAACATGGCTTGTGGATAAAACTCCTCTTCCAGGTTAAATCCTATGTGTGTGACCCTGCAAGTCCATTTCACATTGGCAGTGAAAGTCCATAACACTAATGACTTCACAAGCAAAGAGTGGTGCCTAGTCACACATCATTGCTACCCAAGTGAAATAGAAAGTTGGAGAACAACTTTCATCCCTACAATCCGTGAATGGTGTTATAGTTAATGTATAATTACTTTGTCACTGATATCCAGAATGAACTCGAGGCATGGAACAGTCATCCTGTCAATGTTCATTCATTTCCTTGATCTCAGAGTAGACCGAGTGAGATGTGTATGACATCAATATCACATATTGATTCACACGTGCATGCACATGCCTTTTCTCAATCCTACTCATCAAGTGGCCAAGGATATCAAACTCCCTTAGGAGGGACAAATCCCATATCTATCACTCGCCCCTCAAAAGCCCCATGTGTCAAAGCCATCCAATCATCACCTTTATAACAACCCATGTTTCAGGACTGCGTTTGATGATGTCAAAGTGTACCCAACGACATGTGTTGAGTGCAGTGATTTCAGGTCTAAGAATCACACTCACCACCATCACTGTGAGAGTTGACTGTGACTACCAAGTCATGGTTCCATGTGTCACTCTCACGGTGGGTCTGTCTGGTACCTTGTTCTCTAACAAGTACCTATGTGCTTGGTTTGATATCACTATATCATGACTAATGAGATTCTGTCATCAACCAACACACAATCTAGTCTTCAGTGTTATTGATGTCTATGGTTATTTCCACAATAACAACCGACTAGGGACTAAACAAGAATGTATACTCTTAACATCCATATGATCTCATCATTTAGGCCATGAACCTAAAAGCATACGTCATTGAGTAAAACCATTCTTTAGACATATATCATGTTACACCATCATCTCAGAAACAATTTAAACATATAGATTGGAAATTGCCTTTATTATTATTCAAATCATTTACAAAGTATCCCATTACAATCATCACATGACTTGCTCTATGGGCATACATACCAAGAGACTCCCACTTGCACTTAGAGCCAGTCACCAAGGAAACGTAGTCCTTTTGACCTAGCATGACCATCATGCTTCTTCTGAGAAAGGGCCTTAGTCAGTGGATCAACTATGTTGTCTTCAGTTGGTACTTTGCAAATCTTCACATCTCCTCACTGTACAATCTCTCGTATGAGATGGAAGCGCCGCAATATGTGCTTGGACCACTGATGTGATCTGGGCTCCTTAGCTTGTGCAATAGCTCCATTATTGTCACAATAAAGCTCAATTGCATCACAGCTACTGGGAACTACATCAAGTTCAGAAATGAACTTCCTGATCCACACAGCCTCCTTTACTGCATGTGAAGCAGCAATATACTCGACCTCTGTAGTAGAATCGGCAACTGTTTCTTGCTTGGAACTCTTCCAGCTCACAGCTCCATTATTAAGGCAAAACACAAATCCTGACTGCAATCTGTAATCATCTTTATCGGTTTGGAAGCTTGCATCAGTGTAACCCTTTACAACCAGCTCTTCCTCGCCGCCGTAAACAAGAAACTGATCCTTAGTCCTTCGCAAGTACTTGAGGATGTTCTTTACGGCTGTCCAGTGAGCATCCCCGGGATCTGACTGGTACCTTCTCGTCATGCTGAGAGCATATGAGACATCTGGGCATGTGTACAACATAGCGTACATGATGGATCCGATGGCTGATGCATATGGGATCCCATTCATCCGCTCCCTCTCTTCACAAGATTGGGGACATTGAGCTCTAGAGACGATGACTCCATGTATCATGGGGATGTTGCCTCTCTTTGAGTTCTCCATGTTGAACCACTTCAACACCTTGTCAATGTACGTGCTCTGACTTAGTCCGAGAAGCCTTCTAGATCTATCTCTATAGATCTTAATTCCTAGAATATAGGATGCTTCTCCTCAGTCCTTCATTGAGAATGTTTTCCCAAGCCAAGGCTTTACCTTCTCTAAGGCTAAGACATCATTCCCCATCAAAAGTATGTCATCCACATACAATATGAGGAATGTGGTCGAGCTCCCACTAACCTTCTTGTACACACAAGGTTCATCTTCATTTTGAATAAAGCCAAACACTTTGACTTCCTCATCAAAGTGAAGATTCCAACTCTGAGATGCTTGCTTCAATCCATAGATTGACCTTTGCAGTTTACAGACTTTATTGGCATTCTTTGGATCTACAAAACCTTCAGGCTGTGTCATGTACACATCCTCATGTATATTCCCGTTAAGGAATGCAGTTTTAACATCCATCTGCCAAATCTCATAGTCATAGTAAGCTGCAATAGGAAGCATGATCCTGATGGACTTAATCATGGCAACTGGAGAAAAGGTTTCGTCATAGTCAACACCTTGAACTTGTCGAAATCCCTTTGCAACCAATCTACCTTTATAAGTTTGCACATTGCCATCCATGTCGGTCTTTTTCTTGAAGACCCACTTGCACCCTATGGGTTTTACCCCTTCGGGTGGTTCCACCAAAGTCCATACTTTGTTGGAGTACATGGATTCCATCTCGGATCTCATGGCTTCAAGCCATTTCTCAGAATCTGGTCCCTCCATAGCCTCTACGTAGGTAGTTGGATCATCATCTATGATCAACTCACCACCTTCCTGAGTGACAAGGTATCCAAACCTCTCAGGTTCAAGGCGGGTCCTACTAGATCTACGAGGTCCTTGTGTTACCTGAGGAGACTGAGATTCCACAACACCTTGTGAATCTGCATTTTCCTCTGGTACATCTACCGGTTCAATGTTTTCTTATTGGTCTTGAACCTCTTCAAGCTCTATATTCCTCCCACTGCTTCCTTTGGAAATAAATTCCTTCTCTAGGAACACAGCTGTCCTGGCAACAAACACTTTGTTGTCAATAGGGTGGTATAAGTAATATCCCCTCGTTTCCTTGGTGTATCCAACAAAATAACATTTATCGGATTTGGGTCCAAGCTTATCAGGAAACATTTTCTTGACGTAAGCTTCACAACCCCAAATCTTCAGAAAAGACAAATCGGGACGCTTCCCGTACCATATCTCATATGGTGTCTTCTGAATCGATATAGATGGTACACGGTTAAGTGTAAATGCGGCAGTTTCAAGAGCATGACCCTAGAAGGAAATTGGAAGATCAGAAAAATTCATCATTGATCGCACCATATCTAACAATGTGCGATTCCTTCTTTCAGACACACCATTATGCTGTGGTGTTCCAGGTGGAGTCCACTGTGATACAATACCACGGGCTCACAGAAGGTCCTCAAACTCCTAGCTCAAGTATTCTCCACCTCGATCGGAACAAAGTGCCTTAATACTTTTACCAAGCTGGTTCTGTACTTCATTCATGAAATCCTTGAACCTTTCAAGGGTTTCTGACTTATGTTTCATCAGGTACACATAGCCATACCTACTGAAGTCATCAGTGAAGGTAATGAAGTACTGACACCCATTTCTGGCATTAGATCTAAAAGGCCCACATACATCAGTATGTATGAGTCCTAATAGATCACTAGCTCTCTCACCTTTACCTGAAAAGGGAGTCTTGGTCATCTTGCCCAACAAACAAGATTTACATGTCTCTATTGATTCATAATCAAAAGAGTCTAGATAACCATCTTTATGGAGTCTAGAAATGCGCTTCTCATTTATGTGCCCTAGACGACAATGCCAGAGATATGTTTTGTTCGAGTCGTTGAGTTTTTGCTTTTTGGTGTTTACGTTGTACACACTAGTCTCTAAGTCTATCAAGTATAGACCATAAGACATAGGGGCACTGCCATAAAAGATCCCATCTTTAGATATGGAACACTTACCATTCTTAATAAGAAATTCAAATCCATCTTTGTCCAAACAAGAGACGGAAATGATATTCTTATTTATGGCAGGTACATAATAGTAGTTATTCAACTCTATTATTAGCCCACTAGATAGAGTTAACTCATAGGTTCCTACGGCATTGGCGGCAACTCTTGCCCCATTGGCAACACGTAGTTCAACCTCGCCTTTCACTAAAGGCCTACTTCTCTTAAGATCCTTCACATTTGAACAAATGTGGGATCCACATCCGGTATCAAGTACCCAGGACGAAGAAGTAGTAAAGTTAATCTCTATCACGTATACACCAGAAGTGGAGATCTCTATCTCTGACTTCTTCTTCCATTGTTCCTTCCATCCTCTCCATGTAGAAGAAATTGGTTTGGCGAGAGAACACTTCTCTCCCTTAACTACTTTCTTCTTCACCAACGCATTAAGCGTACATAGAGTGGATTCTAAGGCTCCTGGTATATCTGGATTGTGCAGAACACTTCTCACAGTCCTCAACCAGTTATGGAATTTATTCTCAATTAATTTGCCCATTTTAAAAGATGATTCTTTTGCCATTCTACAAGAGAAAATTTGCATTTGTCAAAACCTTTTTGATTTGATTTGAATAAATTTGACGATAGTTAATTAGGCCTTTAATTAATTACCACTCCCACTATTTTGACTCAAATTGATAGCCCTCACCATCAATTCGTAAGATTGCAGCGTACAATCTTCTAGCGGGTCAAGATCCTGAAATCCTCTGAGCCATGGACCAGCTAGGGCTGTCACCCACAACTCAGAACTCTCAGGTAGGCAACACTTGCCAATTGCATCATATGCAACTCTTGAAAGATGTCATATGCAACTCCTTGCAATGATCATCTCCATGCCTCAAGGTGCTAGATCCTATCTAGGTCACCTTGTTAAGTCCGACCCAAAGCCAACACGATGAACATGCACCCTGCTAGGGCAGACCCACACATTCATCCTTCACACTTCCACGAGATAGACGGTGCACCACGCTAGGGCGTGCCCACACTTGGTCGATCAAGCTTTTCACGTGTGTCACATTTGGAAGGCATCTAAAACTTAATATTTAATGAGGGATTTGGTTTTATATACATATACATATCCAATCACCACAATATATAGTAAGTATCATATACATGCTATATCCCACAGAAAACATGAAAAACAATAAAAAGCAATGATTATGGCCATCCTATTTGTGATTCCTCGAGCCAAGAGGAATCACAGTCATCTAGGTCTACATCACATGCAACCTGTATAAGATAAAATCTGTGCCAGCCTTTCTGGGTTTGATCAGCTCATCTCCATGACTGATCGGCTCGCCATCAGGTAGGTTGTTCGGGTGCCACCAGCCGATCGACCGGCGCCTCTAGCCGATCGGTTCACCGGTCGTCATGCATCTCCTCAGGTCGCCACCCACTCGTCTCGTTCCTCGAACTGGTCGTCTGAATCACCAACCGATCGGTTCACGCCTTGAACCAATCGTCTTCAGGTCGTCCACCATTCTTTGACATAATAGGAAATCAAATCTATCCTATTTACAATTGAATTGTGAAACCCTGAGTTACATTCGGGGGGAGCAAAGGTAGGAAAAGAATTCTCGAATTATTTCGAGTTACATTAGGAATAGGAGAAGGGAATCGGTGCGCAGACCGAGATGCAAGCAACCACACAAACAACCACACACAGATATAGGGGTTTATAGGCCATAATCATGCTACACATCCACCATAAAACTCGTTTAAGGGCGAAGCATATCGAGTGCATTAATATTACATATCATATATGTATATTAGGGATTTGTGGATTGGACATGTATAAAGCCGATATTATTCGCATCGCATGCAATAAATAAAGGCGACAAACCAAAATCGATCATATCGATAATCCTAAAATATAGAGCGGTTGACGTGGCTCTGATACCACTGTTGGGTTTTAGAGGAGGCAGAGAAGCAGCGGAAACAAAAATTTTCTCCCCAAAACCCAGCACGAAAGGAATCGCATCAACGTCTATATAATAGGAAAGATGGTTTGTGAATCATACCTTGTCCCGAGGCTTGCTCGGTGACAGTACCTCGTGCCTTGCACGGTCTTCACCTCTGGTCTTGGACGGTGTTTGTGCAGCTCCTGGTCACACCGAGACTGACTCCTCCTCCTCCTACCGGACTGTCGGATGACAGTTGTCCTCCTGAGCGGCAGTGACCAACCGCCTCTAAAGTAGTCCACACGGACCACCTGGAACTCGACACTCCTTATCCCACAAGGAAGTGGAAGGAGTCGCACCCTCCTATTGACGTACTAGTCGCCAACACACTCTCTTGCTGTCAATTGCAACTGCAGTTGTCCTTCCCTTGCTGCACCTCCCTTTGCGGGAAGCACTTGCTCGGGCTCTCTCTCGGTTACCAAAACCAGAGAGAACGACAACTTTGCAGAGCAATCAACTTGCACTGAGTTGTACTCTGAGAAGCCCCCAATACCCCTATATATAGGCAGGTCATGGTACAGGGTTATCTGTCCCTGACAATATGGGACTAAAAGCAGGAGTAGAAGGGTTCGAGATTTTCCACAAAAGCAACCAACTCGCAACCTGAACCGATCGGTTCACAAGTGAACCAGTCGGTTGGGGACCTGAACTGATCGGTTCACTACTGAGCCGATCGTTTGGGACCCTTGAACCGATCGGTTCACTCCTGAACCGGTCGGTTGGGGTTCCAGGTTGGTTCCTGATTGACTTTCCCTCTTTTGTTTCCAATTGGTATCGAATACCAATCCTATTTCCAATCAAATTGGATAATTGAAACGAAAGGAAAATTCTCACCAATCCTACTTTCCCAAGTTGCTTGGTTGCACTAGTTGAACCGATCAGTTCAACACTTGAACCGCTCATTTCACTCTGTGCACGAGCCGATCGGTTCAACAATTGAGCTGACCGGTTCAGCAACCTCAGCCGACTGGTTCATCACATGAGCCGATCGGTTGGGAGTGCAGGTTGTGCAGAATCAGTCAAATGCGATTTCAATCAATCTGATACTCCAATCAATGCGTCCAACACCTTGAACATTATGATATTGAGCTATCGATTAATTGAGTGTTTAATTGAACTACTAAACTCCTTTAGTAATCAATCTAAACATGGCTTGTGGATAAAACTCCTCTTCCAGGTTAAATCGTATGTGTGTGAACCTGCAGGTCCATTTCACGTTGGCAGTGAAAGTCCATAACACTTATGACTTCACAAGCAAAGAGCGGTGCCTAGTCACACATCATTGCTACCCAAGTGAAATAGAAAGTTGGAGAACAACTTTCATCCCTACAATCCGTGAATGGTGTTACAGTGAATGTATAATTCCTTTGTCACTGATATCCATAATGAACTCGAGGCATGGAACAGTCATCCTATCAATGTTCATTCATTTCCTTGATCTCAGAGTAGACCGAGTGAGATGTGTATGACATCAATATCACATATTGATTCACACGTGCATGCGCATTCCTTTTCTCAATCCTACTCATCAAGTGGCCAAGGATATCAAACTCCCTTAGGAGGGAAAAATCCCATATCTATCACTCGCCCCTCAAAAGCCCCATGTGTCAAAGCCACCCAATCATCACCTTTATAACAACCCATGTTTCAGGACTGCGTTTGATGATGTCAAAGTGTACCCAACGACATGTGTTGAGTGCAGTGATTTTAGGTCTAAGAATCACACTCACCACCATCACTGTGAGAGCTGACTGTGACTACCAAGTCATGGTTCCATGTGTCACTCTCACGGTGGGTCTGTCCGGTACCTTGTTCTCTAACAAGTACCTATGTGCTTGGTTTGATATCACTATATCATGACTAATGAGATTCTGTCATCAACCAACACACAATCTAGTCTTCAGTGTTATTGATGTCTATGGTTATTTCCACAATAACAACTGACTAGGGACTAAACAAGAATGTATACTCTTAACATCCATATGATCTCATCATTTAGGTCATGAACCTAAAAGCATACGTCATTGAGTAAAACCATTCTTTAGACATCTATCATGTTACACCATCATCTCAGAAACAATTTAAACATATAGATTGGAAATTGCCTTTATTATTATTCAAATCATTTACAAAGTATCCCATTACAATCATCACATGACTTGCTCTATGGGCATACATACCAACATGTAATCCTCGAGAAAAGAAGGTACATGGTATGTACTTTGTGGACCAGAATGTATATATAATATCTTGGTTCTTGAGACAAGAGTTTCCTAGAAATGGATCTCTTCGCCAATGGTTTTAATTTTTAGTGATTTTTGTTAATCCATTGTTTATGTTTAATTCTGCTTAATCAGTAATAGTTTTTATTGCATTTTGTCAAACACTTTTTATTTGATTTGATTTGAATAATATTTGACGATATTTAATTAGGACTTTAATTAATTATCACCCCCACTATTTTATTCAAATTGATAGCCCTCACATACCAATACAAAGATTGCATCGTACAATCTTCTAGTAAGCCAAGATCCAAAACAATCCAATTATTACCCTGCCAAAGCCAACATCCATAATCAATCATTATGAGAGGCAACTTTTGCCAATTGCATGTTATGCAATTTTTGGATAGATGATATGCACAACTCTTTGCCATTGTCATCTGCATGCTTCTAGGTGCTTAATCTCATTAAGGAGACCAGTTTAACCTAACCCAAAATCCAACACGGTAATAATAAACTTCGCTTGGCAGGCCTACATTACTACCATCACACTTCCATGAGATGGATAATGCACCATACTTGGCATGCCCACGCATAGTCGATCAAGCTTGTCATGTGTGTTGCTAATGGGAATCATCTCATACTTAATATGTTATTGAGGGAGTTTGTATTTATAAATACATATACATATCCAATCACCACATACTTATAGTATGTATCATAGACATGCTATATCCCACAAACAAAAACATGCAATAAAACATAAGAGATGGTTATGGCCATTCTAATGTAATTCCTCAGAGCCACAAGGAATTACCACAACCTAGGGTCTACATCTCATACAGAAACCTATTGTTGATGAAGATCTGTGCTTGCCAATCTGGTTTGATCGGTCCAACCGCTGAACCGATCAGCTCGCCTCCTGGATGGTCTCCCCGGTCGTCTGGTTTCTAGTTTGTCATCTTCTGGATCCTCCCGTTGAACGGTTGGGACTCCAGTCAATCAGTTCGTCCATCATGGTCCTCTAGCTGGTCGACTCATATTCTTCATCGTAATAAGAAATTAAACTATCCCAATGCTTTTACATGATAGTAGATAAACCTTCAGTTACATCCGAGGGAAGCAAAGGTAGGAGAGAATAATACTTTTACAATTGGAAGATAAGGCAGATGATCGATATGCAAACTAATATGAAATAAGAATAAACACACAACCACCATGCACATGTATTTAGGGTTATTGGCCATAACCAAAATACACATCCATTATCAAAATCATCTTTTAGAGTGACACACGTAAATTGCATATAGATATATATTAGTTTGGGATTGTAAGTGGCTCTTAACTGGACATGCACATTAATATTCACATGATATGCAATAAATAAATGATGAAAACCAAAAATATGATCATATCAATTATCCTAAAAGTCAACTGATGTGCCTCTGATACCACTGTAGGAAAATATGGCTACAGAATAGGAAGCGGAAACAAAAATTAACTGCAACATTCCCCTTATAATAGTAGATTGTGTCAACAACTATATAATGGAAAGGATGATTTTGAGAATGTACATGGTCCTGGAGCAAGTCCAATGACAATCTCCTCATCTTCTTACGCACCTTTCTTCAAATCCCACTCAAACAACGTTTATAGTAGCTCATGGTTGAACACCACAGATAGCAGCCTAAAGTTTTCCTCCTAGCGGGAAAAGATCCTCGCCTCTAGAGTAGTCCACACGGACCACTAGGAACTCATGTCATTTTAGAAGAATAGACAAGAAGGAGTTGTCCCTCCACGTTGGTTTACTAGTACTAACTTGCTCTCCCACAATTTTTCTCCCTTGTTGTCCCTCCCTTTATCAGGTAGGACTTGCTCGAGTTCTCTCAGTTACTACAACCAAAGAAGACAACAATCATGAGAGGCAATTGAGTTGTGTCTGTAGGAAGTCCCAATACCCCTCTATTTATGGGAGGGTTAGGGTCAGGGTTCTCATTTTGTGTGGGAGTGGAAGGGACTGGAATTTCACAAATTTTCACATCTTGCGAGTAGTGAAATGATTGGTTCATAGGTGAACTGATCGGTTGGCATGCATGCCGATCGGTTCAACCCTTGAACCAATGTCACAATTGTTTGATAATTCTAGTCCAATTAATGCATAACATGACGTTAACACTAATCCTTGATGTAATCAAAATAATCCACGACAGCTCATCTCATGAACCGATCGTCTGGTGACCTTGAACCGACCGATTTAACTATGTGAATCGGTCGGTTCACGCCCTGGTTTCTTCCAAAATTCAGCCAATGCAATTTCCAATCAACCTCACACTCTAAGTGATCGGTTCAACACTTGAATCGGTCGATTCAGAGTCATGTCCATCAATTATTTTTGAATTGAATACCTAAATACTTTTAGGAGTAAAATTAAACATCATTCATGAACAAACTCCTATTACAACTGTATCCTATGTGTGTGACCCTATAGGTTCCTATTTACGCTGGCAGTGGATGTCCATAACTAGTTTATGACATCACAAGCAAAGAGCGGTATCTAGCAACACATTATTGCTACCCAAGTAAATGGAAAGTTGGAGAACAACTTCAACCTACAATATGTGTTTGGTGTTACAATGTTTGTAAATTTCCTTTGTCACCGATATCTAGATTGAACTCAAGGCATGGAATTTTCATCCTCTTCAACATTCAATCTTTGTTCCTTGAACTAGAGCAGTCTGTCTGAGATATATGTAAGCTCAATATCACATATTAACTGTGACACCTCGTCATGCTAAACGAGATCACTCAAAACACAAAACACGATCAACTACTAATTAATCACATAGTAAAAAATGTAGAATAATTAAAACCAATTCCAACAATGTAAATAAACTCTAGAACATTTACAAAAGGTCCATCATTCCATTCTCATATACTGTAACAAGTATTTACATATGGGTCCAAAGACCTCAGTCACATCCTGCATGCAAAAGATATTTCACATGTACATGCCATATATTTACAAACATTGGCATACTACCAAAATCTTGTGTCGATACGAGTATATCATCTAGAAAACACATCCCATACCCAGACCTGAGAGTATAGGGACGACACTAGGACTCTACTACTAACATCTACAACTAACCAACCTTTTGAATCTATTGATCACCAGGTTGGTTCTCTTCCATAGTGCGACCTCGACCTCGTTGCCCGTGACCACATAAAAAAATGTGGTGACCCACAGGTGAGACCCAGTCCCAGTGAGAGATATAACTCTCTCCAACATATATTGATTATAACATATTAATTAACAGTAAATACATAGAGCAGTTAGGATATTGAATAAGAAATATGAATAGATTGAATAGTTTAAGCATACTAAGTAGTTAAGCAAATAAGTTGTAACATCAAGTAGAATTATACAATTTTCATAAGTCTGCATCATGTAAGAACTATGTAGTGTAAAGACAAGACAAGGGTTAATCAACTAATGTGATACATATTAAAATTTAGTAATTATACTACATGGCTGGTATTATATCTTTTATTATTATGCCCTGGGGAGTTTGAGTCGTACCACTCAAAGTCCAACTGACCACTACAAAGTGCTATTCAGTTTCGTATAAGATCTAGGAGTGCCGGTATCCTAAGATCTCTTACCCTCGGTCAGTATGAGTAAACTGCAGTGACATACCAATCAAACTGCCAATAGTGACATATAGTCAACTGATAACAACTAGTCTGTACTTGGTACAAGTTACAACATTAGAAAATAGGGTATATAAAACCCTCTAATATGAGGTACTACCGCACCTATCCTCAATCACATCAAATGTGAGAGGCATGACCATAGCCATCCTCCATAACCTACAATTGTAGATGACAAGGATATATCCTCAACTTGCCACCCCCACATACTCAACAGTATGTGCTCTGAGTTTCCCTTGGGAATACTCGTTTCACCATCCAGTAAGCTCTGACACTGAAGACGGCTCTACGGCACATGGATCTACATGATTAAGGTTACACTTGATTAATTACTATCAATTGAATGCATTAAGGCTTTATCATACAAGTGGACATTCAAACCCTAATTATTTTCTAACAAGAGTATATGTATAACAAATTTAAAAGATATAACAAATTTGAGATATAAATCTTAATCATATTACCACATGCTACCATTCATTACAAATTAATGGACCACACTTATCATCATACTATTACAAGAGACCAATATCTTATCACAAGTTCCACTTATTGGAACATGAAGAGGATTTCACCTCAATCATGGATTCAAACATGCCCAAAGGTCATTAAGACCATCACATTATTCATAGTAAGGTTATCATCATCATTCCATGCCTTAAACAAGGCTCAAAAGATCATTATCACATATATGTCCATAGATATTAACATGTGATATTCAAATAGTACTACATTGTGGTTTCAACACAAGAAGAGTGTAATTCATTATCATATTTATCATTCAATAGGTCTGATTATAACCAATCAACATCATATAATTACATTAAGGTTAGGTATACCAAGCTAGATCACATGGGAGTTAAGCAACCACTTATTATAGTGATTTATCAAATATAACTATATAATAACAAAGGTAAGGCTACAAATTAATGGTATTGAACCATCGAATTATCATCACTAGGACCTACATATAATACCATGTGATTTATTCTAATCCATTTAATGTTAAAGCAACCGATATTATTCATTGGATTAGGTTCATTGTTCAATGTTATCAATTGAAGTATAGGTCTAACCATTAGATCAATTGAACCAAGGAACCATTAGTTCAAGGTTTAGTCAAATATGCAATTACATTCTTAACTCATAATATATGGTGATGACCTGATCCACCATTAATTGTGATCATTAAGTCACCATTGGTTGTTAGATCAGTAATACATTCAGTTAACACCATCAAATATTAAGCTAATGTCATCATTGATTGATAACATCATTAGAATACTTAGTAAATGATAATTAAACATCCAATTGAGCCAAAACCTGACCTAAGGGGGTGACCATAGGTTTTCACCATAAAATTGACACCCTTGATCATGAACATCAGTTGCCAAGATAGCAACACCATTGGTTATTGAATGGTATGACCATTGGTTGTGTGATAGGGAAGGAAATAGCTTGAAAACCCTAATTTGAACCATCAATTATTTTGTGCTTAGCACCATAGGTTGATTCGGTCAACCTGTCCCAGATCATGTTACATCTTAGAAAGGTCGTACACATCTTTATAAGTTCATATAGAACTAGAAGAAAATAGGGAACACCACAAAAATTTGTAATTCTGAACAAGCATGGTTTCTCTATGCTTAGTTCATCACATTAAAACATAAACATGAATTGATAAGCTTCTTAGAAGCAATATAAGTGAAGAATGTTATATAAATCACCTCTATAGAGTAGGTCAGATCCCAAAAAGAAAGAATCTAGAGCAAACAGGGCAAGAAAACCTTGGATTCAGATCTAAACTTGGCCAAATAGGTACTTCTCTCCACAAAGAAGCAAAATCCTAAAAAAAGAAACAAGAAGGATAGATTTTTGAGTTCTAGAGGCACTTTCACCATGGAAAAACAAGGTTCTAACTTGGAGGAAGGTCTAAGGAAGGATAAGAGCATGAGAACTTGAGAAGGAAGGAAGAAAACAACTTGCCTTGGTCAAAATCCCTAGAAGATGACCTTGGAAACCCTAGGTAGGGCTAGATGGAGCTCTAGGAGACCTTCTTCTCCAAAAAGAGGTTGTATTCTACCTTATATCACTTAGTTCCGCAACAAAAAAGAGTGAAGTTGTTTATACAGGTTAGAGGAAAGAGAAAGAAAGCATAGATTCGTACTTGGGCAAGGAAGAGGTAAATATAGCCCATGGATAAGGATGGAAGCAAGCATGAGGTGTAAAAGTAGCTTCCCCATGTGTCTTTGGCCTTAAACTATTAAGAATATATAAGCACACACACAAGAAGCTCCCCCACCATCCTTATGGACCTTATTAGCTTTCCTTTGTCGAATTTCCCAGCCAATCACATAATTCACTAGTTGATAGCTACTAAAGGTAGCTCATCCGTGAAGGGGTAAACCCTAAAATACCCTTAGAGAAATAACCTTCAAACCAAGGATTAAATAGGTGACCCATGACTCAAAAAGCACAATAATGATGAGAGAATATCCAAGAAACATAATTCAAGTGATAAATTGCATATAAACCTCTCAATTGGGTAAATTTCTAAAAAGTCCAAAATGTACATAAAATTGCATAACTTGCTCAAATAGTGTCCAAATTGGACCAAATTTGAAGCTTAAGCTTGTCTTATGATTTAAAAACATATAAAAATGTTATATTATGGTTATAAGCATTCAATTATGGTAATTAATCTCATTCAACTCATTAAGCAAGTTCAGGGGCCTTACATTAACTCACATGTGCATGGCCATAAGTTTCTCATTCTCGCTTATCAAGTGGCCATGATATCATACTCCTATTGTAGGGAAAAATCCCATCTACACCACTAACAGTCATCCTCATGTGTCACAATGCATCCGATCATCACAATCATGGCAACCCTTATTCAAGGTTATGGTGGATGATGTCAAAGTACACTGAACGACATGTTACGAGTGTAGTGACTTCAGGTCTAAGAAGCACAATCACCACCAACACTATAAGAGCTGATTATGACTACCAATTATGGCTTCCATGCATCACTCTTATGGTTGGTTTGTCCAATACACTATTCTCTAACAAGTATCTATGTGTTTTGTTTGATATCACATATAATGACTAATGAGATCATGTCATCAACCAACACACACTCTTGTCTTTGGTGCTATTGTTGTCTATCAACATTACACAACAACATCCAACTAGGGACATAGCAAGTGTGTATATACTCTTGACATATGTATGTTCTCATTGTTGAGGTCATCACCCCGAAGACATACATTATTGAGTAATATCATTCTTTAGACATTTATTATGTCACATCATTACCTCATAACTAAATAAAACAAAATAAATTAGAAGATTGCCTTTATTATCAATCAAATCATTTACAAGTTATGTCATCATCATATGATTGGCTTTTTGGGCATACATACTAACATTATATACCTTGGTTTCTAGTGTCGTGACCTATATACCAAGGGTGGACTAAGTTGATTGCAGCTTGACTAATATGTCACTGAGGCGGACTCGTACTAACTAGGGGAAGAGATCTTAGGATTCTGGCTCTCCTTGATCTTGTATGGAATGCAAATTCAGATTAGCCAGCTGGAAGGTTGAGTTGTACACCTCAAACTCCCCAGGTCTTAATAAAATATGTAACTCACATGCGTAGTATATCTATTAGGGTTAATCAACAACTCACATTGGATGATAACCCTTGCCTTATTTCTTATGATAACTAGTTGATGCATAATGTGGTAAGAGAAATAAATTGTTTAAAAGGTGTTGGTGCCTCTGACTACTATATTAATCATTCAATGTTGTAATATCAACTGCTTTGTCTATTTATAGATAACATGTTGCAATTAATAAACATTGTTGAGGGTTATATCTCTCTTTGGGACATGGGTCTCACCTGGGTGGGTCACCACATATTTTTAGGTGATCATTGGCGGTGTCGTCGGGCATGTGGTAGTGAGGAGGAGTATCTTGAGGATCAACAGGAGCAGAAGGTTGAGTAGTGTTTAGTATGTCCTAGAGTCATACCTGTACTCTTAGGATTGGGAAATTGACTCGAGTTTTTGGTAGTATGTTGGTGTTATATATGGCATGTATATGTGGAACAATGCTTTTGTATATAGGTTGGGGCTGAGGGTACTAGATATTTGTATAGACACCTGGTACGATGTGTGCTTATGCAAGATGTTGGACTTATATGTAAATGTTCCTGGACATGTTTATTTTGGTTTTAATTATTCCCTTTTCCTGCTAAGTGGTTAATTAGTGATCAATTATGTCTTCAGTTTTGAGTGATCTCATTTAGCATGGCAATGTGCCACATCTTGCTTCTTTAATTATTCATTTATGGGATTTGAGGGCCCAATTTCCCTACCCTCCCAAAATTCATATTCTCAGGATGGATACAAATCTAGTACAGGGTCATGAGTCTGATTCCTATTACATGGAAATGAGTAGGAATTCCTACATGTTAAGTCTCCTTTTTTTTGAGAAAAACACTATTAACTATTTCATCCAGAAGAGCTTACAAAGAACAAGCTAAAGTGAAGGTAATTAAACATGGTATTATCAGTACCATTATAATTATTATTATCTACTAAGCTAAGGATAGATGTTAGGTCTATCAGCCTCTTAGTAAACTGAGAGAGAAAATGTGTTTGAGGGTGATGATTAACCAAGCTCCTATAAACTTGGATGGCCTCACATGCCAATTGAGTCTTCAGTGGCTTGAAAGGCCTAAATGACCGAATCAACAATCTGCATAGTCTAGTATAGACCTTAACATGCATTAGTTGCAATTTGATCCTCTTGATTAATTCTGTAACCATTTCTCAGGTTGTACAGGGCTGCATTTGTGTGGATGAACCTGGATCCACTTTAAAGGTCACTACTAGACTCTAAATATCCTCAATCTCTTCTCATAAGGCTTTGTTTGTCAGTCTCGAGCTTTGCCTGCCACACCTCTTCATCCTTGTGCCACTTCCTTTAATTCTCCTACTTGCTGATTGCTTTGGTGTGACATTCATGTTGGCTGCCTTGCTTTCATTTACTATAGAGGCTTGAACTAAATGCTTGTGTATGTACGATATATCTTTCTCTACATCAACATGGACATTCACTACTTCTATTACTTCATCCACGTCTGGGTAGACTACTGTGTGATTGCTGGATTTATCCACTAACATTGCATTGTCTCCCTCTGTAGCAACTTTTTTTTTTCCCTCCATACTTTCTTAGTTCACTTGGGTTGCCCTGCGGTACCATTCCCTTCAGTGGTTTTATTTGTAAGGGGTTCTAAAATGTGCTCCCCATCATCATCCTCTAGGTTGGCGAAAGGGTTGCTAGTGTTTACGACCACTATATTGTGGTTATTGTTATTGTTCCTCCTCCCGCCCTTCCTATATTTCTGTGTTTGCCACTGTTTCTCATTCAAAGTATTATCTTGAGTCGGCTGTTCGTATCGCTTCTGTTCCCCATCCCTTTCCCCAGGGGTTTTGTAATCGTCAAAGGAACAATCCCTGGATGTGTGCCCCTCCTGGCCACACGAAGCACACACACAAGGGAGGCCTTCGTATATAACCTCGAACTCAATCCCATTGATCAATATAGATTGTGCTAGGTCACGCGTGGTATTCAATTCTAGTGCAAGCTGGGAAAACTTGCTCCTGGTTCTGCTAGCCGTGCGTGCATCCACCTTTATCAGCTTACCTAGGCCTCTACCAATGTAGTCAAACATCGTGGGAACATATAGATGTAGGGGTAAGTCCATGATTCGTACCCACAATACAAACAAATCCAGATATTCCTCTTTTGGCTTGAAGGTTGGGTATCATTCCCATACCAATAGATTTAGGCCAAAAAGCTTCCAGGGCCCTCCTATTAAAGCTTATTCATAGTCTCGCTGACATGATAGTTGGATAACGAAGTGGCCTTTCTCCATCTCATACATGTTGAATCTGCCTGTTATCTTCCACAGAGGTTTGAGGCGGTCCCATAGGGTCATGTAGCCAATGTCAGCCCCAAGCAAACGGACCACGACTGCGAACCTCCATGGTGCCGCAAGGACTTCCTCCGTGTTTGGAACTATATTCATGGTCGGTGTGCATTCTATCTCCTTTAGCATGATGGCTTCCTCTGACAACCCCTCCTCAAATAAATGATCAATGAATCCCTCACCAGCCCCTACAGACTGTCCCCCTACGACGGCGCCTTGATAGGAGGTGTTCTAGTTTGATTGTGTCACAGTATTTGTGTAGGGCTCCTCGGATGAACGCCCACCTTCTCTCCTCTAGTTATGCATAGATCCTTTGGCAGACAGGCTCTTTTCAGTTTGCGATCCCCGCATGCCAGAAAAGTTGAACTGTAGTCCGACTCCTGGGATGGAGAACCCCACTCCCTGGGGCACATATCCTCCTCTATTGTTCCCCTTGTTGTCAGCATGCCGATCTCAAAGCTTCGTGCCTTCTTGATTGACCTCCGCTCTGCCGTGATCCACTTTGGGATCGTTCTTGCACGTTTCGCTGCCTCCGCCGCCAGAGCCCCCCCCCGACCCTTAGGTTTCATCATCCCCTGAATTAAGTGTTTCTAGTGATTACATGTTAAGTCTCTTTGTTCATGTAATGAAGGTGGATATACGATTATATTTAGAGGAATATAAGAGAACTTACTATCTCATGCTAGGTTATTTGTTGGAAGACAATGATGTAGACACCTAAGCAATTAATAGGAGTAAGTCATTATTTATAATGTAGTGCGGGATGTGGAAGATGAAATTTAATATATGTTAAAATGTTCATATGTCAAGTGACTAAATACAATAGTTGAGTTTCATTAACATATCTGTTAAAGTATTGACTATAAATTTTAATTTGTGTTTTAGTTTCTATAATCAAATAAAAAACCACATGACTATCTTTTATATCTAATTTCTCATATAATATAGTTGAGAGAAAATCTAAAATCCCATTGATTCCGTGTGAATTTGACACAACTCCATCCTACTTGTAATTCATACTATGAGTGGCAAGGTGTTGTAATGGTTTCATGTGCACACTTCCCGACACATATTTGGTGCCATTTTTGGGGAGCCAAATATTTTTTCTAAATCAACATTAACATGTTTAAGTTGTGTGTGTAATTCCATACAATTAAGTCTTGATCCTTTTTAGTATATGTGTTTCATATCAACTCCTGGAGTCTTTCATGGAGATCCTAGACAATCTAGAGGTTGTGTTGACTAGTAGACGACTGTGAGCAAGAAGGGAAAAATAAAATAAAGTAAAGGTAGCAACCATTTCTACAATGACAATGGTAGTTGATAAAGCATTGCTTGACTACAAATCCCCTCATCCTATTGAGATATTGATTTCAACAACAGTGAGACCAGCCATGAATACTACATAATTTTTATTAGACCCAAGTCTAATTGCCTTGATGTAGAAAAAATAATTCTCTAAGTTGACACTTAAGGATTTGTATCTTCATATGGAGAATTTTCATGAACTTGAAAATACGGTCAAGATCAATGTTGATATGATTCATTCTAACTCCTTATGTTTCCTTTTATGCTAAGAGGGAAAGATAAGATATGGGTGCAAGGAAAGGAAAAGGGATCCATTTAAACATGAAATGCCCTCATGACAAGTTTTCTACAGATTTCCCTCCCAACTAGTAGACGCGTGAGCTCTTAAAGAAGATTTTCAACTTTAAGCAACAAGATGGAGAGACTTTAGAAAAAGCATGGGAGAGATATAAGGAGATACTTTGGAGGTGTCCACACCACAACTTACCTGAGCGGACACAAATGAGCATGTTATAAAATGGTTTGTCCTGTGACACCACTCCCACCATTGATGCAGCCGTCAATCAAAACTATAGAAACTTTTTGATAAAGAAGGCAAGTGAGGGAAAGATATCGTTGGAGATCACATCCATGAACCAACAACTCAGAGTTGCATAAAGAAATAGAAAAGGCATCCATAGTGTTGAGATAATCACAAGTTTGGATGCCAAGATTGACATCATCACCAAGCAGCTCAACACCATGAATGTCAATCAAGTACAACACAACATGACATGTGATTTTTATGTCATGGTCCACATTATGCTATGACATGTAGCATAACATGCAACTTGACGGGGATGATCAACAAGTGACTTACATAGGGAACAATTAAAGGAACAACCAACATTCAAATTCTTATAATTTAAGGTGTAGTCATCCTAACTTCATTTGGGTAGACAAAGATCAATATCCTTATCACAACCACCATGTGAACATATGACCATTGCAACAAGACAAAAGTCAATCATCTTGAATGTATATTATCAAATTTAATTGAATTAGACTTCTAAACTATAGCATAATCAAGATCAATTAAGGAGATAAAAATACACATTGGAAGCTTGCTGGTTCCATCTAGGATGGGAGAAAGGAAATGAAGAATCCTATAGTAATTTTGATGTCAATCAAAGGGAGCATGTCAAAATAATAGTGCTTAAGAATGGGAGAGAAGTGAAGTGGCCACCCATATTTCAGCTCACTCAGATTGAAGACAACACAACCCTTGTGGAAGATGGTCTGATTGAGGTCACCAATGAAGGAGAAGTGCCACCAGTGGTAGAGGAGAAATAAAGAAAAAAATGTAGCAGTTATATTCCACCACACTTAAGGGACAACATAAGTGCCTTATACACATATGTTGTACCAAGAAAAATTTGATAGACCAATTAAATTTTTTGTTAGGGCATTCAAGCATTTCCTTATAAACATCCAATTTTTTGAGGTTCTTGAACATATAGCGGCCTATGAAAAATTCCTCAAATATGTCCTCTTTAAGAAGAGATGGTTAGATTGCAATCAATTCATCACATTAAACCCCAATGTAAGTTTTATAATTTAAACTGACCTTCCCTTTAAAAAAAATGTCTTGGTACATTTGATATCCCTTGTAAAATAGGATATCTAACAACAAAAATGTGATCATGTGGCAATCATGAAGTTAATGCCATTTGTTGTTTACAAAAGGCTAGGTTTAGGCAAACCCAATCCGGTTTCCATGTCTTTGCAAATGGCAAATTTATCTTTTAGGTACCCCAAATAAATTGTTGAGGATGTATTAGTAAAGGTAGATAAGCACATACTACTACCATTATTAGTTATCACCCTACTTCAAAATTGATTCATTATAACATGAAGGATAAAAGGTTCTTGAATAAGGAAAGACTATGTAATTGCCTAGACACTTATATCAAAATAAGCAATCAGAATAAATTTGAGATGAAACAGATAAAAAGGGTTACATACGACTCAATAAATGTCCAAGGATTTCAGTTTCATAATTATACAACTTGAGTTATGAGTAAAAATGAGATATTTGTATGTAAAAAGAAAAAAAATTCCATAGCCTAATTCATTATTTTATGTATTCATTTTTTATTTTCTATCATATTTTCTCTCTTTTTGGCATTAATTATATATTAAATTATTATGTAACATTAAAATAATGTTAAAAGAAGAATTTTATTCATTGTTAATGTAGATTGATTAAGTTTTAGTAGCAATAAATAGAGAATTGGACCTCCTATATATAGAATCTAGGGAATACAAGGGCTAACAGAGAATGGAAATTACAATGGGCCTAAGTTTGACTAAATAATTATGCTAACAAACTAGCTTGAGCTAGAGAGTAAATATTGTGATGTTCATATTGGCACCCATATACTTGAATAAGGTAGGAGTAAGAGGTCTGGTGAGAAGGTATGCAACTTGATCTCTTATTGGTATATGAGGAGTAATAATCTTCTTAGCTTTAACTAGGTCTCACATAAAGTGACAATCTACTTGAGTATGTTTTGTGCGTTCATGAAAGACCTAATCATTAGCTATGTGCATAGCCACCGAGTTGTCATAATATAGCTCGAGTCTGAAAAGAGATCCCTAACGTAGTTAAGATGGACCAGATCCACTATAGGTCACAACATGCATGGGCCATAGCCCAATATTGTACCTCGTCATTGGAGCGAGCCACACCAGCTTATTTCTTACTCCTCCAGATAATTTGGTGATTACCAATCATGATGCAAAAACCAGAGGTGAATCTACAATCTTTGGAATCACATGCCCAATGTGCATCAACATAGCATAGATAGAGATTATCTTTGTGCTAGGATGTTTGTAGAACAATCCTATCACTAGAGAACCTTTGAGGTACCAAAGGATGTGTTGAACCCTACACCAGTGAGCCTGGAGTGGTGAATTCATATGTTGACTGACTATCCCAACAACATAGGTAATTTTGGTTCGGGTTATGGTCAAGTAGGTTAGCTTCCCAACAAGACACAATACTTCTTTGGATCATCAAAGAGTTCCCCCTCATGGGGGAGCTTGGTGTGATAGTCCATTGGAGTGGAGACAAGTTTGGATTCTATATGATGGCCTCCTGAAGTAAGTCTAAGACATAATGTCTATGATATAGGTTGATTCTTGTGTCTGAGCAAGGACTTCTATGTTGAGAAAGTATGACAGAATGCCCAAGTCCTTTGTGTAGAAATGTACATGTAAGGACTGTTTTAGTTGAGAAATGACCACTTTGCTATTACTAGTGATAACTATATCATCAACATAAAAAACAATAAGAACGTGGACTTTGAACAATATTGAAAAGAATATAGAATGATCAGTTGATGATATCTAGAAGACAAGTTTCCCAAGAACGAGGCTTAATTTATTGAACTAGGTATGCAGAGATTGCTTAAGACCATATAGTGATTGCCAAAGGGGATAAAATTTGTGATAAGATTCCCTATAGTTGGGGGGGGGTACTGCATGTAGACTTCTTCTAGTAGAATGTAATTAAGAAAAGGCATTCTTTATATCAAGATAAAAGAGTAACTGATTAAAATGAGCCACCAAGGAGACCAAAATGAAAATAGAGGTGATCCTTGTTACTGGAGAAATGTCTCAAATAAATTCACACCAAAGTTATGAGTTAATCCTTTGGCAACTAGCCTTGACTCGAGTCACTCTATAGAACTATCTGAGGGATGTTTGACTGAAAACACCCATAAAAAACCAACAACGTTCTTGTCTGGTGGTGGTGTGACAAGGTCCCATGTCATATTGGCATGTAGAGCCTTCATCTCCTCCACCATGAATGATTTCCAACCTGGATTAAAATTATGTACGAAGGTAACACAATTGAAAACCTAAAGAGGTAAAGAAAATAATGTAGATTACAGAAGGACAACTGAAAAGAGGTTCTTTGTTTAAGAACCAAGGAAGGTTGAAAATTGTTGAGAAGATGAGCAATGAGAACCACATTTGATCAGAATTGTTTTGGAGCATTAGCATGAATGATAATAGAGTGTGTGATGTCAAGAAGGTGATGACTTTTATGCTCATCAATGTCATTTTATTGTGGAGAATAAGCGCCAGAGCATAAATGCACCATCACAACATATTGACAAAAAAGGAAACATTCCTTTGTGTATACTCATGGGTGTTGTTGGTACAAAGAGTTTTAATGGATGTAGATAATTGCATAGAAATCATTATCTAAAATGAAAAACTTCATCATGAGTTTGAAGGAGGTAATCCAACTTCTTATGGAAAATAAAAAACATTTGAATTCATTGTAATTGGTAGTCCGAAATGGGCCACAAACATCACTATGTATTAATTCAAATATTTTGGATGTTTGTCTAACAGTACGAGCCAGGAAAGACACACTATGGTGTTTTCCTAGCTGACATGCATTATATAAGATAGGAAAACAAGGAAACACATAAATATATAAGATATTAAGCTTGTCTAATGGTAGATGTATAAGACATATGTCCAGTTGTAGTGGAGTGGAAGCAAGAAGGGCATGCATCAGACTTGTAGCGGAGCGCACTCCCTGCCCAATCATTATCAAATTCATCCAATCATGTAAGATAAAACCAGAAGGAACAAATGCCATGAAATCAAAGAGAATCAATAATTTTAGAAACTGACATGAGATTACATGGGAAGTTATAAAAAAAGTGAATGACTGACAAACTAAGTTAAGAGGAAAGTGGAACAGTGCCACAATGAGTGACTCATTTTACTTACCCATATATCATAGTGACCGAGGGTTGCAGAATAAGAGAGTCAAATGTACTAAGAAGGTGGGACATACTCATCATATATTTTGCCCTAAGTCCACAATCCAGTTAGAATTTATAGTAAGAATAAATGACCCAAAATTACCTTGAGGAGCATTGGATAAATTGGCTCTAGGTGAGGCATTAGGCGGGTCACCAATATGCCACTCAGAGGAGGCAGAGGTTGTCATATTGTTATGGAGAGGAGAATCCCTATAATGTTGTAGAGTTTAGAGTAGGCATTCGTTCTCCTCATTCAATAGTGAGACATGAGAAGTTTGAGAAGATGACTGTGATGGAGTAGGGGCAAGACTAGTTGGCAGGGCAGGTGCTTGGTTGACGTGGATAGAGCCGCTACCACATCCCCTAGAAGTGGGTTGAATATCCATTCTTGGAATGAAAGACTTCTTTAGTGTGGTCCAACTTGCCATAATAAGTACACTTTGGTTGTTGGACTCCTCTATGACCATGTCCTCTAGCCACTGAAGCTAATGTAAGTGGAAGCTCGGGTGTAGAAGTGGGAGAGATGTGAGTAGGAATCATATCAGACTGAGCCATATGTGCATATGACTAGTTCATAGATGGAAGGGTTACACCAACAAGGAGTTGTCAGACTATAGAAAAATGAGGGTGAAGCCCATCAAGGAAGCACCCAATGAGAAGAGTTTCTCTCTCTTTTGTAACCTCGACATAGGTTGTTGGAGAGAAGAAGTTTAGCTAGTTTGAAAGAGCCTTCATTACATCATGGTATTTTGACAAGGGACCATCCCCTTGATGTTCTGAAAAGATTTTTTCATGGCGTTGTAGATGCACAAGTAGTTATCCTCCCAAGTGAAAATCTGCTTCATTTTGTCCCACGTGACCTTTGCATCTTGTGCCACATATATTTGACTACAACTTTAGGCTCCATGCATCCCTAGAGCTAGGAGAAAACCTAGTTGTTTCATGTAGTCCAAGAAATATTGGGCATGGTAGGGGCATCATTGCTGATAAACTTGAGTTTACTCTATGATTCTAGAAAAGTCTAAACAACATTCTTCCACAGTGAAAAATTGTCATCATTGAGTTTGACAACATCAATATGGGGGATATCATTATAGATAATGGTATGTGGTGGATTGGAAGGGTCAACCATGATAAAACAATAATAATATCAAAATAAGAAGCACAATACACAGATGAGATGGATACACAACCAAAATTTCCACACGGTGGGAAGTAATTGATGTAAACAAATGAGAAGCACTACCAGATTTAAAGCACAGTAGGATACATCAATAAAAATCATAGAATGACACATACTGTGAGAGAAACATAAAGAGATTTAATTCAAATAGAATCACTCAGCCAAAGGGGTAGGGAACATGGAGTGGAAGAAGAAATTAATGCTTTGTCCCTTTTTTGTTTTGGTACTTTACAAATCAACACAAGGTCTTTTAGTCCCTTTATTTTATAGTAGTTAGAACTTTGCTGGAACTATAACATAAACAATGAATAAGGAGATGGAAGTAGAAGTCTTCTTGAATGCCCGATGAATAGGGACCATGGCCTATAATGGCCCAAAGTGGCACCAACATAGTTCTAAGGTCATCCCTTGTTGGTTACATCTACTGCAGTTGTAGCCGATGTTGGATGCCGGCTGGCTAGTGGTGGCGGGCTGCTGCAGCCTCATGCTATTGTTGGGTAGGCGGGGAGACATAAAGAGAGGGAACTGAAGGGGAGGGTGAGAGGTGGCGGTGGAGAAGGAGGGGTGAGGGATGGCGGTGGTGTGGCGGAGAGGAAGGGGTGGCCGATAGGTGGTGTAGTGGTGGTGGTGGCTGTGTGGGCAGTCATCGAGTTGGGGAGGGGGGCACAAGAAAAGGAAGTGGGGGGTAGGGTTAGACCTGTGTGCCTGATAATGCGTAACAAGATTAACTTTTAGTAGTAATAAACAAAAAACCAAGTATCATATATATATGAGCCATGGAATACATGAGCTAATAGAGAAAGGAAATTAGAATGGGCCTACACCCAACAAATCAATTGTGCTAACAATGAAATTATTCAAATGCAAATGAAATTAATAAACTATTTTCATTATAACAAATAAGATATTTTTTTTCAAAAAAAATTACACTAACATATTTTACATAATTATATAAATATAATGTATTTTATAATTCATATTCTCTCTATATATTGTGTAATTACCATAATAATATAATATTTAGAATAAATTAATAACATGTATTTGTTAATTAGGTATTATGCACATTTACAATATAGATTATTATATACATAATTATATATATTATTAAATATTAAATATATCTTAATCATCAAGTTAGTATTTTATTTTTATTTTTTATTTTATACATTTTAATATAGACACAATGTGAATTCTTTGTATGATACATACTATTTGAGATTATACATGATTATTATATACACAAAAAATAAAAAGGACATAACATATTATTTAATATTATGAATACAAAAAGAAATTCCAATCATTCTTTCTTGGGATGTATGAGGAGAAAACCTCATATATGTTACTATGTGGGCCTTTTTTATGTATATCTATCCCAATGAGCCATCTATGAAATTGTTGCAATTGATGTCTGATCCTGGAGAGAGGACACCTATGAATCCCACTTATTGATTTGAACATTGTCTATGGTCAGTCTATGACCCAGGGATTCTGAAAGCATCCTTGGGGTGATCTTGTAGTTCCTACTTGGTGTGACGATGGGGTCAGACCATGATTTTTCTTTGCTTTTACCATATTTCGCTCAAACCGTTTAAATGAGATAGTACATCAATTTGTTCGCAATAGCCAACTTGATCCTCTTCCCTAGGGATCTCAGGTGAGGGAACCCTAGGAGAGCCTCTGACTCCAACTACCATCCATGTACGATCCATACTAAATCTGACTAACTGCCCATGCTACCTAACCTATGTTCTTGATAGTCCATCTTTGACTCATTAGAGTCTTTTAGTGACATGTTTTGGTCCTCTTCCCCATTACTTAGAAAATGTGAGCCATTGGTTCAGGTATAAGATATTAGTACCCCTCTTTTTAGGCACCAATTGTATAGACTAACCCATTCATTATCAGATATGGAATATATGATATCGACATTGTACAAATTCACTACCTCATTCTTCACAACTTCTTGAATGTCGTGGATGATTGTCATTGTGGTTGAACATATGTCTTCTCATCCTACATCATCTTAATCTCATGCATGCAAAGGACTGGTGAAACACCCTTAAAGTCGACTATTATCCATCCAAACATTCCCACATGCTCCTTTAGTGCATGCAAAAGTTTTTATTCTTGTTCATGTGTAAAGAAAGTAGAAATCATAATAGATAGTGAGGAGTTCTCCACCGAATAAACATATTTTGAATGAGAGAGGAGTGGTTTAAGTTGAAGAATATGGACCTCTTCAATGGAAGGTTTGATTGCATTGCATGACTTTGTCAATTACATTGCATGATTCCACACCATCTTATTCCTTTGTTTCTCTATTAAAATTTAATGTGATTTGCTAATTGAAGATGTGAAAGGTTAGCTGACTGGAAATCCACATTGATGAGTTCCCTAAATGTCTTTAGGGATAGACAATCAAGCATATTGGCCGCCTCCCCATATTCAGTTTCAAGCACCAGAAGTTCCAGTTCTTGTGGTGCCAGCAGGGTATACAAACATCCCATATCATCCTAGGGAGCTCTCAAAATAAACATTCTAAACCCCAAGCCACTAATGTTTGAGGAAATAGACAAAATAAGCATTAAAATCACCAACAAGGCAATAAAAGACAACTTTCTAAGTAGTAAGGTGAAAATCCCCTTCAAGTCTATGGTGATTCTCTTCTTGCAATCTCTTAGGTCAAGAACAAATAGAGGACCACCATCATAATAAGATCATATTTTAAGACTATTTGTGAACTCTTGCCCAAGATTCAACAAATTTCCTTCAACTTCATAAATTGAGAGTGCAATACCTTCATTGATGCTATGCCTACACCTACCTCATACTATTGACATACAAAGTGACCAAAACTTTTCATTTGAAGTTAAAAAAAATCTCATCCTACCTATTACATCGCCATCATTGACAATGCAACCATGATGCAATGATTATCACCTAGAAAATTCCATATGGATGAAATCCCTTGATTTTACCTTAACTAAAAGACACCATTCCCACCTACAAGTGGATAGATATTATCATACTATTTTTAAAATTAAACCCAAAGGACAATATGTTTAAGAATAATCTGATCAAACTGAAAAGAATTGACACTTAACATAAAATTTTGATTGATTGTTAAACTAAGTTGCAAATAACAAAACTACTGGATTTGAATCCTAGATTTATCAATGGATGGGAACATTAGTGTATGGGTTTCACCCACCACTACCCATCATTAAATCTTTTACTTCATCAAAGTAAGTATACAATTATGTAGGTTGAGACAAGTTAAATCCCCCTTTTATCAATATGATTATATTCAAACAAATATTACTATAAGATCATTGATGTGTTGCTTAGAGATAATGTACCTATTGCCTCAACAATACATGTATGAAGTTCTCATCAATGGTTTAATATGAAACAAACAATGTCCTAGATATTGGGTTACAAATTCTCTACATCCAGGATCCGGTAAACATGCCAAATAGTCGACCAAATTAGTTTTGCAAGCATAATATATTGATTCAAAACATAGAAAGTTTTATACAAAAATAGATGTAGTAAATAGAATAACATCACTTAGAGGGGTTACTCCTTGCATCCTAGCGAGGGGACTACTAGTTCATCACAATATTAATAAGATTACTAGTGAAATAAGGGAAGACATGCACCATCACAATAGAAAATGAAGGAGAAATTGTGGTGTTCATATGGCTATCTTCAAGGTCATGGGTAATGGTAGTCAAAACAACAACAAGACTGCACCTTGGTGTTCATCGAAGAAGGTATTGGGGTCATCGTCTTCTTTCTCATAGTTAGGATTGGTCTACTATAAGGAAGGATCAATAGGTTGACGATGGCAGAGACCACCAACTAATGAAAATAAGCACCATAGAAATAGCCTCTTTCAAGGCCTAAACCTTAAACGCTTGGCATAAGCAGAGTGGAGGTGTCATCCACCTATGGGAATGATCAATTGATGTTAATAGTGGATGTTAGAAAATGATCTTGGCAGCCTGGAGGTGTCGAAGGCAGCCTCCCTTTCAATGGAGACAAGTCCTTCAATTTATAATTTAGGTTTGGAACACTCCTAGCCATCTCACAATTAAGTTGTAATCTTCCATGGTTGCAAAGAGGCATCAATGAAAGGAATACAATAGGTTTCACAACTCTTAGAGTTTCAATCAAAAGTCAAAAGTGCAAAGGTTTCATTGATAAATAAGTCTACTGAGTCATCAATTTTCATGGTACGAATTTCATCAGTAGGCAAAGTCTTTATGATTACCATTAGTATATTGAGTCTGCTTTTACATCATTAGTGTATGAAGTCTACCTTTCCATTGATGAATAGATTGCAGGACTCCCACTAAAATGTGGATGCATGTTCTTTATCAATAGACAAGTGTCTGATTTTTCATATATATATGGGGTTTTCATTTCCATCAATCGATGGAGTTTATCTTTCCATTAGTTTTATCTTTCCATTAGTAGACAAAGTGAAGATGTAACATATCAAAACCTAGGTATAATCCCTAACTCTGGTCTTCTTATACCTATTTCTTTTAGAGTTGGTTCGAATCCCTTCACCATTGACTAATGTTAAATGGGGTACATTATATGCTTGTAGACATGGTGTTTAAACTAAGTGTCTTGTCTTGGGTGGCTTGATGCAACTGAATCACTTAGACTTTTAGTAAATGCTTAGTATACAAATTCACAACCTAAAATATTCTACTTTTAGAATAAGGACTCTACAACCTTCCTAGATTTAGTTAATTTAGAAAAATGAATGACTCTTCATTCTTAGAGATAGAATGGTCACAAAAATTACGGAATTAAGGCACAAGTTGTCAAATAAATGACTAGGAGTCATAAAAAGTGGAAAGTGGTAAGAGAATTCAAGTTTTCTAGTTCTTGCTTGCCTTTAGAGGTTGGTATTCATAATAGTGGAACAAACTATATGATTTGGAAAATTAAATTGTTTCTTTTATCATAAGGAAATTATGGAGGCGGGAGACTTCTGCCGCTCGGAGGACAGTTGTCAATCCCGACAGTCCCGGTGAGACCAAGAGTTGCACAGACACCGTCCAAGACCGGAGGTGAAGACCATGCAAGCCGAGCCTCGGGACAAGGTACGCCTCTACAAACCATCCTTCCTATTGTATAGACGTTGACGTGATTCCTTTATTCTGGGTTTGGGAGAAGAATTTTTTTATTTCCACTGCCTTCTCTATCTCCCCTAAAACCCAACACTTATGATGACAACGATGCTTATGATGTTAGCTAGGCTTATGTTATTAGCTACATTTGATCTTTTGATAATAATGTTAATATTTCAATCCTACAAATAAGACTCTTATTATGATTTTTTAGTGAGGTTTTTATATCTAGCATTGGAATTCTGTCGTATTATCTGCCATACTTGTTTAATTCTATAATTAAGCAATAAACATTGTTGAGAGTTTTATCTCTTGTTGGGACATGGGTCTCACCTCATGGGTCACCACATCTTTTAAGGTGATCGTCAACAATGTTGACAGACCCGTGGCAAGGAGGAGGATTTTTTGTGGAGAACCCTGGAAGAAGGTTGTTTAGTTGTCTAGTGTGTCCTAGAGTCATCCCTATACTCTCAGGTTTTTGCTGGGAAAGTTTTGTATATGATGTTTTAGTGACGAGAGATTTGATAGATTTCTGATGTTTGTACATGTTGCATATGTGCATAATACTTTCTGTATATATATTGTGGCTGAGGCCACAGAGAAATTGTGAACGATACTTGGCATGATATATGAATTTATGAAAGATGTTGGGCCTTTGTGTAAATGTTCTTGGACATGTTTGTGAAGTTTAAATTAGTTTTAATTATGCCCCCTATAGTGATGTGATCAATTAGTGATTGATAGTGTTTTGGTTTTGAGTAATTTCATTTAGCATGGTGGGTTGCCACAATACACATCTTAATTAGTACATGTATGGATTTTCATAATTTTTGGATATTGTTAACTATCCCATTTTGATTATAGGAGGAGATGAGTAATGAGTATATCCTCAATGGATCGGAATGCAATTTATTACATTAAATTTACTCTTTCCTAATGTTGGGCAGTCACACATCTTTCCTTACATATCAATATCTTAGACTCTTTTTCGGTCGTCATATTTTGATTGTGTGGCCATTCCACCTTCTTCTGATTCTTTCCCTATTTTCCCATGCATAGTACATTGCCTCTTTCCTCAATTTTCTATCTCAGATATCTTTCTCTCTCCCCAAGCTTTCTTTCCAATTTCTTCTCCCTCAAATTCCTTATCAAGTTCATCACATTTTGATCTCTATTTGGTTCCCCATCTCTCTCATTTGAGGAAACACCCGATTTTCTTCTCACCTACCTCTCAGTGTTGTTTTCGAACTCCCTTTAAACTAAAACCTATGAATATATAATAACCTCCTCACCATCTCTGATCATAGTGATGTTTCTGAAACTACAATTGCTTCCAACCTTATCCCAACTTTTCCATCCAACCTCAACTTCTTTTTTATGGTTGGGCACCTTATACTCTTTCTCATGCCATCTAATTGATTTGTGTTATGTTGTCACCACAATTTGGGCAAGCCTCCAATGTATTTTGAAAGGGTTGTATCATAGCCAATGCCTACCTTAGCATATGGTCAAGGAACCTTGTCAAAGAGACTTAGAGTATCCTTTATAGGATATTTGGACTTTGGCAATCTCCCTAAGCGATCTCAAGGGTCGACTCGAAGCTATTACCACCATCTTGTTGACCCAAACAACAATATGTTAGAATATCATGTTTTTGCTTTTTCCTATTGTAACTCGAGTAGAGTTTCAGGAATGACGACTGGCCCCACAACCACCACTAGCCTTAACCATGTGCTTTGTCCTCGCTCATGCGCAAGATAGGATAAACTTCCCAACTAGTTACCCATCCTAGTACTACTCTGGGCTGATCATGCTTAACCACATAGTTCTTTAGTGATGGGCTCCTTGAAAAGGAGGTGCACCTAGGTAATATGGGTAGTCCAATCGTACCTTTTAAGATCGTTTTATCTGAGGCCTCAAATCCCGAGACATTAAAATCTCCCCCACTTAGACTCTTGATGTCCTCATCAAGGCTTAACTATTGGCCTCATAATATTTCCCCATTTCAGTGTAGACCCATAATGGCCCATGGACACCCAACTCTTGATTACTGAATACCGGCGCAAGGGTGGATATATCACCATGGATAGCCCTTTCCAACATGCATGGATCGCATGACTCAAGACTGGCATACCACATGCCCATGTGGGGCCCACCTACTGAAGGGGTTATAGTGAAACCCTTCTCTATACAAAGCGAGATTACTTAAAATAAAGTGCAAAATTATTATAAATCACAATATTATCACAAAAAGGGTAAACTTAAACCATTTACACTTTACTATATTAAGTAGAAATATTTCATAAACAAGCCTTCAACTTAAGCCATTTGTATTCATTATATACCAAAAATATTACATCTTATGTTAACAGGCTATCAGGCTACATCTGTTACATTTCACAACTTGTTTATATTTACATGCCATTAATACACAAAAATGGCATAAAGCCAAAATCTACACATCAATATACAAAACCACAAAATCTCCCTGAAGACCTGAGAGTACATGGACGACACATAGGAGTTCTACTATAAAACTCTAACTAGTAGCATGTCCAACCTCTGACAACTACAATTCACTCTGCTGCTCTGCACCTGCACCCGCACCATGACCTTGACCTCCTCATCCATGACCACCTAAAAAGTTGTGGAACCCACTGGGTGAGAACAAACATTCCAACAAGAGATATAACTCTTTGCCAACGTCTACTATAAGCATAGTACTATAGAGAGTAGTAAATAAAGTAGGTAATACTATTATAGCAGTTTAAGTAGTTACAACTAAGCAGTAGAACACTTTATACTATTAAAAGGAATATGAAGAACATGTATGACTATTATAAACTAAATATCACAAGAAATAAGGCATGAGGTCATCCAATGTGATTCATATTTGACCCTAAAAAATTATACTATACAGCTGTTTAACCATTTTTATGCCATGAGGATTTGAGGCATACCACTCAAATCCAAACGACCACTACTAAGTCAAAATTAGTACCATACAAGATCAATGGAACAACTAGACTCCATGATCATTTCTAGCACTACTTGGTCAGTTCAAGTCTATGATGCAGTGACATATAGTCATACTGCTAAATACAACAACCTGTAGTCAAGGATACAATCTTATAGAGAGAACAACTCATAGTCAAGGCTATGACCTTGTAGACAACTAGTCTTCCTTGGTACATGGCACAACACTGCATAACTGGCTCACACATGACCATTCAATAATAAATAATATACCACTATTTTAGAAATTTAAGGATACAAGGAAATATAACACTTGCTCCCCACATATTAACCAAAATGTGCTCTTGGTTTCCCATAGAAGTTACTTGTTTCATCATCCAGCTAGATACTGACGCTGAAGATGGATCTATGGTACAAGGAAACTACATGATTAGGGTTTCAATTGATTAGATATGACAATTGGATATCTTTTAATGCATCAATCAAATCACACCATATTAACCGTAAACAAAGTCTACATAATTAAGGTAGAATGAAACTTTAAAAGATATAAAATTTATTAAGTGAGACCTTGTCTCATAACCTCATGGCACTTGTAATACTACCATTGACAAGGTCATTAAAAATATCACATCACTATGGGATATCAATCCCTCAATTGATGCACAAGGCATTTTCTAGGTCATTAGACCAATTCATATACTCTTGCACATTCAATATCACAAAAAGCCTCAACATTACTCATAATCACCACTTTGTATTGTATTGTCTCACCATATAATTCAGTTAGCTACGCCATTCATCTCACCTGCAAGTTAGTGTTACACAAGTCAAAAAGAGAAAATATTGTCATAAAGTAATAGTCTTCAAATAGAGTGAAAAAACTTATCGTGTTATCATCAGATTAGGGTTAGGGTCTATATGTACCTGATTTGATTTTCATAGCATCATACCACATCTAAACCCTAATTCCATCACTTCTCATATTGTTGGAGAGTTAAGCATTATTTTTTACGGTTACCATTCATAATAACAATGCTTTTAGGTAGACCATTACCCTATGTACTGATTATGTTCATACTTACATGTATTGTCTTAACCATCTTTAAAAAATATGACTCAACCCCTCATTACATAAGTGTCTCACCCTTCAACACATGGGTGTCAACCTAACCCGCAATGGGGTGTCACGACCGAGACACAAAACATGTGTCGCGATCGAAACAGACTCCATGGTTACGATCACTATCTCACCTGTTCTCATCCATCACAACACTTAGGAGTCTAAACCTCTATACAAATGAGTTATGACCATGACCATCAGCTCTTGGTTACGATCGTGACTCAACCCAAGTAGGACATCTTGACCCCTCATCCATATGGCATTGCGATCATGACACTAGATCCATGCAACATGACATCACAACTACGACTCAAGAGGTATCGCGACCGAAACACAACAGAGCGTCACAACCGCTACACTAAGGAGTGCGTTCTGACCGCAACACATGCAACCTGGGGACACAACCCTTTACATACCAAGTGTTTCGACCCATCATAACCATGTATTTACCATAACTAATATGATCTTAACCTATTACAACCTTCACACCAAACTAATCAAGTGTGGTTACCATCATGCTTAGTCATCTTAGCTGCAATGTTAGCTGGCAACCAAGTCTGACCCTACAGCAACGCTGCGTCATGACCAAGCTAATAGGTAGAAACCAGTCTAGGGTTAAGGGAGGGTGTCATGACCGAAACCACCCCACCAAGGCATGTCGACCACAACATAAGTCTAAGAGTTGGTCTCGACTACCGGCACCACCCATAGCAGATCTGAACCAAGATCATAATCAACATTCAAACCAAGATCAAACCAAGCATCAACAGGGTGCATACACCCTATACTAAGGTATTCAACATACCCTAACATCATCATAGAATATAATCAAAAGAAACACACATATATGGAGAGAGAGAACTGAGATTCATGTGCTTATATAATAGATCAAAACCTCCTATTATTCAAGTATAACGAACTATATAGATGGTAGTATAAAATTAGACTTAAGATGCACATAATAGAGGTAGGAAGAGTTATGAAACCTTCCTATTTTGGAGCGAAACAAACTCCCAAGATCTCAAGATCCAAAAGCTTTAACTAAGCTTCAAATCCTCATCCAAGGGATCACCTCCAAGAAGAAGAAAACATGGTTATAAGGGAGTTCAAGAAAGGAGGAGATGAGATCTAAGTCGAACCCAAAAGAGAAAAGAGAAATAGATGGAGTCATCCTCTCAAACGGCCACCATGGATGGTCCACAACCTCATGACTGAGAAGGAGGAATAAGATGAAGGTTAAAGGAGAGAGGAAACGTAATCAAGAGTAAGATCACTTACCTAGAGAGGAAATCTCCATGGAAACACCACCATGATGTTGATCTAACACAAGATTTTCAACAAAGCAAGATAGATCGGACTCCTAAGGTCCAAGATATGACCTCCCTTGCTCCTGAATATCCAAGGGCGATCCAAAGGAAGAAGAAAGAGTTGTGGGATGAAAAATATTGCTTTCTTGTGAACAGGATGGGTTATAAGTAGAGGTGTTTGAGGTGTCAACATATTAGATCATCACAGAAACACATGCCCTTCAATGAGATAATCTTTCCTCCACTCACATTCAAAAATAGAAAAGTCATGTTTATCCATCCATGGTGTCATGACCTACTAGGTCAGTTTCTCCTTTGTCTTGGTTGAGACATTACCTTCTTCTTGTCTCATTCGAGACACTTCAAGGTTGAAACCCTAGGTCATACATGTGCGTGGTTGTGACACTAGAGGACAACATGTCTCAACCACCCTCACCTCTAGGTTCTCTTGGTCGAGACAACACTATGCAAGGTGTGTGTTGCAGTCGATACCTTCACTAAAAGTGATGTAGGGTCATAACATCAAACCCTAACTCAATCACCATATCAACTATGCAAACCCTAGAAACCCTAATATCACAGGATGATGTCACATCATCATCCATTATTCTAACAAAGTGTCCCATTTCATCATCTTCTCTCTCTTGATGCTAAAGCACCAGGAACACTCTCCACATGTGACATTTTTGCAAGATAACCCTCACTCATGAGTAAATTGCAAACTAGTCCAAAGCATACACATATATGGCAAGATAGTTCAAACACTAGTCAAATTGGACCAAAATGAAAATATAAGACTATTACATGATATTAAGACACCTCAAAGCTTATAATAAGGTCTAAGAATCTCATTATACAAGTAGACATAGTTAAGTATAAAGCTAGGTCAAGAGTCTTACAACTACAAACCCCTAATAAGGATTTTCCCCCGAAAATCCTACTTAAAAAGAGACAGATAATTCTTCTACATCTCGTCTTCAAGTTCCCAGATGGCTTCTTCAATGCCATAATGATGACAAAACACTTTAACTAATACGATGTATTTATTCTTCAACTTTTTGATCATTCTATCCAAGATCAATACATGTCCTTCTACACAATATATATCATTATCTAATTCCACTTCAACATGCTGAAGAGTCAACTCTGTATCAAAGTGATGCTTTCTGTAACATAATGAATCTTAGATGTAATCTCCATGTAAACCTTTTTTTATCAAGTTTCCCTTTCATTTCTATCCTTTATATCGTTTATATTTAATTAGTGGAATTTATAGTGGTTTAGTGAACATTTATTCACTAATTGTACCAATATAAGGGTTTATGTACAAATACCTCAATGAAAGATTAATTACCATAATAAAGTGCTATAAACCTTAATATAACTTTGTGATATGATTTGAAAACATAAAATGAGCCAAAGTTTCAAATTTGGTTTGATTTGGATGTTGTTTGTGCAAGTTATGTAATTTTAGGTACATTTTGGACTTTTATGCAATTTACTTAATTGGGAGGTTTTCTTTGCAAATTATCACCTGAATTTTAATTCTTAGTTATTACCTTAACATTCAAGAGATTTTGAACCATGGGGAACCTGGTTTCACCTTGGTTTGAAGGTGTTACTTTCCAAGGGCATTATAGGGATTACCCTCTTTATAAATGTGCTTATCTTTAAAAGCTATCAACCAATGGGGTTATTTATTTCTTTGAAGGACGGTGGGGATGGCCTAGAAGGCTCTAGGGGCTCTTAGTACCGAATTTTGATATGCAAGAAGAGTCCATGAGCTGTCCTCTTGCATGGCCATGAAGCCCTAGCCTAAGGACACATGGAAAGTCACATAGACACCTCATGCCTGCCCCTTCTTTATAAAGCCATGCCTACCCCTTCCCACCTCCCAATCTAAGAAGCAATCATATTATTCTCTTTGTTATAGATTAGAGCATCGTCCCTTCTATGTTTGGCTATGAAGTTGCTGTCCCAAGGTAAAATAAGGTGCCTACCTTGGTGAAGAAGGCTCCCAGGGTTCCAAATTTCTCGATTTAGGATTTCTTAAGCTCCTCCTTGGTGATTTTGACCAAAACTAGTAAACATCCTCCTTTACTTCCCTATTTTCATGATATTAGTATCCTCCCACCTTCTTCCAGGTCGGAACCATGACCATACATGGTAAAACTCCACCTAGAACCCTAAAATATCTCATCTCCATGCTCTTTTGCTAGGGTTTGCACCTCTAAAGTGAAGAAGGTGATCTTTGCTCAAGAAAGGAGGTTGGATTGGAGCAACCAGACCTTCTAATCTCAGGATCATTTCTGTTTGGACCTTCTTACCTTCCTATAGGCAAGTTTTTTTAACCCCCTTCTCATATATTGCTTAGTACATGCTTAAAACTCATGCTTCTATGTTGAAAATCGACGATTTCCATCTCTTTTTACCATGTTCTTCTAGGGTTTTGGTTTCTTGCTGTTTTACCTTCTCTAGAAGCTCTAGTTTGGTTACATATGCAACTTCAAACCTGATCTTGGGTCAAATGGTATTTTCTCCCTCTCCCTCTCTCTTCAATTATCTCGATCGGTTTGATGATGTGGCAATTTCCTATTGGTCAGTATTGGAAAATTCATATCTTCTAAACCGCTTATCCAAATTTGACAAATAAATATGTCTTGGAATTGGAAGATTAATTTATATCTAATAAAAATATTTTCAAGGCCTGATTTCATGGTTTGACGAAGGGTGATTTTGTAAAATGAATTTAATGCATAAAATCCATAAAAATTACATCTTAATCATCATAACTCTAAAATTAACATAAGAATATGTTTTCTTCATCAGGAGAACCTAATAAGTTCATTTGTGATATTTTCAAAAGTTAAATCCGAATTTTTCTAAAAAGTTCTGAAATTAGGGTTTCTATATATTAACGTGCACTATGTACTCTAATACATGTTAATACATTGAAAATAGGCAAAGTGGAACTTAGACTCAATGAAAGTGGTGAAAGTTAGTCATTGATATCAGTAAGAGAGGTATGAGAATTCCTTACACCCTATGTTGGGATAAATGTAACCAAACCATATATTTCCCTAATGAGGGTTAAATGAACCCTAAATATTCTATTCTTGAATCCTAATGTTGTTCATGCCTCAAATTAGATTATAATTTCTTCTTGTCTTATACTCCACTTCCATGATTATTGAATATTATGACTACTCTTTCCATGAATACTTTTCTAGCATGTGTATTTATGTTCTATTTAATTTAAAGTAGCGGTACTTATGTACAACCACCCACAGAGGGCATGTATTTAATCGCCCTGGGGAATGTTTTTATTCTCTCATATATAATTGTGTAGGTGATTGGGAATGTCTTATTCTCCTGTCACCTATAGGTTAGAGGTCCGATAGGAGCCTCAACCCTACTTAGTTAGGTAGGCCTAATTATCTTACATGCAAATCCTTTTTGATATAATTGTAATGGCAAGTTTCTTTTGAATATAGCCTCATACTCTTGTTATCTTCATCTTATGATGAACCCTAGCCTGTTCTTATTTGCTTTACTTATCTTGTTATCCTAGACAAGTTTTGTGACACATACCTTGTTTTCTTTCCCCTTTTTCTGGGTGCTTTCCCAACCACCTAGGTGCTGGTGCTGAGTAAGGAGAAGGACAAGTTTGAAGGAATTCATCTCAGGAGTAGATCTCAAGCTTTCTAAAAGGATGTCTAGGTTGCTATAGCTAGATCCTATTCTCTTATCTTTTTCTTTTGGGAACAATCATGTAATGAACAATGAAAGCCATGTAATAGGCTTAGTACTTTTATTTCCACTGCTATTGACATTTTGTAATGTATCTAGTGCATGCTTATTTACTTGGAATATTATACATGCATCCCTCAATATCTTTTGTCTTTCTAAAAAGATGGATGTTTTGTACTTCCTTTAAATTTTAGTAAGGAGGTGATCTCGCCTCTTTACAGCATGGTATCAGAGCCTTTAGGCAACTATTAGGATATGAAGTTGAAGCAAAGGTGTCTAGAATGGATCAGGGTTTTGGGGGCTGACAATATTTTCCTTCGCACCACTAGCTTGGTTTATGAGGACTCCCGTGCCCATATAATACCGGCCTGGCCTGAGCTGATACAAATTGCCCAAAATAGTATGCTTTTAGGCAATAACATTCTAGATATTATTTTCTCGTCTATGCTTCTATTCTTTTTCATCTATGATTCAAATACTCATGGGAACTTAATATGTTAACCCTACCTTTCAGGGTAGGTGACCTATTCGATAGTAGGAACAAGGGAAAGGAGTCAAACCCTAATGACTCCAATGTGGAAAACAATCCTGTGACTCCTTCCAGACATGGTGTGGTCAACCCTGCTACTCTGAGCACCCCCTCCTTCACACCGGAGCAAGAGCTAGAAATGTTGTGCCAGTTGCTCTCCACCATGATGGGGCAGCTCCACACAGTGGCCACCAATGCCAACAAGCCGAGGGAGTTCACCATCACCGACTTCATAAAGATGCAGCCACCCTACTTCAAGGGTGAAAGTGAACACAACATGGTGGATAAAGCCGATGACTGGGTGTTGGCTTTGGATCAGACCTTTAAAGGTATGGCATGCCCTCCTCACCAGAAAGTTTGGTTCGTGACATATATGCTAGACGGACCGACGCATGTCTGGTGGAATGGTGTCGCTTACACTCGAGACACCTCTACCATGGAGTGGGACCATTTCCTGAAGCTCTTCAAGGAGAAGTACATCTGTCCTGCCTTCTTGAGGAAGAAGGAAGCCAAGTTATACAACCTCAAGCAGGGAAGCATGAGTGTGGCCAACTACATCCAATGGTTCCTACTTCTGGAACGCTATGCCACTGATCTTGGAGCTGAAAGAAGGGCAACGTTGCCGAAGTCTTGTTCCATAGCTTCCACTCACCTTCCAACAAATGGTGGATAAGGCCCTGGCCATTGAGTCCTACCCAGGATTCCAATCCTATGGACACAATAATAGATACAACAACAACAAGAGGAAGAACCCTACCTAGAATGAGAATCACAGACATGATCGGTGCAATAGGTGCTCTTGCCACCATCCTCCAGGGAGATGTCCTGTCAAAAATGCACCTACTTGTAGAGACAACCTTCCTCCTCTGACCTGCCATGAGTGTGGCCAAGTTGGGCATATTGACCATTCTGCCCCCATTTCCAGTAAGGATAGAATAATGCCCATCAGCCGTAGCAGCCAAGGCAGAATCTGCCTCTATGGAATAATAACAAAAACAAAAACCAGAACCCGAGGCGACTACCAGTGGAGAGGCAGAATGGGAGAGTGTTTGCTCTCAATGTTGAGGAAGCAGGCAAATATAATGAAGTTATTGAAGGTACCTTGCATCTTAATATGCATAAAGGCACTGTTTGATTCTGGCTCATCTGATACCTTCATATCATGTCAGCTTGCTTCTATGTTAGAAATAGAATCTGAGTATATGAATCATATATTAGATGTAAAAACCCCTAGTGGTAAGATCTGCTCTTTGTATCTCCAAAATCTGACCATGAACCTCTGTATATCTGGTATAATGTTTCCCTCAAATTTCATCTTTCTCGACATGACTGCCTTTGATGTCATCCTGGGAATGGATTGGTTGAAGAGGTACAAAGTTATTTTGTTTTGTGAAGAATCAAAGGTTAGTTTGTCACATCCTATTGAGGGAAGATTGTGTGTCAAGGGTAGGAAGTGAGAAGATCGGCAATTTGTTATCTCCACCATCAAAGCTGAAAAGCTTGTCTCGTAAGGGTGTAGAGCTTTCTTAGCTTCTATAGTCCTCGAGGCTACACCTCCTTCTCTTGACCACATAGATGTGGTGAAGGACTTCCCGAACGTCTTTCTCGAGGAGTTACCTAGTTTGCCACCAACTCGGGAGGTGGAGTTCTCCATCGAGCTTGTACCCGAAACTTCACCAATATCCAAGCTACCTTACCGCTTGGCCCCTGTCGAGCTTGCCAAACTAAAGAAGAATCTAGAAGAGCTTCTCGAAATGGGCTTCATCTGCCCGGTGTTTCACCTTGGGGAGCCCCTGTCCTATTCGTGAAGAAGAAGGATGGTTTGATGCAGATGTGTATGGACTACCGCATGCTTAACCAAGTGACGGTGAAGAACCGTTATCCTTTGCCTCACATCGACGACTTGTTCGACCATCTGAAGTCAGCCACTGTGTTCTCCAAGATGGATCTACAAAGTGGCTACTACCAGATGCACGTGAAGGATGATGATGTCCCGAAGACGGCATTCAGAACTTGCCATGGGCATTACAAATTCATGGTCATTCCTTTCGGCTTGACAAATGCCCCTTGCTGCCTTCATGGACTTGATGAATCGAGTGTTCTGCCCATACCTTGACAAGTTTGTGGTGGTGTTTATCGATGACATTTTGGTTTATTCTGAGACATTAGAACAACATCGTGAGCATCTACGGATTGTACTCAACACACTATGAGAAAATCAACTCTATGCAAAATTCTCGAAATGTGAGCTTTGGATAAAGGAAGTGATGTTTCTGGGTCATGTGATTTCTGCCGGACATATAACTATTGATCGTGCAAATATAGAAGCTGTGACCAAGTAGAAAGCTCCAAAGAATCCCTCAAAGATCCGTAGTTTCCTTGTCTTAGCAGGTTACTATTGAAGGTTTATCAAGAACTTCTCTGAGTTGGCTTTGCCTTTAACCAAGCTGATGCGAAAGGAGGTCAAGTTCTCTTAGACACCAGAATGTGAAAACAGTTTCCAAAAGCTAAAGGAGTGTTTGACTTCTACTCCCATTCTTGCCTTGCCTGTTGAAGGCATACCCTATGTCATCTACAATGATGCTTCTAAACAAGGCTTAGGGTGTGTTTTAATGCAAAATGAAAAGGTGATCGCCTATGCTTCCCACCAATTAAAACCAAATGAAGCTAATTGGCCTACACATGATTTATAGCTTGCTGCCATCATTCATGCTCTGAAAATCTGGCGATATTATCTCTATGGTGTGAAGTTTGAAGTTTTCTCTGACCATAAAAGCTTGAGGTACCTGTTGACACAGAACGATCTGAATCTACGATAGCGAAGGTGGATGGAATATCTCAAAGATTATGACTTCACCATCACCTATCATCCTGGTAAAGCAAACGTCATAGCTGATGCTTTAAGTCGCAAGAAGGATGCCATTTGTGCTGCTCTGAGATGTTTGGTGTGGGAAAATCTCGAATATGTGACTAGTTGGTGACCTCAACCTCTCGATTCAGTGGATGAATACAAGTTGTATCTCCATATGGCTAGTTTGACTGTTACACCGACTTGGATTTCAGAAGTCATTTATGCACAGTTGGAAAGCTCTGAGATGGAAAAGATGAAGGCCTTGATTGAGAAACCGCAATCTGACTTCTCCGTCAGAGTAGATGATGTTGTCCACTTCAGACAAAGGTTTTGGATTCCTGACGTGGGTGATATGAGACAGAAAGTGCTAAGTGAAGCACATGGGTCCAAGTACACTATCCATCCCAGCACAAAAAAAATGTATAAGGACTTACAACGAAGCATCTGGTGGAAGAACATGAAGAATGATATAGATCTATTCGTCACGAAGTGCTTGACATGTCAGCAAGTCAAGATCGAACATCAACGACCTAGTGGTCTTCTTCACCCTCTTAAAATTCCAGAATGGAAGTGGGAGAAGATCACAATGGACTTCATTACTGGTTTCCCCAAGTCCAAGAAAGGTTATGATGCTGTTTGGGTGGTTATTGATCGGCTTACAAAATCTCCTCATTTCTTGCCTTTCAAAACCAATTACAAAGTTACAGATATGGCTCAGTTGTACATTGAGTGGATCGTACACTTGTATGGAGTACCTGAGGTAATAGTTTTTTATCATAACCCAAAGTTTACTTCTCATTTATGGGGTTAGATTTAGGAAGAGATGGGTACTGACTTGCATTTCTGTACTGCTTACCACCCGCAGACTGATGGTGAATCTGAGAGAACAGTTCAGATTCTGGAGGACTTGCTTCGTGCTTGTGTGATGGATTGGGGTGGTGCATGGGATCAGTATCTGCCATCAACTAAGTTTGCTTACAACAATAGCTACCAATCTAGTATTGGTATGCCACATTTTGAAGCTCTCTATGGTAGACCATGCCATTCACCTTTGCATTGGGATGATGTCGGTGAACGTTCTTTGATGAAGACCGATGACATGCAAATGATGACAAAAAAGGTGCAGTTGATAAAGAAATGCATGAAAGTTGCTCAAGACTGACAGAAGATGTATGATGACAAGAAAAGGTCCGATGTTAGCTTCCTAGTGAGTGACTATGCATTTCTGAAGATCAAGCCTATCCGTTCTATTGCTAGATCTAAAGTTAAAGGCAAGTTGAGTCCCCACTATGTTGGACCATTTGAAATCTTAGATAAGGTTAGAGACTGTGCATACCGCTTAGCCTTACCTCCTTCCTATGATAAGATTCTTAATGTGTTCCATGTCTCTGTACTGAAGAAGTATGTGAAGGACTCTTCTCATGTGCTTACTGTTGAGCCTTTGGATATACATGAGAATATGACCTATGAAGAGCTACCTGTGAAGATCCTTGACTCCTGAGTAAAGCAACTGAATAAAAAAGAGATTGATCTGGTAAAAGTTTTGTGGAAATATCATGGTTTGGAAGAAGCCACTTGGGAGTTGAGAGATGAAATGCTACGTACTCACCCTTCTCTTTTTGCTTGAGATTTTGAGGATGAAATCTTTTTAAAGGGGTGGAGTGCTGTAACATAAGGAATCTTAGATGTAATCTCCATGTAAACCTTTTCACCAAGTTTCCCTTTCATTTCTATCATTTATATTGTTTATGGTTAATTAGTGGAATTTATAGTGGTTTAGTGAACATTTATTCACTAATTGTACCAATATAAGGGTTTATGCATAAATACCTCAACGAAAGCTTAATTACCATAATAAAGTTCTATAAACCTTAATATAAATTTTTTATATGATTTTAAAACATAAAATGATCCTAAGTTTCAAATTTGGTTTGATTTGGATGTTGTCTGTGCAAGTTATGCAATTTTAGGTACATTTTGGACTTTTATGCAATTTAGCTAATTGGGAGGTTTTATTTGCAAATTATCACCTGAATTTTAATCCTTATATATTACCTTACCATTCAAGAAATTTTGAACCATGGGGCACCTAGTTGCACCTTGGTTTGAAGGTGTTACTTTCCAAGGGCATTATAGGGATTACCCTCTTTATAAATGTGCTTATCTTTAAAAGCTATCAACCAATGTGGTTTTTCCTTTCTTTGAAGGATGGTGGGGATAGACTAGAAGGCTCTAGGGGCTCTTAGGACCAACTTTTGATATGAAAGAAGAGTCCATGATCTGTCATCTTGCATGTCCATGAAGCCCTAGCCTAAGGACACATGGAAAGTCACATAGACACCTCATGCTTGCCCCCTTCTTTATAAAGCCATGTCTACCCCTTCCCACCTCCCAATCTAAGAAGTAATCCTATTCTTCTCTTTATTATAGCTTAGATAATCGTCCCTTCTATGTTTGGCCATGAATTTTCTGTCCAAGGTAAAATAAGGTGCCTACCTTGGTGAAGAAGGCTCCTAGGGTTCCAAATTTCTCTATTTAGGATTTCTTAAGCTCCTCCTTGGTGATTTTGACCAAAAAGTAGTAAGAATCCTCCTTTCCTTCCCTATTTTCATACTGTTAGTATCCTCCCACCTTCTTCTAGGTCAGAAACATGACCATACATGGTAAAACTCCACCTAGAACCCTAAAACATCTCATCTCCATGCTCTTTTGCTAGGGTTTGCACCTCTAAAGTGGAGAAGGTGATCTTTGCTCAAGAAAGGAGCTTGGCTTGGAGAAACCAGACCTTCTAATCTCTGGATCCTTTCTGTTTGGACCTTCTTACCTTCCTATAGGCAAGTTTTGTTAACCCCCTTCTCATATATTGCTTAGTACATGCTTAAAACTCATGCTTCTATGTTGAAAATCGATGATTTCCATCTCTTTTTACCATGTTCTTCTAGGGTTTTGGTTTCTTGCTGTTTTACCTTCTCTAGAAGCTCTAGTTTGGTTACATATGAAACTTCAAACCTGATCTTGGATCAAATGGTATTTTCTCCCTCTCCCTCTCTCTTCAATTATCTCGATCGGTTTGATGATGTGGCAATTTCCTATTGGTCAGTATTCAAAAATTCATATCTTCTAAACCGCTTATCCAAATTTGACAAATAAATATGTCTTGGAATTGGAAGATTAATTTCTATCTAATAAAAATATTTTCAAGGTATGATTTCATGGTTTGATGAAGGGTGATTTTGTAAAACTAATTTAATGCATAAAATCCATAAAAAATACATCTTAATCATCATAACTCCAAAATTAACATAAGAATATGTTTTCTTCATCATGAGAACCTAATAAGTTCATTGGTGATATTTTCAAAAGCTAAATCCGAATTTTGCTAAAAAGTTCTGAAATTAGGGTTTCTATATATTAATGTGCACTATGTACTCTAATACATGTTAATACATTGAAAATAGGCAAAGTGGAACTTGGACTCAATTAAAGTGGTGAAAGTTAGTAATTGATATCAGTAAGAGAGGTATGAACATTCCTTACACCCGATGTTGGGATAAATGTAGCCAAACCATATATTTCCCTAATGAGGCTTAAATGAACCCTAAATATTCTATTCTTGAATCCTAATGTTGTTCATGCCTCAAATTAGATTATAATTACTTCTTGTATTATACCCCACTGCCATTCTTATTGAATATTATGACTACTCTTGCCATGACTACTTTTCTAGCATGCGGATTTATATTCTATTTAATTTAAAGTAGCGGTACTTATGTACAACCACCCACAGAGGGCATGTATTTAATCGCCCTGGGGAATGTTTTTATTCTGCCCTATATAATTGTGTAGGTGATTGGGAATGTCTTATTCTCCCATCACCTATAGGTTAGAGGTCCAGTAGGTGCCTCAAACCTACTTAGTTAGGTAGACATAATTATCTTACATGCAAATCCTTTTTGATATAATTGTTAATGGCAAGTTTCTTTTGAATACAACCTCATACTCTTGTTATCTTCATCTTATGATGAACCCTAGCATGTTCTTATTTGCTTTAATTATGTTGTTATCCTAGACAAGTTTTGTGACACATACCTTGTTTTCTTTCCCCTTTTGCTGGGTGCTTTCCCAACCACCCAGGTGCTGGTGCTGAGTAAGGAGAAGGACAAGTTTGAAGGAATTCATCTCAGGAGTAGATCTCAAGCTTTCTAAAAGGATGTCTAGGTTGCTATAGCTAGATCCTATTCTCTTATCTTTTTCTTTTGGGAACAATCATGTAATGAACAATGAAAGCCATGCAACAGGCTTAGTACTTTTATTTCCGTTGCTATTGACATTTTGTAATGTATCTGGTGCATGCTTATTTACTTGGAATATTATACATGCATCCCTCAATATCTTTTGTCTTTCTAAAAAGATGGATGTTTTGTACTTCCTTTAAATTTTAGTAAGGAGGTGCTCTCGCCTCTTTACACTTTCTCAACATAGAGATGTGAAACACATGATGTAGCCTCTGTAACTCAGATGGTAGCTCCAACTTATAAGCTACCTTCCCAACACATGCAACTACAAGATAAGGCCCCATATGTCTGGGAGCTAGCTTACCCTTCTTCCCAAATCTTAAGAACACCTTTACGAGGAGAGACTTTAAGATACATTGTGTATCCTACTTGGAACTCTAAAGATCTATGACAGTTATCAACATATGTCTTTTGTCTAAACTGTGTTGCCTTTATCTGTTGTTGAATGACTATGATCTTTTCTGTCATTTGCTGCACTAGCTCACGAGCTAAAAGTTGATATCCCCCCATCTCATACCAGCACAAAGGAGATCTACAACATCTCCCATATAATGCTTCATATGGTGCCATGTCAATGCTTCTCTAATAACTATTGTTGTACGCAAACTCTATTAAACTAAGGTGAATATCCCAACTGCCCAAAAACTACATCACACATGCTCTTAGAAGATCCTTCAAAGTCTGAATTGTCCTTTCTGAATATCCACCCATCGTTGTATGCAAACGGTTCCAAAAGTGACTAGTGAATTGAGGACCTCTGTCTGACACTATAATAGTCGGGATACCATGTAGATGTACTATCTCATCAACATACACCTGTGCAAGCTTCTCAACTGTATACATTATCTTTTTTGACAGAATGTTGACTGACTTAGTCAACTTGTCCACTATTAACCAAATGGAATCATGACCTTTGGCTGTTCTTGCAAGTCCAACCACAAAGTCTATTGTAATGTGATCCCATTTCCATCGAGGTACATGCAATGGTTGCAAAATCCATGTAGGATTTTGATGCTCGACTTTAACCTACTGACACACTGCACACTTAGCTACATACTCTACTACATCATGTTTTAATCCTGGCCACCAATACATATTTTTCATATTCTAATACATCTTGGTGCTACCTAGATGCATGTACATAGAAGAGTGAGCCTCTTCTAGAACTAACGTCCTCAAATTATCAACACTTGGTATAGCTACCCTGCCATGATAACATAAAATCCCACTCTCAGATTCACAAAAGCCCTCATGCTTCTCACTACCTAAATCTGCTCGGATCTATTATATTGCAATATCATTCTGCTATGCATCTCTCATCTGTTGATTTAATGTCAGCTTTACTTGTAACTGTGCTAATAGACCTGCTAATATAGACACCTCTAACTGTACATTCATCTGACGTAAGGAGACCAACATGTCTCTCTTATGGTACACCAAAGCACTCAATTGTGCTTTTATCATGGGTCCATTTGTTACCCTAGGTCCACACTCCTAATGGATTCACAACCAAAGGCAAGTGGACTTGGTCATCCGTCCATAGAATTGAAAAAATATCTCACACAGGAAATATATATGTAAAAGTAGTAACAACAAGATATAACAATATACTAAACATGGAGATGAGAGATATGTACCCTTTTCTGTATTTGAGTATACCCATTGGTGATTCGTTTCTGATCTTAGAGTCTTGAGTGCAACGAATCTTTGTTTGGGAACTATAAAGTTGATAAACAAAACATATTAATGCTAAAACATTAAGTGTGTTATGAAAAGGCATCTAAACATTTTAAGAATAATACAAACTTGCTTGTCTAGAAACATGATCATAGTCAAGAAGAAGAACAAGCGAGAACACTTAACGATATCATTTTATACAAAGCATGTTTCAGGTTCCTTTATCCATTATGTCAACATTAGGTTGCATAATGGATTTTGTACATTATATTCAAGGTTTGTCAACATAGAATACTCAAACATGAAAGTAGAAATCATAGGAGCAATACATCAACCAAATAAGTAAGTATCCAAGAACACATACAAGCATACATACAAGCAAGACAATATCATAGTAAGGTCAAGAGGAAAACATACCTTGATTAGAGCATAAGATTAACAACTTGATTTAGAAAACCATATATAGAAAGCTTGACTAGATCTTGGAAATTGAGTCCATATAGAGATATTAAAATTACAAATAAGTGCAATTGGATTTATATCAGCTAGATTTGATCTCAATAATCATTATCTTAGGGATTGAGTAGGTCGTCTAAGTCTAGGTACTCATTTCCTTTAACATTATTTCTAACATCTCAACTAGTCATGCAAGTTCATTATCAAGTTACATCATACATCATGGATTCATCTAAAGCATTAGAGTGACACATCATAACAAAGACTAGGGATAATAAGATTAGGGTTTCATGATTTTAGATGGAGTGATCATGTAATTTAAGCAATGTAAGCACCAAATAGTCAAACTAGTCATTTTGAGTCATAATCATGCAAGATTGTCAACATTAGAGTATAGATAGGTCTACTTGAGTTAGGTATCATAAACATATCCAAGCTACTAATTTTATACAATTATATAATATGGATGGTCACTAGGGAAATATTTGTACAATGTTAGAGGCTAGATATCAACATGCAAGCTAGATTACATTTCAAGTCAAGATTAGGGAATTTAGACCCATTAGGACACATAAATGATCCACAAGCAATTTTAGTTCAATAAAAGCATAATGTTTATCATTCATCAAAAGAATGCACATAAGGCAATATTAAGTGACACCAAGGGTAACACCATCATATCTAGGGTTCAAGAAGGATCATGTTTGTATTTGAGGGTAAAATACTGATTTTGAGCATTCATGGGGATTTTAAGCATACTTGAAAATTATAACATCAATGAAGTAGTCATTTTCATATAGGTCTATTTAAGGGTATTCAAGCAACATTAAGTCATATTAGGGCATCAAATATGGATAAAGTTCGAACCTTAAAGCATGAATAGGTACAAGGTACTGATATTAGGTTATCAAAGGGTTTTGAGGTACAAAGGAGTAAGCATAAGCATTATATGGCATCAAACATGTAGAAAGAGATCAAATATTATCGATTTTAGAACAATTAATAGCACTACTCATATAAATAGGACATGGAACTAGCTTCATTGAAAATATCAAGTTCTATAGATGAAAATTCATATATTATATTACCAAAATAGCCCAAAGAATGATGAGATATGATCCATACAAGATCAAGCATGAAATTGGGGCAAGGAATAAGAGCACCTTTAAGTTGGTTGAACCCGGATGATCCAGACATTTGGTTGGTGATCTTGTGTCTGCAAAGGTCACATGAGTTAGAGAGGTTTTGGGATCCAATTTAGCCTAATTGGGAAGAGGGCAGGTGACTGGGCCGCAACGCTCAGGCTCCTTAGCGCACCTAGGTGCGTTCACCCTCTAGTAGGTACTCCCACTGCGTGAACCCGCGACAATTCCACGTGAATTGCTCGCCAGAGAGGTAGTAGGGACAAAGCTTCAGGACACTAGGAGACAAACAGACAATCCGTTCGCCATTGGGTAAGCCTCACAGAGCCCAAGGAGCACCCAGGTAGGCGCATGAGGCAGTGAATGCCCAGAAGGTGGCGTGGAGGTGGCGCCATGGAAAGGAGGAAGAAGAAGAGAGGGGAAATACAGAGATATAGAGTTTGAAAATGATTTGAATGAGAGGGGAAATTAAAAGGGAAGCAAGTGGAAGTGAAAGGGAGTGTTGATTTCATCAAAATAGGTGGAAACAAAGGTGATTGGGTCGAGCAAAAGGGGGTAGTTGGGCTGCTGTATCTTGTCTGACACAAGGTAGAAGACAACCGAGGACCATTGGATCCAGGCCCACCGTGGACCACAAATCGATCTAAGGGCTGTGAGTGTGGATCCTTTGCTCTAGAGAGGAGTGTTCTCATTGGTTGAGAGCAAATGCCATATATGTTGAGGTGTTTAAGTGGTCTCAAAATTGTGTTTCTTTCACAACCTTGCAAAGCTCATATCTCTCAAATTGTAACTATGTTTGACATGAAATTTTTACCATTGGTTCAGAAATTTCTTCCACTTCCTATGTTCAAAGTTGGATCTAGAATTATAATTTTGAGGGTATTCAATTTTAAAAATACACTTTCAATAGTGATATTATGCATTCAACTATAGTCAATTAAGAATGGTGTGACATTTATTCAGTTCCATTTCATCTATTGAGTATAAGGTGATTCCAAACCATATAATTGGGTGTGAGGGAGGTTGTTCACCATAGTATAGTGTTGAATGAGTCAATATGTGCATTAAATTAATGAAAGTGGAAATCTAGGTTATCACAACTTTCTCAGAGGATGATGATGAAGACTTCCTACTTAAGGCATTTGCTACTACATTTGCATTCCTTGGATGGTAATCTATGGTGCAATCATAGTCTTTAATTAGTTCCATCTAGCGTCACTATCTCATGTTCAAATCCTACTTGGAAAAGATATATTGCAGGTTCTTATGATCAGTGAAGATCTAACACTTCTCACCATACAAATGGTGTCTCCAAATCTTCAAAGCATGGACTACAATGGCTAAATCCCGATCATGCATTGGGTAGTTCTCCTCGTGTTTCTTAATCTGTCGTGAAGCAAAAGAAATCACATTCTTATCACGCATAAGTACACATACCAGATCATTCTTAGATGCATCACAACAGGCAATATAACCATTTCCCTACTTTGGCAGCACTAACACTCGTGCACTGGTCAATCTCTCCTTCAAGATCATAAAAGATCACTAACATCTATCATCCTGAACAAATGACACATCCTTCCTTGTAATATTTGCTAGAGGTAAGGCTACTGCACTGAAGTTCTTAATGAAGCTCCTGTAATATCCTGCCAAACCTAGAAAGTTGCGAACTTCCGTAGGTGTTTTTGGCTGATCCCACTCTAGTACTGACTCCACCTTCTTTGGTTCTATATAGACTCATTTGGTAGATATCACATGCCCTAGGAAATATTCTTCCTTTAACTAGAACTCACATTTACTAAACTTTGCATATAACTAGTGCCACCTCAACAAAGTCAAAGCCCGACATAAGTGTTACTCGTGTTGTTGACCATCTCTAGAGTAGACCAAGATATCATCTATAAAAGCAACTGCAACTTGATCTAGATGGGGTCTAAACACTCTGTTCATCAGATCCATAAAGTCTACTGGAGCATTGGTTAGCCCAAATGGCATAACCACAAACTCATAATGACCATACCTCATTCTAAAAGCTGACTTAGGTACGTCATCTACCTTAATCCTCAATTGATGATAACTCGACCTCAGATCTATCTTAGAAAAGACTGTGGCACCTCATAATTGATCAAACAAATCTTCCATAGATGGCAACATATACTTATTCTTAATTATCATCTTATTCAACTATTGGTAGTTAATACACAACCTCATTGATCCATCTTTCTTCTTTATAAATAGAACAGGAGCACCTCACAGAGAAGTGCTCGGCCTAATGAAACATTTATCAAGTAGTTCTTACAACTATTTCTTAAGTTCTTTCATCTCTACTGGTGCCATCCTATATGATGTCTATGTTATAGGTTTGGTACCGGGAGCTAGATTGATTTCAAAATCAATCTCTCTAGGAGGAGGTACACCTAGAAACTCATCGAGAAACACATCCTCACAGTATCGTACAACTGGAACTTCCTAAATACTAGGACCCTTTTCCTTGGTATCCATCACATGTGCTAAGAATGCATCACAACCTTGTCTCATCCACTTTTCTATTGTCATAGCAGAAACCAAACATGCATGTGAGAAGAATCTTCCTATCACCTTGGAAGACCCACAAAACATTACCATATACAAACGTTGCCATCTTGGCACTACAATCCAAGATCACCTAATACTTTTCCAAGTATCCATCCCAAGGATTACGTCAAACCCATGCATATCAAGTGGTAAGAGATCCACATTAATGATATACCCTAAAAAGATAGAAGATAGGATGGACACACTTCCCACAACTCAGCGAAACCAATAAGAGGAGTTTCTAGATGAAGACTATCTTGTCTACGACTAACAGGTAAGAAACAACTAGCAAGCACTTCTCTAGTGATAAAAGAATGTGTCACATCGGGTCAATCAAAATAGATACAAAACATGAAGAAGACAAATCAGAATGAAATAATTCCATCTGACATGTAGCAACACTTGGGTTGATGACTCTCTCCAGATGACTCATCGCAGAGAATCTAGTCGTCGCCTATTGTCATCCCCTTCCTCTGCCACCCTATCCTAAAGAACCAACCTGTGCCACCTGACCACATCCTCTACCACTGTGCTTTTATCACTCTGCAATCCTTGCTGACTTTGCCTCATCTGCTGAATCACCTCTTCATCCTTCACGGGACAATACCACTTAGTATGCCCCACATTTCCACACTTGAAATAGGTCTTTCCCTCATACCATGGCCTATACGACCCTGTCACCGACATTGACGTCGCACTGTGAGCTCCTGTAGGTGGAAAACTATGGCCTCTGCCTCTACTTTGTGTCCATTGTGAGTCACTAATCTCTGTTGAGACTGAGGTATAGAGTACCTGGGCTTCTTGAAACTTCTAGAAGATTGTCCTTGGTACTGTACATGCCTTTTATTAACCTTTGACTCATGCTTTTCTATAACTGATCGTTCTACCTCCCAAACTAACTCCATAAAAGTCACAAACCTTTCATAGTTTTCTTAAGATGATATTGAGGTTGACAACTCAGTACTTAGATCCTTCTCAAAGCACTTGATCCTCTCCTTGTCCATTATTGCCATATGCAGACAGAACCTATGAAGCTCCATAAACTTAGCTTCATAAGCACTATTTGACATGGGTCCTTGTCTGGTGTTCTCAAACCGTACAATCTTTTCATCTAAGTAAGTCTCTAGAAAGTAATGACTTACAAGCTCCCGTCAAAATTCTTCCCAAGTAATCACAACACCCGACCTTTTCTCCTCTTCAATGGTCCACCAGTGACCAACACTCCCTTTCAGCAGATATATAACATGTTTCCCCTTATCTTTCTTAGGGATGTTAAGGATCCTAAAGGCCTTTTCCAACTCAATCGGCCACATATCAGCATTGACTGGATTAGATGTACCTGCATACTCCAACACTCCTACACATCAAAGTCTCTCAAAGGTCTTTCCAGAACTTTGGGTTTCATCACCTAGGATAGTTTCCCTAGGTTGGTTTACATGCATTTTATCCACTACGTGCATCATTGTAGCCATGAACTGTCTAAACATATCCCTAAAAGAAGGATTGGCTACATCATCTAGGTTGACTTGAGGTATCTCAGGTGCAACATCATACCTTTCTTGCCTTCTTGCACCACCTCCTAGTGCAGTAACACCACTTTCCGCAACATGTTCTTCATGTTCTCTAGACATCTTTTCTTCTCTTCTTCTTCTTCTGCATAAGTAGAAGTGACCATAAGATATACTGGAGGACACTAGAACAGACTCAAACCCTAGTCCTATGTCCCTATAGACTCAACGAACCTATAGCTCTGATACCAACCAAACTATGATGCCCTTCGCTATACAAAGTGAGATTACTTAAAAGAAAATGTAGGATTATTACAAATCATAATATTACCGCAAAATAGGGTAAATTTAAACCATTTGCACTTTATGGAAGATTTCATAAACAAGCCTTCAACCTAGGCCATATGTATTCATTATATACCAAAAAGATTGCATCTTATGTTCACATGCTATCAAGCTACATCTGTTACAGTTTACAACATGTTTATATTTACATGCCATTTATATACAAACATGGCATAAAGCCAAAATATATGCGTCGATATACAAAACCAAAAAATCTCCCCAAAGACCTGAGAGTACAGGGATGACACATATGACTTCTACTATAAAACTCTAACTAGTAGCATGTCCAACCTTTGACAAGTACTACTCACTCTACTGTTGTACACCTACACCAGGACCTCGAACTCCTTGTCCATGACCACCTACAAAGTTGTGGAACCCACAGAGTGAGACCAAATGTCCCAGCAAGAGATATAACTCTTTGCCAACGTCTATTGTAAGCATAATACTATAGCGAGTAGTAAATAAAGCAAGTAATATTATTAGAGCAGTTTAAGTAGTTACAACTGAGCAGTAGAACATTTTATACTATTAAAAGAAATATGAAGAACATGTATGACTATTATAAACTAAACATCACAAGAAATAAGGCATGGGGTTGTACAATGTGATTCATATTTGACCCTAAACAATTATACTTTACAATTGTTTAAACATTTTTATGCCTTGAGGATTTGAGGCGTATCACTCAAATCAAACTGACCACTGCTAAGTCAAAATTGGTACCATACAAGATCAATGGAAGAGTCGGACTCCATGATCATTATCAACACTACTTGGTTAGTTCAAGTATGCAATGCAGTGACATATAGTCATACTTCGAAAGATAACAACTTGTAGTCAAGGCTACAGTCCTACATAGATAACAACTCCTAGTCAAGGCTATGGTCCTATAGACAACTAGTCTGCCTTGGTACATGACACAACACTAGAGAACTGGATCACACATGGCCGTTTAATAATAAACAATATACCACTATTTTAAAAATTTATGGATACACGGAAATATATCACTTGCACCCCACATTTTCAATAATATGTGCTCCGAGTTTCCCATAGGAGTTACTCGTTTCACCATCCAGCCATATACTGACATTGAAGATGGATCTATGGTACATCAACTACATGATTAGGGTTTCACTTGATTAGATATGCCAATTGGGTATCTTTTAATGCATCAATCAAGTTACAATGTATTAACCCTAAACAAACTCTACAAAATTAAGGTAGAATGCAACTTCAGAAAATATAAAATATATTAAGTGAGAACTTGTCTCATCACCTCATGGCACTTGTAATACTGCCATTGACAAGGTCATTAACAATGTCACATCACTATGGGATATCAATCCCTCAATTGATGCACAAGGCATTTGCTAGATCATTAGACCAATTCATATACTCCTACACATTAAATATCACAAAAGCCTAAACATTACTCATAATAACCACTTTGTATCGTATTGGCTCACCATAACATTTGCTTAGGTATGCCATTCATCTCACCTGCAAGTTAGTGTTACACAAGTAGAAGAGAGAAAACATTGTCACAGAGTATTAGTCTTCAAGTAGAGTGAAAACACTTGTCATGTTATCATCAGATTAGGGTTAGGATCTATAAGTACCCGATTAGAGTTTCATAGCATCATACCACCTCTAAACCCCAATTCCATCACTTCCCATATTGTTGGAGAGTTAAGAATTATTGTTGATGGTTATCCATTCATAATTACAAGACTTTTAGGTAGACCATTACCCTATATACTAATTATGTTCATAGTTACATGTACACCTGATCTCGTCCATCACAACACTTAGGACTCTAAACTTCTATACAACTGAGTTATGACCATGACACATCAGCTCTTAGTTACGATTGTGACTCAACCCAAGTAGGATATCTTGACCCCTTAGCCATATGGTGTTGTGATCGCAACACTAGAGCCATGCAACGTGACATCATGACCACAACTTAAGGGGTATCACGATTGAAACTGAACATAGCGTCGTGACCACTACACTAAGGAGTGTGTTGCGACCGCAACACATGCAATCTAGGGATACAACCCTTTACATACCAAGCATTTTGACACATCATAACCATGTTTTGACCGCAACTAGTCTAACCTTAACTTGTTACAACCTTCACACCAAACTAATCAAGTGTCGTTACCATCATGCTTAGTCATCTTAGCCACAACATTAGCCAACAACCAAGTCTGACCCTGCAATAATGCTGCATTACTCCTTTGTCTCGATCGAGACATCACCTTCTTCTTGTCTCAGTTAAGACACTTCAAGGTTGAAACCCTAGGTCATACATGTTCATGGTTGTAACACTAGAGGACAACTTGTCTCGACCACCCTCATCTCTAGGTTGTATCGGTCAAGACAACACTACACAAGGTGTGTGTTTCGGTCGATACCTTCACCAAAAGTGATGTAGGGTCATAACATCAAACCCTAACTCAATCACCATATCAACTATGCAAACCCTAGAAACCCTAATATCACATGATGATGTCACATCATCATCTATGATTCTAACAAAGTGTGCCATTACATCATGTTATCTCTACTGAAGCTAAAGCACAAGGAACACTCTCCACATGTGACATTTTTGCAAGATAGCCCTCACTCATGTGTAAATTGTAAACTAGTCCAAAACATACACATATATGACAAGATAGTTCAAACATTAGTCAAATTGGTTCAAAATGAAAATGTAAACCTATCACATGATATTAAGACATCTCAAGAGCTTAATTTAAGGTTTAAACATCTCATTATACAAGTAAACACAATTAAGCGTTAATTTAGGTTAGTAGTCTTACAATTATGGCTCTAATACCATTTGTAACACCAAGCTCCACTTCCCAAGGCTCTAGTAGAGTTTCAAAAATGACCACAAACCACCACTAGCCTTAACTACATGCATTGCCTCACTCACACACAATTCAGAATAAACTTGTCGACTGGTCACTACTACTCTGGGCTGAGCACACTTAACCATAGAGTTCTTTAGTGATGGGCTCCATAAAAAGGAGGTGCACATTGGTGATATGGGTAGTCCAATCATTCCTTTTAAGATCATTTTATCCCAAGACTCAAATCTTGGGTGTGACAATTAAAGGAACAAAAAATATTCAAATCTTATAATCTAAGGTGGAGTATTCATCCTAACTTCATTTGGAGAGACAAAGACCAATAACCTTATTACAACCACCATATGGGAAAGTGATCACTGCAAAAAGATAAACTCAATCATCTTGAATGTATATTAGCTAATTTCATGAATTAGATGTTGAAACTGTAGCATTATCAAGCTCAATTAAGGGGTTAAAGATACAAATTGGAAGCTTGTTAGTGCCATGTATGATGGAGAAAGGGGAATGAAGAATCATGTAGTAATGTTGATATCAATCAAAGGGAGCATGTCACAACAATACTTCTTAAGAATGGGAGAGAAGTGGAGAGGCCACCCATAGTTCAACTCATCCAAATTGAAGACAACACAACCATTGTGGAATATGATCTGATTGAAGTAAGCAATGAAGGAGAAGTGACACAGAGAAACAAAGACAAAAATATAGCAGTTATATTCCACCACATTTAAGGGACAACATAAGTGCCTTATACACATACGTTGCACCAAGAAAAAGTTGATAGACTAATTAAATGCTTTTTCAGGGCATTTAAGCATCTCCTTATAAACATGCCATTTGTTGAGGCTCTTGAACATATAATAGTCTACACAAAATTCCTTAAAGATGTCCTATTCAATAATAGATGGTTAGATGGCAATGAATTCATCACATTAAACCCCAATGTAAGTGTTATAATTCAAACTAACCTTCCCTTTAAGAAAAAAAATATCTTGGTGCATTTGATATCCCTTGTAAAATAGGAAATATAATAATGAATATGTGATCACATGGCTATCACGAATTTAATGCCATTTGTTGTTTACAAAAGGCTAGGTTTAAGCAAACCCAATTCGGTTTCCATGTTTTTGCAAATCGTGGATTTATCTTTTAGGAACCCCAAATGAATTGTTGAGGACGTATTGGTAAAGGTACATAAGCACGTACTACTACCATTATTAGTTATCACCCTACTTCAAAATTGATTCATTATAACATGAAGGATAAAAGGTTATGAAATAAGGAAAGACTATATTTAATTTCCTGGACACTTATATCAAAATAAAGAAGTATAATAAATTTGAGATGAGACAGATAAAAAAGGGTTTGAGATGACTCAATAAATGCCTAAGGATTTTAGTTTCATAATTATACAACTTGAGTTATGATATAAATGAGATTTTTGTATGCAAGGAAGAAAAAAAAACTAAATTTGTAGTCTAATTCATTAGTTTATGTATTCATTTTAATTTTATATTATCTTTTGTGCATTATTTATATATTAAAAATATCATATAATATTAAAATAATGTTTAAAGAAGGATTTTCTTCATTATTAATGTAGAGAGGTTAAATTTCAGTAGTAATAAATAGAGAATCATATCTCCTATATATAGGATCTAGGGAATAGAAGGGCAAGGAAATTACAATGGGCCTAAGCCTAACAAAACAATTATGCTAACACACTACCTCAAGCTAGAGAGTAAACATTATGAAGTCCAACTTTACACTCATATACTTGAATAAAGCAGGAGTAAGAGGTTTACCGAGAAGTATGCAACTTGATCTCCTATTTGTATATGAGGAGTCATAATATTCTTAGCTTAACTGGGTCTCACAAAAAGTGACAATCTACTTCAATATGTTTTGTGCATTCATGAAAGATGAGATTATTACTATGTTTACAGCTGCCTAGTTGTCACAATGTAGAGTAGATGGAGTCTTAAAGGAGATCCCCAACACACTTAAGATGGATTGGACCCACTATAGGTCACAACATGCATGGGACATAGCCCGATATTCTGCCTCATTTTTGAAGCAAGCCACATCAGGTTGTTTTTAACTCCTCTAGATAACCTATTGATTGCCTATCATGATGAAAAAACCAGAGGTGAATATACAATCCTTGGAATCACATGCCCAATGTGAATCAACGTACCTATAAATAGAGATTGTCTTTGTGCTTGGATGTTTGTAGAACAATCCTCTCCCTAGAGCACCTTTAAGGTATCGAATGATGCATTGAACCCTGTAGCAGTAAGCCTAGAGTGTTCCACTCATATGTTGACTGACTATCCCAACAACATAGGTAATGTCAATTTGGGTTATGGCCAAGTAGGTTAGCTTCCCAAAAAGACGATGGTTCTTCTTTGGATCATCAAAGAGATCCACCTCATGCGGTAGCTTGGTGTGATAGTCCATTAGAGTGGAGACAAGTTTGCATTCTATCATGCTGGCCTCTTGGAGTAAGTCTAAGACATAACCTCTCTGATGTAGGTTGATATAAAGTATCATAGAGTGCCCAATTCCTTTGTGTGGAACTGTGCATATAAGGACTACTTTAGTTGAGAAATGCTTGATCTTTCATTACTAGTTATCACTATATCATCAATATATCATCATCATCATCAACTAAGCCTCAATCCCAACTATGTTGGGGTCGACTACATGGATCCTTCTTTTCCATTCAACCCTATCATGGATCATATTCTGGTTGAGATGTAGAGATTTAAAATATCTCTTTATAAGCTCTTACCATGTTAATTTAGGCCTTCCTCTTCTTCTATTAATTGTGCTTGCCTCAATAGTATCGCTTCGTATAGGCGCATTAGTCGGTCTGCATTGCATATGTCCATACCATCTGAGTCGGCCTTCCCACAACTTGTCCTCAATGCTCACCACCCCCACTTTATTTGTGATATAGTCATTTCTCAAGCGATCTTTTCTTGTCTTCCCACACATCCATCTCAACATACACATGATGATCTCGAACATTGAGGAAAACAATATAAACACTATATCATCAATATAAACAACAATAAAAATGTGGCCTTTGGACAATATTGAAAAGAATAGAGAATGATCAGTAGATGATCTCTAGAAGACAAGTCTTTCGAGAATGAGGCTTAATTTATTGAACCAGGTCCACAAAGATTGCTTAAGACCATATAGTGATTGTCAAATCCAACAAACTTTGAGAGAAGATTCCCTATAGTTAGGGGGTGCATGCAAAATTATTCTAGCAAAATGCCAAGAAGAAAGACATTCTTTATATCAAGCTAAAAAATTGATTAATCAAAATGAGCCACAAAGGAGACCAAAATGCAAATGGAGGTGATCCTTGTTACTGGAGAAATGTCTCAAAGCAATATACACCAAAGTTTTGGGTGAATCTTTTGGCAACTAGCCTTTCCTTGAGCATCTCGATGGAACCATCTGAAGGATGTTTGACTGAGAATACCCATAAAAAACAAAAAAATGTTCTTATCTAATGGTGTTGTGACAAGGTCCCATGTCTGATTGGCATGTATAGCCTTCATCTCCTCCACAATGGCTGATTTCCAACCAAGATGTTGTAGGGCATCAACTGGAGATTTGGGAATATATGTCGTGTCTAGGGATAAGACAGACTTTAAGGCAACATAAGAGAGATGGGCTAGACACCATGTATTAGAAATAAGATGCTTGATGGTGCATGAGTGTATACCTTTCCTCAATTCTAACAGTAGATTGGATCAGTCTGGAACTGATGATGATGGTGGAGGAGATGTTTGAGACCCATGTTCCATGTGTCGGTGTAAGGGTTATGTTGAGGGTGGAGTAGAGTGGATGAAGGGATCAGGTGGCAAGACCATTGTGTAAAAATGAGAAAAAGATGACCATGATGATGATAAAAAGAGCTCATCTTCATGGAAAATGACATCAACAAACATATAAACTTGGCCTGAGGTGTACCGTTTTTTAGAGAAGGGGTATCTGAGAAACACCATGTGAATAGTTCAAGGTGAAAGTTTTTTGACCTTGGGATTAAAATTATGTACGAAGGCAACATAATTAAAAACCCAAGGAGATAAAGTAAACAATATAGATTATGGAAGGACAAATGAAAAGATATTTATTTGTTTAAGAACTGAAAAAGGTTGAAGATTGTTGGGAAAATGTGCAATGAGAACCGTATCTGACCAAAATTGTTTTAGGTCATTAGCATGAATGATAATAGAGCATGTAATGTCAAGAAGGTGACAACTTTTACTCTCATCAATGCCATTTTGTTGTGGATAATAAACACAAGAGCATTGATGAACCATAACAACATCTTGGCAAAAAGAGGAAGCAATCCTTTGTGTATACTCATGGGTGTTGTCGGTATAAGGAATTATAATGGATGTTGCATAGATGTAAGAGTGGAATCCGGGAGGGGGATCCACTCCCTACTAAATCAAATAAAAAGGAAACATACCATATATCAAACACCACTATATATTTTTCACAAAGGGATGGTAGTCCATTTTATTCCAAAGTATGATTCAAGTAACCAAATGTAGCAGTGGAAACAAAATGTCTAACTATTACATAACTTGATATTATCATAAAACTTCACCACACATGATGATACATATAAAAACTAACTAAACTAAAGGATTGGTGGAGGGTCATCTAAACACCTCAAGAAAGTCTCCTAGAAGGTTTTAGTTATACCTGATGAGGTCCTGGTCCAACTTGGTTATCTTCTCGTTGACCTACACATGGGGTTTGAAGCATACCCCAGTAAAAGGAGAAAGGTGGATACATCATCAAAACCATGTATGTGCATGCTAAATTGAGTATTGAGCAATGTTAAGAAATAAAGGATGTCAAATTAGCAATGCTTCCTAAAAGAAAAGAAAAGGACTACCCAAATGGGCGTAAATTAATATGAATTTCTAAAGATGTTAAACAATACAAATACATGGCATAAAATAAAACATAAAGGTTGTGCCACACAAGCACATATAAATTTTGGGCGCAAAACCCATCACAATAATAACAGCCTACATGCATGTGAAATAAACATATCACTAGAATAATATAAATAACAATGGCATCCAAGGCTCACAACCTTGATACCTGATAGAGTATGGCACACAATCATTTCCCTAGTATATATAAAATTGGGCACACAACCTAGGTATGGAGAACACAACCTGCATCCCAAAAATATAATAAAGAGCACACAACCCAAAAACCAAAGTAATTACACTACTCTAGGGCTACTGAATCACATAACATGCAATAATTGTGGAGGCAAGTATAAAGTGTAGTCTTTTATATAATAAATAAAGTTCCCTCACAAAAATGGATAAAACAAACATCGACCACATAATTGTGGAGGCAAGTATAAAGTGTAGCCTTTTATAAAATAAATAAAGTTCCATCACAAAAATGGATAAAATAAACATCGACCACATAAGTGGCAATATTAAGATTTCATAAAAGTACAAGTTAGAGTCAAAAGAAAGTCCAAAAAAATAGGATTATCATTAGATCATAATCAAGTAGAATGTTTCACATAAAATAAATTCTCAAAGAGAGATTGTGTAGGATAATATGTCAAGAGAGTGAGAAACTAGGTTTATTTCTCAAAGAGAATAATATGAGATGCAAACATACCTCGGGGTGTTAGTCAACTTGTTAACATCTAAATCTTAGATCCATGTCAGGGTTATATACTATTCCAAGGTTTGTAACGTCGATGGTTGAGAAAAGATCACCATGAAATTACAAAATTTTGATGGCTCATACAAGGAACTTAATAGAAGGATAAGAGAGAAGGTTATGGTGGCCTATTGGTCAAGTGATTTCTATGTGTGTGAAGGTCACATGGAGGGTTCTATATATAGGACTATTTGGCTTGGATAGAAAGAAACTTACCTATTTTTGTTTACTAAGGAAAATATACAACATATATTGTAAATGGAGAAAATTCAAGAATTTGTTAACAAATGATAGGTAAGAAAATTAAAAACCATTTCAAATGGCATTAAATTAAAAAAATTAACAATTAATGTTTCCAATTGTATATTCTCTTTCCAAATTTATTTGACGGTCCAAACAAAGTTTAAAATGATGTAAATTTTGACACACATGTTAATCAAGACATGTAGAATTCGAATTGTACATTAGTTTTTATTTTTCGAATGTTCAATATATCATTTAATTTATTTGAATCCTTTTACCATTATCTTGTAAATTTATTTATAACTATTTTATGGGTACTAGTATTATCCAACTAAAAATGAATTTGGCAATTGGACCAATTGATATGTGAGAAATAAATTTGACATTACTTTCTTGTTTAAAAAATTGTATAGTGGATTAATTCATATATATGAACATTCTTGCAATGTTAAAATGAATATTTGTATGGTGTATATTGAGTTACTATATTGGGTATTTATGATACTTTCAAATTATCCACTCACGAGAGAAGTGAAGAATATATTCTATTTACTTAAATTCTTCAATTTCTCTTCAAATATCCTCAACTATGTTTATTTATAATTTCTTTTGAACAAAGTAACTTAGTTCATGTTAATTGTTTCCATAATATTTGTAACATCCTCTAGAGATAATATAAGAGGGGAAATTTGTATTCTCTTACTACTTTTTACTACTGAAATTTTACATCTAAATATTTAGTACATATGAGTGTGATGCTATTCTTTACATATGTATTAGTTAGGGCGTTTCTAAAATGAATTTTGGATTTTATTTCTTTTATGATAATATTTTCATGCGTGTACAACATTGTTTCCCATTATGTTACACCACAATTTTATTTATTACAATCCATGCAAATTGGTTTACATTATTCATTTAATATATTAGATGTTTTCTTTTTAATAATAAGTTCAATATTTTTGGCCTTATATTTCATTTTATTTTCTTAAGAAATTTGAGGCATCTAGAAAATCCTAAAAGATGTGAAACTTAGCCTACAACCAAACTTGAACATGAGGAAAATGATTTTATAAGTAATTCTTCGTGTTGTGGTTGTCTAGCATTTTATTTAATATTTTGGGTTTTCATATACATTCTCTCTCCTAACCTACACTAGGATAGACAAGATAGTCCAAATATTGTGGAAATTTAGAATCAAATTGATTTTGATATGTAGATTTCAAAATTGGGATTTATTTCTACTATTAAAGTTAGTTAGTAATTTATTTAACACTTTCGGCTCATATTCTTATTTTCTTTTACAATTAGAATTAAAATTGTTATCATTAGCCAAACAATGTGAAACTTTGGCACCCAAGGCAATTGGGACCAAGGAACATATCTTTACCATTATATTTTAATTTTGAGATTTCCTTTTATGATTTATGACACCATTAGGAATTTTGACACATTATCATGGTATTTATCAAAACATTATATCAACAGTTACTTAATTAAATCCTATTAATGTCACATTGTTACAAAAAGGGTTTATATAAATTATTATGCACGAAATTCTACATTTGACACAATTTACATATTTAGTCTATTAATTCCATATTTATTTAAATAATAGGACATTATTAATATTTATGAACATAGAATTACCAATTGTTACTCCAAAGCATATTATTCATTTTTATTTAGCCATATGTTACTAAATAAAATATATGTGACATATTTCATGATTTTTAATTACATGTTGGCACATAAATAAGTCATTATATAAATGTGTTTTAATTTTTACCCTTGTTTGGTCAAATAAGAAACCAATCTTACTAGATTTCTAATCATAGAATATGGTAAGTGTAACGACAATCGCCAAACTGACAAACAAATCATTACTAATTAAGCAGAATTTAAACATAAACAGTGGATTAACAAAAATCACTAAAAATTAAAACCATTTTGCAAAGAGATCCATTTCTAGGAAAAATCTTTAAGGCAGAACCAAAACTTTATATACATCATTGTTCACATTGTACATACACTGTACCATCTCTTCTCGAGGATAACATATAACAGTTGCTTTGTCAAAACATATAATGAAGCAACATAAAACCTCGAGGCTTCCAAGCCAAAACCTCAGATCGTTCATGAAACCATAACGAACCAACTCCAAGGACCTGAGAATACAGAGACGACACATAGGACTTCTATCTACAAGACATGACAGACAGTACACTCAACCTGAGCTGTCACTGCTATCCTTGCTACTGTTGTTCTTTCTCTACAGAAAGGCCTTCACCTCCTCGTGCACGTCCATCTAAAAATGTGGTTCCCACGGGGGTGAGACAATTGTAAATTTCCCCAGTGAGAGATATAACTCTCCGCCAGTAACATTATTATTGCAGCTTAAGATGATAAGTATGAACAGAGGAATCATATTTGTTTAATAGCCGTTAATTAAATGTTTAACATATTAGAGTATCATTCTTATCTAAAACATTGCAGCTATATCTTGGAAGAGCAACATGCCACTTATCCTTTAAGGAATATGAAGAACATGTATAACATTTATTCATTACAGAATCATTACCACATCATTAACTCTCTTCAGGCTTAGATCATATATCTAATGCCTGGCATTATCATTGTGGAGTCATGGCCTGTAGCCATACTCTTTTCACAAAGTATTGGGATCTTAATTCCTCAACTTATCAAGTACATTTCCACTTCTTAATAAGTTCATCATCATGATTATAGGATCTGGGTATTTGAACCCATATCTCATCATAGGATACTTATTACCACTTATTAGGTAACTTCATACCTTCAGGTCATCTGACCAAGGACATTATGAATCTTTCTACACAAAGTATTGCACATAGTTCACAAAGCTCATATCACCTCTTATTACCCCTTAATAGGCAACAAGGCATATTACAACTTATGAAGCTCATAAGCAATCTAAGATAATTAACACATCATGTGACTCATTAATTGTAGGTTACCTCTCACTAAGCAACAAGGCATATGAAAGCTTATAAGGCCTATAGAACATTTTCAATATACAGAACATCATAGCCCATACCTGGATATGCTCATCTTCTCAACATATCTGCATGATTAGTAATCATGATACAATTACATATCAGTACCATGCAATACAAGGGTTATCTTATTACATTCATAACCCATTAGTCTGTATTTGAGCTTCACATAGGATTACTATGTGTTAGAACTTCACATAGCATCACCTTGTATTAGGGTTTCACATAGCATTACCCTGTATTAGGGTTCACATAGCATTAACTTGTATTAGGGCTTCACATAGCATTGCCCTATATTAGGGTTCACATAGCATTAACTTGTATTAGGGTTTCACATAGAATTACCCTGTATTAGGGTTCACATAGCATTAACTCGTATTAGGGTTTCACATAGCATTACCCTATATTAGGGATTCACATAGAATTAACTCGTATTAGGGTTTCACATAGCATTACCCTGTATTAGGGATTCACATAGCATTAACTCGTATTAGGGTTTCACATAGCATTACCATGTATTAGGGATTCACATAGCATTAACTCGTATTAGGGTTTCACATAGCAAGGAATCAATATGGATAACATAAGTATTCAATCATACTTATTTATTCTCATCATTCCTCATTAAATGAATTATCAACACAAAACATGAGTTTCTCTCTCATCTTTTCCAGAACATGATTACATCATAGTTTATAGGTTTGGATTAACCTTTTCATAAGGCATGTTAGACTATATTCATCAAAGTGCATTACATCTCAGTGTAGCAATTGACATGACACATTTCACATGTCACACATTCAATTATATTGAACTTATAACACATCAAGGTATATCATTATTAGGGTGTTGGATGTGACATCTATCATATCTTGATGTATCACTTCCCTCAACACCTTTATCTTACTTGAGTTCATCCACTTAGCTAGTATTAGGGTATTCCCACCCTAATAATATAATCACCAGTTTATCACATTTATCATGTAATGTATTGGGCATTAGTCACTCACTTAGAATATACAATCATTGCCAATAATATGGACTCATCTCGAGTTAAGGTATTGTTGATATAGGGTTGACCATTATCAACCACTCTAGGCATTTCACCTATCAAGGTATTAGCCATACCATTACTTGGTATTACACTCGTCACTTCTAAGAGCATATTGCTCTCACCTTTACAAGGTGTATAGGGTTGAATCATGTGCATATATTCACCATATCAGGTTGGAGATGTGTAAGCCCTCACCATATCGGGCTAGAAGCACATGAAAACCATCCATATCGGGCTAGAGGTGTATGAACACCATCCATGTCGGGTTGGGGTTGATTATGTCGAGCACATGGTACATATATGTGTCATGCAACCATGTCATACAATGTCATGTAGGCCTCATCATACTAATTACCGATGATGTATCATATGATTATACCGTACATTAGCACTTGTTACTCTTCACTTATATCGGGTTACCCAAATTAGGGTTTCTTATCATCTTACAAGTATACAATCGACCTTGTATCGTTCATGGAGTCTATAATAGACTTCCTATCGTGAAAGAGGTGTATACTACACCTCCATATTGTGCAAGAAGGTATACAATCATGTTTATAATATTTTAGTGAAGAAGGTACATCATCATATCGGGTTAGAGCTATTTGTGTATATGCTTGAGCCCGATATCACTTTTACAAAGTGACACCATCTTCTTCAAGCTCTAGACCTTTTTTCTAACTATTATAGTTCATGTCAACAGGTCTAAGAAATTTCTAGAACTCATAATTTCATCAACCATTTCAGGAAATTTCAGAATTAAAAGTATTTCACTAAGTATAGCAATTTAGGTGATGAATAATAACATGACTGAGTTCAAGTTATATAACCCGCCTTAAGAACGACTTCAAAGCTGCAAGCTCCAAATCTCCACGTTCCTAAGGTTTAAGATGGACTTCACAACTCCTCTATATGCAAATAATCACCATGGATAAGCAATTGGTGAAGAAGAAAAGAAAGGAAGATCAAAACCCTAAATTCATGCTTCAATCCAAGGTTGAAGATGATCTTATCCTCACCTTAGGGTTAAGTATGAGCTCATTCTTGCTCCTTAACACCTTTACACAATAAACTAGTGTCCTTGAACGATATGCCACCCCTCTTGCACGATATGGCACTCACTTGCACGATATGACACTCACTTGGAGTCAAAACTTCACTCTATGGCCGATATCACCCTATATGGCCAATATCACCTACTTGGGCGATATGCTCTTGTCATGGGCGATATCCCAAGGCCCATGCACGATACCACAGCATACCTTCACGATATGGGAGCTCTATGCACGATACCTTAGGGTAGGAGGGTGGTAAGGGTCACAAAATTGCACCAAGGGGTGAAACTAGGGGTATATATACTTGTTGTTCATGAAGGAAAGCAAAAACGAGGTGTCAACATTTTGAGCTAGTAGGTGCCACAAGTCATGCATGGGTGACACGTGTACATGCATGAATAAACATTTATATTGTCTTGCAAAACGGTTGAGGATCATCTTGAGATGCAAATTCGTCCATTACTTATCCATTTGGATAAGATATATCAACAAAATCACCTCTTTATTCACAACTCATCACAACTTTGCTAAGGAAGTTGTAACCCGACACACCTCACCTCCTTGAGGTGCTTTGCACGATATGGACTTTGCCAAGAGTTCACAAAACGATATGGGACACCTCCTTGGGTTCCTTGGCCAATAGGAACTCATATATAAGCTTTTCATCTTGATACAACTCAAGTTAAGCTTTCATATTCAACCCTTTTCTTGGTCATTTCTTCACCAAGATTACCATCATTCATCATGAAATCAAACATGGTGTCTCCTTCTTTCTATCTCCTCTATATGATACTAGGAGGGATTAGGGACACTCTATAGGTGGTAATTTGCATATCAACCCCACATTTTGGGTAAATTACAATTTGTACCAAAATTGGTGCCCAAGGTACCAACTTTTTCAAACAAGTTCAAACTTGGAATTTAGGCTTTCCACAAGCCACCACTAAGCATCATTCTCTATCTTATGATGCTAAAACACATAAGGCACGTTCAAAATGTGACATATTGCAATATAACCCCTCAACTTGGGTAAATTGCACTTTGGTCCAAAACAAAAGAACATTGCTCAAACAACATTCAATCGGGATCAAACTTGAAACATAAGTGTGTCACATGATAAAAAACACCTTGGAGGATTATATTAAAGTTCTAAGAAAATTTATAAGTCAAAATAAATAGTGTTATCTCATAACCCAGGTTAGGGTCGTTACAGTAAGATTCTATGTCTTGTTTCCTTACAACAGAAATCATTGTGTGAAACGTGCAAATTAGTGAAAAACTTCATCATGAGTTTGAAGGAGGTAAATATAAGTTCTTCTAGGGAAATCATCCACAAAAGTAAGAAAACATTTGAATTCATTATAATTGGTAGTCCAAAATGGACCACAAACATCACTATGTATTAGTTCAAACATTTTGGATGATTTTCTAGTAGTATGAGTGAGAAGAGATACACGATGGTGTTTTCCTAACTGACATGCATTATATAAGACAGGTGAACAAGAAAACACATAATTATGTAAGATTTTAAGCTTGTTCAAGGGTAGATGTATAAGACATAGGTGTAGTTGTAGTGGAGTGGAAGAAAGAAGGGCATGCATCAGACTTGGTGGTGGGGTGAAGAAGTAATAGAGATCACTAGAGCACACTCCCTGCCCAATCAGTATCAAATTCCTCCAATCATGTAAGACAACACCAGAAGGACCAAAGGTCATGAAGCATCAAGAAGAATCAACAATCTTAAATCATAACGAGATTATATGGGAAGTTAGAAACAAAGTGAACAATAGACATTTTAAGTTTAGAGGAAAGTGGAACAAAGACAATGATTGACTCATTTTACTGACCCATCTATCATAGTGATCAAGGGTCATAGAATAAAAGAGTTAGATGTAGTAAGAAGTTGGGGTATACCAATCATATGTTGTGTTGCCTAGAGTCCACAATCCAATTAGAATTTATAGTAAGCATAGATGCATCAAATTACCTTGAGGAGAAGTGGATAAATTGGCTGAAGGTGAGGCATTAGGTGGGTCACCAATGTGCCACTCGGAGGAGGTAGAGGCTGTCACATTATCATGGACAACAGAAACCCTATATGTTGTAGAGTTTGGAGTAGGCGTTCATAATCCTCGTTCGATGATGAGACATGAGAAGTTTGAGAAGATGCCTGTGATGGAGTAGAGGCAAGACAAGTTGGCTGATTAGGTGCTTGGGAGATGTGGGCAGGTGCTTGGGCGACGTGGATAGATCCCCTACCATGTCCTATGGCAGTGGGCTGGATAGCCATGATTGGAATGATAGACTTCTTTAGTGTGGTCCAACTTGCCATGATAAGTACACTTTGGTCATTGGCCTCATCTATGACCACGTCCTCTGGCCAATGAAGCTAATGCAAGTGGAAGCTCAAGTGTAGAAGTGGGAGAGATGTGAGTAGAAATCATATTAAACTAGTCCAGATGTGCATTTGCCTAGTAAATAGATGGAAGGGTTGCACCAACAAGGAGTTGTCAAACTGAAGTAAAATAAGGGTGAAGCCCATTGAGGAAGTGCCCAATGTGAAGAATTTCCCTCTCTTATGAATCTTGACATAGGTTGTTGGAGAGAAGAATTTTAGCTAGTTTGAAAGAGCCTTCATTGCATCATAGTGTTTCGAAAAGGGACCATCCCCATGCTATTTTGAGAAGATCTTGCCCATGGAATTGTAGATGCAAGTAGTTATCCTCCCGAGTGAAAAATTACTTCATTTTGTCCCACATGACCTTTGCGTTCATGTGCCGCATATATTTGAATGCAACTTCAGGCTCCATGCACCCCTAGATCTAGGAGAGAATGTAGTTATTTCATGTAGTCAAAACAATATTAGGCATGGTAGGGGCATCATCGCTGATCAACTTGAGTTTACCATATGACTCTAGAAAAGTCTAAACAACATTCTTCCATAGTGAAAAATCGTCATCGTTGCGTTTGACAACATCAATATGGGTCATACCATTATAGATAATACTATGTGGTTGATTGACGGGGTCAACCATGATAAAACAATAATATTATTGAAATAAGAAGCATGGTATATGGATAAGATGTAGGCACTACCAAAATTTCAGCACGGTAGAAAACAATTAATGTACACAAATGAGAAGCAATATCAAATTTAAAGCATGGTAGGATACATCAATAAGAATCACAGAATGATACATACTGTGAGAGAAACATAAATAGATCTAATTCAAATAGAAGCACTCATCAATGTGGGTAGGGAACCACATGGAGCAGAAGAAGAAATTAATTATTTGCCCCTTGTTTGCTTTGGTGCTTTATAGATCAACACAAGGTCTTTTAGTTCCTTTCTTGTATGCTTAGATAGAACTTTGCTGGAACTTTAACATACACAATGACAAAGAAGATGGAAGTAGAAGTCTTCTTGAACGACCATTGAATAGGGACCATGGCCTCTAAAGGCCCAAAGTGGCATCGACACAATGCTAAGGTCGTCCCTTGTTGGTTGCGCCTAGTGCAGTCATAGCTGATGTTGGCTTATGGCTAGTGGTGGCGGCAGGACGTTATGGCCTCTTGTTGTTGTGGGGTAGGTGGGAAGAATAAAAGAGAGGCACAAAAGGGGACGGAGGGAGATGGCGACGAAGAAGGATGGGTGAGGGGTAGCGTTGGTGTGGTTGAGAGGAAGGGGGTGATGGGCCGGTGGTATGGTGGTGGTGGCAGGCTATGTGGGCGTTCGTTGGGTTGGGAGGAGGGTGGCAGAAGAAAAAGAAGTTGGGGTAGGGGGTTGGGTTAGACCCGTGCTCCTGATAATGTGTAAAGAGATTAAGTTTCAGTAGTAATAAATAGAGAACCAAGTCTCATATATATAGGAGCCACGAAATACATAGGCTAATAGAGAAAGAAAATTATAATGAGCCTAGGACCAACTAATCAATTGTGCTAACAATGAAATTATTAAAATGAAAATAAATTTAATAAATTCTTTTCATTATAATAAATAGGATATTTTTTTAAAAAATTACATAATAATATCTTTTACATAATTACATAAATATAATGTACATATATAACTCATATTATATCTATATATTGTGTAATTACAATAATATAATAATTAGAATAACTTAATAATATGTATTAGTTAATTAGGTATTATGCATATTTATAATATATTATAAATACATAATTAAATATATTATTAAATATTAAATATATTTTAATAATCAATTTAGTATTTATTTTATTTTTAATTTATACATTTTAGTATTTTACAATGTGAATTTATTTGTATGATACATGCTATCTGCTATATACATGATTGTTATATACACACAAAAAAGAACATAAATTATTATTAAATATTATAGATATAAAAAGAAATTAGAATGATTCTTTCTTGGGATGTATGAGGAGAAACCTCATATTTGTTTCAATGGGGGTCTTTTTATCTATATCTATCCCAATGAGCCATCTATCAAATTGTTGCAATTGACGTTTGATCCTGAAGAGAGGACACCTATGTGTCCTACTTATTGATGTTGAACATTTTCTATGGTGAGTTTGTGACCTAAGGATTCTTAAGGCATCCATGGGGTGATCTTATAGTTTCTTCTTGGTGGAGAAGATGGGGCTAGACCATGATTTTTCTTTCCTTTTTCCATATTTAGCTCAAAATGTTTAAAGGAGATAGTTCATCAAGTTGTTCACAATAGCCAACTTGATCCTCTTTTCCAGGGATCCCAGGTGAGGGAACACTACGAGAGCCTTCGACTCCAACTATCATCCATGTACAATCCATACTAAATCTGACTAACTTCCCATCCTACCTACCCTATGTTCTTTATAGTCCATCTTTGACTCAGTTGAGTCTTTTAGTGGCATGTTTTGGTCCTCTTCCCCATTACTTAGAAAAAGTGAGCCATCGATTCAGGTACAAGATAGCAGTACCCCTCTTTTTAGGAACCAATTGCATACACTAACCCATTCATTATTAGATATGGAATATATAATATCAACACTGTACAATTTCACTACCTCATTCTTCACAACTTCTTGAATGTTAGGTTGATTGTAATTGTGGTTGAGCACATCATTTCTCATCCTACACCATCTTAATCTTATGCATGAAAAGGGCTCGTGAAACACCCTTAATGTCGAATATTATCCATCCAAACACTCTGCATGCTCCTTTAGTGCATGCAAAAGTTTTTCTTCTTGTTCATGTGTAAAGAAAGTGGAAATAATAACAAGGAGTGAGGAGTTCTCAACAAAATAAACATGTGAGAGAGGAGTGGTTAAGTTGAAGAATATGGACCTCTTCAATGGAGGTTTGATTGCACTGCTTGACTTTGTCAATTACATTGCATGATTCAACAATGTCTTGTTCCTTTATTACACTATTAGAATTAAATGGGTTTGCTATTTGAAGATGTGAAAGGTTATCTAACTGGAAATCCCCATCAACAAGTTCGCTAAATGTCTATGGGGATAGTCAATCAAGCCTATTAGCAGCCTCCCCATATTCAATTTCAAGCACCAGAAGATATAGTATTTGTGGCGCCATCATGGTATACAAATATCCCATCTCATCCCAGGGAGCTCTTAAAAAAATTCTAGACTCTGGGCCACTAATGTTCAAGGGAAAAAAGACAAAAGAAGCATTAAAATCATAAACAAGGCAACAAAAGACAACTTTCTAATTAATAAGATACACATCACCTTTGAGTCTATAGTAATTCTCTTGTTGCAATCTCTCAGGTCAAGAACAACTAGAGAACCACCATTAGAATATGATCCTCTTTTAAGACTATTTGTGATCTCTTGTCCAAGATTTTGACAAATTTCCTTCATTTTCATAAATTGAGAGCGCAATACCTTCACTAACACTTTGCCTACACCACCACATATATTGACATACAAAGTGACCAAAACTTTTCATTTGAAGTTAAAGCAATATCTCATCCTACCTATCACATTGTCATAATTGAGAACACAACCATGATGCAATGATTATCACATAGCAGATTCCATATAGATGAAATCCCTCGATTTTACCTTAACCAACATACACCAATCCCACCCACAAGGGAATAAATATTATCATACTATAGTTTAAGATTGAATCCAAAGGGCAATGCATTTAAGAATAATATGATCAAAAAAAGAATTTACACTTAACACAAAATTTTGATTTATTGTTAAATTAAGTTGCAAATAACAAAAATGATCGATTTGAGTCCTATATTTATCAATGGATGGGAACACTAGAGTGTACATGTTTATCCCACAACTACCTATCATTTGCTCTCTTACTTCATCATATTAAGTATACAATTATGTATGTTGAGGCAAGTGAAACCCCCCTTTCATCATTATGACTATATTATGATAAATATTGATCTAAGATTATTAGTGCATTGCTTATAGATCATGCACCTATCGCCTAAACAATACATGTGTGAAGTTCTCATCAATGGTTTAATATGAAACAAACAATATACTAGATCATGTGAATAATATCTTGGATTGTGGGTTCCAAATTCTCTAATTATTGTAATGCCCCAGAATTTGAGGTCTCAGATAAAGAAAAATTAAAAGGAATGATTGGACTACCCATATCACCAGGGTGCACCTCCTTTTCAAGGAGCCCATCAATAAATAACTATGTTGTTAAGCGTGGTCAACCTAGAATAGTACTAGGATGGGTGACCAGTCTAGATGTTTATCCTGGCTTGTGCATGAGTGATAAGGCTAGTGGTGGTTTGTGGGACCAATCATCATTCCTAAAACTCTACTATAGCCTTGGGTAGTGGGACCAAGCATTACAAATGGTATCAGATCCATAAACCCTCTAGTAGGTGGGGCCCACATGGGTATGTAGCATGCCAGTCTTGAGTCATGGGGTGCATGCATGTTGGAGAGAGTTGCCCATGGTGATGTAGCCACCCTTGCATTGGGATTCCATGATTGGGATCTCGGTGTCCATGGGCCATTCGGGTCTGCACTGAGATGGGGAAATGTTATGAAGCCATATAGTCGAGCCTTGACGAGGACATCAAGAGTTCAAGTGGGAAGATTGTAACGACCTAGGATTTGAGGCCTCAGTGAAAATGATATTAATAGGAGTGATTGGACTATCCATATCACCAAGGTGCACCTCCTTTTTAGGGACCCCATCACTAAATAACTTTGTGGTTAAGTGTGCTCAACCAAGGGTAGTACTAGGATGGGTGACGAGTCAGGAAGTTTATCCTAGCTTGCTTGTGAGTGAGGACAAAACACCACAATTAAGACAAGTGGTGGTTTATGGGGTCGATCGCCATTCCTGAAACTCTATTAGAGCCTTGGACAGTGGGCCTGGGTGTTACACTTGCAATGTATGAATGTACTTGTTTTGCATGTGTGAGTGTTTGAGTCCTTTTTTCTAGTTCTTGCGTGGTTGTGTCTATATTGTTGTGTACGATTCCCTCAGACTTAGGTTCTCATCTTGTTTTAGTGTTTTGCTTCCTATGGTGATGCTTTAGTTCTCTCTTCTTATAGAGGGACTCTATGCATCTTTGGTTGATGAGGGTGGTGATGTTTTAGCCAGATGGCTTCAAATGTGTCAATAAAAGTTGATGGTAATGGTCTGCTACACATAAAATCATTATATTGAAGGCATAATTTTTGCAACTATGCTCTAGATCAGATTCTTGAGGGAAATGACCTTAGAACAATCTAAGGACTATTTTTTTCATTGATTACAAAGGAAGAAGTTGGAAGAGAGGGGGTCTCCTTGATGAACCCCTTGCTCCAGGCCATAGAATTCTTAATATGCCTCCCAGATTCAACACCCATGGGAAAAGGGGCTGAAGAGTGAGTAGGCAGAAGGAAAGGGGACTTGTTTCTTCTGAGTTGACTGCTTGAGGAGACCCACACATATGGCTTTCTGAGGGATCTAGCCAGATCCCACCTGACTAGAGGGATTGAGAAATTTCTAGAGTACAAAACTTATCTTCAAGATTTACCCTTGCAGACTTCCCATTTTGCTTTCGAGATGAGAGTATTTTAATCCTTTAATCTTGATTTTAATGTTTGACCACATTAAGCTTTTCGATTACCTTATTTTAGGCCCAGGCCAATGGCCAACTTTGATAGGGCCACTTCAGTGAGACATGTGCAACAAATTGTGGATTTTCTTGCTTGTGTGGAATTTTGAGGTCTTCTAGTTGGTTAGATATTGTAGAATTCATAATAAATATATGTGAAGTCAAAACATATAATAAAATATATTCTATAATGATAATAATTTTTTTGGGGGATAGTTCCTAGAGATTAAAGGATTAAAATGCATGTCATCTTGAAAATAAAATGGGACATTGACAAGGGGTGTCCTATTAACTCAGTTGGTTAGAGCGTCGTGCTAATAATGCAAAGGTCACATGTTCAAAACATGTATGGGCCAATATATATAGTTTGAGACAAAATTTTTATTGAGTGCTTGGCTATGGAGAGGGCTTCTAAGGCTGTTGAGTTGATGCATCTTCTTCCTCAGTTGGGTGATCCCCAGAGTGAGCTCCTTTTGCTCTGATTGTGTATGGGTATCACAAAACTTTTATTTGGCTTGAGGACTTGTCAGCCTATGTACATGAGGAGGCAGCAACATGTTTTGATAAAGACTTACGTGGGTCTATTGAAGACATTGTAGTTTGTGGAGATCCCTTTTTCAGAGCCCTCCAATAGAGGGTGGCTTCGTTTCCTATTCATCTTGGTAGCTGGGGACTATATTCAACAATTGAACCTTCCTCATGTGCTTTTGTGGCATGTAGGGCCCAATATTGGGTCCTTTCAGATCACATATTGTGAGGCAGCAAGATTCATGGTATGGACTCTGACTTTGATTATGCCCTAGATCATCTTCATCTCACGATTCCCTCCTTCAACCTTAGTTGTTTTTTTTACAAAAGACACATCCCTCCAAAGGCCCAAAATTCTTTGGCGAGTGCTCCTTTTAGTAAAATAATTGAGGATGTGGAAGCTAAGTTTGACATGACCGTTAGATAGAAGGCAGTTTTTGGGCGTCTGCAAGCTGATCATGCTCAAGATTTCTCCTTGCTATTACTATTGACAGAGTTGGTTTGCACATGTCACCAGTGGAGTACCTTAGTATCCTTAAACATAATCTCATGATTCCTTATTTCCAGTCGATGAGATATGTCCTATTTGTCATAAGGCATGTTTGGACACTTTTGGGGAGAATGCAGTTCATTATAGGGAGCTTCTAGGTTTTATGTAAAAAAATGATATTGTTAGAGATGTTCTCTTTGTCGTATTCAGATGTGCATGTGTTGCTTCTAAGGAAAGGGCACTCGAGAACTTTTTAACAGATCCGAAAGAGAGGAGATCTACACTTATGTCTGTCGAAGTTTTGAGTTTTGGATGGGTCTGAGAGAAACATGCATGTGTGGATTTGAGAGGAGTTTCTCCATTGGTGGGATTGAGGAGTGGGGATTTTACAATGGGATATGCTGCCCTTAAAGCTGCTTCATCCAAAGTAGTTAAACATGAGAAATCCTATATTGAGAATCAACACACCTTCTTCCCTTTTGGATTTGATACTTTTGGATTTTGAGCACCATAAGTTATAGAGCTTCTGAAGAGGGTCCAAAAAGTTATGAGTAGTAATGTTATGGATCCTAAGTGTATGGATGTAGCATTTTAGAGGATTTGTTTTGCCATCTAGAAAGGACTAGTAGTGCAACTTGTTCCCCCTGTCTCCTACCTCAATTTAAATTGTCCTTTTGACATTTCAGTAATAAATTATGTACACAATGTTATGATTTCCATCACCTAAATCCAATTTAATAATTATGTAATCTTTAAAGAAATTTTTAATTTTTTTGGCATTTCTAAAATTCATAGCTAGCATTGAATAAGTTGGAATAATAAAGTTAAATACACTATGGGATTCACTAATGATAAAAACATGACTTTTATGGTTTATGTAATCAGTGTAAACTTAACTATAGTTTCATCTTCGTTTTAAATAAGTGTCTTTGAACCCTAATGTGGATCTAGGGTTTAGCTTGGATCTTGGTAGATTGTATATGCGGTATGTTGCATTTATTATTAATTTTATTGAGAAATCACATATGTTTCTCTCTCACATGGTCCTTTGGGACATGTTACCCTATATGCTTCTATCTCTTCTAAAAGATTGACTCATGTGAGTAGTTATATGATAATATGAACATTCCAATCTTCTTAGTTTGTTGGATATGCTTGTTGGAGCCCTAATATGTATCTTGTTAATCTTGTTTCAAGTTGTACCCTTAATTGTAGATTTGGAACAAGATTGACTCTATTTGTGAAATGGAATCTTGTTTTCCAAGTGATGAACTTCTATGAGATTTTGATGTATCTTGATTGTGGAGATGATTTGATATTTGCATATGATTCCTTTATACCCACATGATAATCATTGGATGTTCTTGTCCTCTTATGCGAGCTTGACTAATTTAATTCTTGCCTCTATTTTTCTACATGGTTTAGACTATTTTAAGTTATAGTAGTGATACATAAGTACAACCATGGTTCATGAAAGCGGTATGCAGTGTACGGGCGGAGAGGGTACTGCATAAAGTATATGTGGTATGCGGGAGTAAATACAAAAGTATATGCGGTTTTGGATTTTTTTATTTCAATAACTAATTATATATAAAATAATATAGCGAGATCATAAATTAAAATATATAGAGTAGGCACGTACATCTATTTACTTATAAACATATTGATATGCATGTATGATGTATGTATGATATGCTTATATATGTATATCTAGGAAGCATGGACACAGACATGGACACGGAACACGACGATTTTCCAAAATTTAGGACACAGACACGACGATTGTTTTACACATATATGTATATATTTTTGATGTTCATCCTATTACAGAAAATGAATTGTGGAGTTTGTATTTCTTTTACTTAAAAGACATGCAATCATCCATAAAATGATAAAACACATTCATCAAAATATAAAAACAAACCATCTACGACAACAAACATAACCTATTTATATTCAGAAATTAATGTAAACACATTCATGTCCATGTTTGCAATGAAACAAAGAAAATTGAAAATTCAAATTCATAAAGCAAGGACTGTTGAATGTAAATAAACATTAATCAAATCAATTCAATAATAAATAAATCCAACATAGAATGATATCAGAAGATACAACAAACATTACAGATTCATATATCACAATTGAACCAACAATGATTATTTTCAACATTATAACAAAACAGAAAAATAAGAAGAATAAGAAAAAGTAGCCATAGGTTGGTAAAGGGGCAGGGCCGCACTAAGAAAATAATGGGAATCTGGAGTGAAATTGGGGAGAAGGGGGATAAGACATCAGTGAGAATGAAGAAAAAGGGGGGAGGTGAAAAGCCAGACTGAACATATTTAATTTGAGGGAGAGGGAAGAACGAGAAGAGGATGGGGAGGAGACATTGGTAAGGGTGGAGAGAAATTAAGAGGGAAGAATTAGGAAAAACTGACATGGATATTGAAACATTGGTACTTAACAATAGTAGGGAGCAGAGAGTTGGAGAGAAATGGGGAGAAGGGAAAGAATTGTTGGGAAGAAATATAGAGGGGGGAGGAATAATCAAGGATAGGACAAAGTTGGTGGAAACTTGGGGAAACATATGGGGGGATTTGATAGGAGGGAAGTGTTTAGTCTTTTTTTAACTTAACTGGACACAAATGTGGCTAGATTGGGTTGGCCGTATCCAAGCTGTGTCCCAGCTGTGTCCATGCCGTGTCCAAGCCCAATTTTTTTTTTAAAAGTTGGACACGCCCGGGCCGTGTCCACCACATGTCCAGACGTGTCCACGATGTGTCCGCGTCTGACACACGACAGACACGTCCATGACATCTCTCGAGAAGTGTCTGTGCTTCCTATATGTATATATGTCTATATATAGAATGTCTTTGTAATCTATGTACAAATACTTAAATGTAGGCAAATCAATGTACAAATATTTGCATAGTGTATATAAATATGAATAAATCAAAATGTATATATACATGCACACATATGTGATTGTATATTTAGGTATATTATATATGTATCTGTACATGTTAATATATCAAAAGGTATTCGACTAAATGTACAAATGCGTGTGGAAATTTTTATTATATCTATTACAATGTATACATATAATTCAATGACTATATATCTCAATTTATATATATAATGAAATGTGTGTATATATACATGTATGTACGAAATGCATGAACATTAGTTATGTCCTTTTCAAAACGCGGAGTTTAATCAGTCGCTTAATCAGCCAAGCGGGAGTATTGCAGCCCATGACTGCTTAGTGGACCGATTAGTAATATGCAGTGCGGTAGGGTGACTGAATAGGTATATGTGGGAGTATATGCGGCCGTGCGGACCGAATTCCCAAATAGTGAGTACAACCATATATAGGGTGCACTTTTTCCACCCACAACATGCCTTTCCACTCATAATATACAAGGGTGTGCTTATTCCACCTAGCATGTGCTTCTCCACCCACCTTTTGGCTGAGATCCTATGGTGTCTCAGCTCTACATTAAATAACTCCAGTCTAATGTTGTTTACAAGCAATGTTTATGGTCATGATATTTTGTTGTGAGATTTTTTATGGCCAAAAACTCTCTTATTATTTACCTTCTTTAAATGTTCTCTTTAATATCCATTGGATGTTCTTTTTACCTCTTGATCTTGGAAGCCTTGATAAAGTTTATTGATGTCCTTTTTCCTAATATTGCTCAATTCCTATTTATATGCACATGCAAACATATTCATGCTGACAACTTCCCCACTGCCTTCTTTTGTGGGGTGTGCTTCCAACCCCTTAGGTACAAGACATGATGGGTTTGCCATGACAATATGGACTTGACTTAGTGGGGTCGACTATTGGAGATAGACTTGAAATAGCTTGGACATCCCTCTTCTTAGTGAAGAAGTTGTTTCTTTCAAGTAAACCTAAAGTGGGAGATTATTATGCAATTTATAAATTGAAAATAGTCATGGTATTTTTTTAGTTGTTATTTGTTGTATATGATTTTTTTAGAAATGTAAAAGTACACATATTCAAGCATAGTAGTTAGTGTATTTGGATTACATGATTTTGTTCCTCAAATTGAGTAAGGAGTGGATCCCCTCTCGTGCCCACTCCTTACAAGATGGTCAAAGCCAAGGTAGTTAGATTCTAACTATTTGAATTTTATATTCCCTAGATAGAACCTATTATATGTGAAAACCCTAGATGATATGTTTTACCCAAGAATTTACCTAAATTTCTTATGAGGTGAAAAAGAAAAGTTTTGAATCATATGAGGTGAACAAAAGGAACTTGATGAGTAAACACCAAGTGATGGACCCAAAAACTCACACCCTAGTATGTGGGTTAATTATGATATATCTCTTAGAAAGTTATGAGTTTTGACTTTGGGATGGAGTTAGGTAATGAGGATGTTAAAGTAGTAGATTCATGAGATGCTAATGTGGAAACTTGTGACTTGATTCTTTCAATTGATTTTGGACCCATCTTCTATTTTATGTAGAATGTATTTTATCGCCAAAACAATATATTTTCCATTATGCTATTATATGTACAAAAGAAAATTTTACAGATTTTATGATATTTTCTCAAACTAAGTCACAATAAATAGATGTATTATGTTTTGATAGAAGAACCTTAGAGTTCGTTAGAATAGAAATCATAAACCCTAGTTTTGAGTATTGAGTGATGATTAGGGAATTGAGGCTTGTGCTAAGGGTTTAGCTGACCTACCCTTTTGTCTCCCTTATGTTGTATAGAGTTATACACAATGGATTTCTAGATGATCATGTGTATCTTAGGGTTTATAGGTAGGAACCCAAAGGACCTAAAACTAAACAATAGGTAGATAAGGTCATCTAGTTGTAGGAGTGACCTATGTTTGATCTATAACCCAAATACATATGGAGTTGTTTAGTTTGACTTATTAGGTAAACCTTTTTTTAGGGGTGGAATCATGTATCTTGTAGACTCTAAAATGTTAATTCAGCTTTAAGATTGTTTGTACATAATAATGAACTAATTAGTGATCTTTTTAGTAACTTCCCCAATTAATGTTGGATGGGTATAATTACCACCTAATTAAGATAATAAATGAAATCTTCTATGTTTACAATGTTAATATTATTGAGTAATCAAATAAGTTTTGTAGATCAATTTTCACTTATCTAAAGTGGTGACTATAAATAATATGAAACAATAAATAGGATTCAAGAGTATAAATGATACTACTTCTTTCCACTTTTCACCAACTTGATATAAAACTAATAAACCTAGGTTAAATACTATATGAATGTGAAAGTGGATAAATATGCAACCTTGAGCCACATGATCTAATAAGTTTAAGTGCAAAAATAATAATTAAGTATACATTATCCTAAGTTGTGTGATTAATACACCAAAATTTCAGATGACTCATTCAATAAAATACATATAATAGACTACAATGCTCACATATGATTGATGGATTGTTCTTGGTAACAAAACCCTAATCCTATGCCTTACCTTAGTTTTCCTTGGTATAGTTTGTGTTTAAGCTCAACCTAATAAGTAGCCCTGGTATTGGAAAAAAATGCGTTCATGGTATACCCTAGAGTTATCCACAAACTTCATTTTTATAAAAAGTGAAAAGACAATGATGATGAAACTAATACCACAAGGTATGTAACCCTAATAGGTGTGAACATGTTGAGATAATCCTAGAATTTGGTTTAACTCTTTAATTCAACTTCTAGTGAGAGAAAAAATAGTAGAGACAAATCTACATCTTGGTTAATGGGTGACTCTTCACTCTAGGTGTTGGTTGTTTGGATTTCAGGGACAAAATTTTCTTTAAGGGGTGGAGTGTTGTAACATATCAAAACCTAGGTATAATCCCTGAGTTTGGTCTTCTTATACCTATATGTTTTGGAATTCATTCCAATCCCTTCACCCCTAACTTAGATGGTATATGTGTACATTATATTCTTTTAGACATCATGTTTAAGCTAAGTGTCTCTTCCTAGGTGGCTTGGTGCAAGTGGATCACTTTGAACTATTAGTAAGGGGTTAGGATACAAATTTCATGACCTAGCACATTCTACTTTTAAAATAAGAACTCTAGAACCTTCGTACATTTAGATCATTATAAAAATGAATGACTCTTATAGAATGTATTTTATCGCCAAAACAATATATTTTCCATTATGCTATTATATGTACAAAAGAAAATTTTACAGATTTTATGATATTTTCTCAAACTAAGTCACAATAAATAGATGTATTATGTTTTGATAGAAGAACCTTAGAGTTCGTTAGAATAGAAATCATAAACCCTAGTTTTGAGTATGGAGTGATGATTAGGGAATTGAGGCTTGTGCTAAGGGTTTAGCTGACCTACCCTTTTGTCTCCCTTATGTTTTATAGAGTTATACACAATGGATTTCTAGATGATCATGTGTATCTTAGGGTTTATAGGTCGGAACCCAAAGGACCTAAATCTAAACAATAGGTAGATAAGGTCATCTAGTTGTAGGAGTGACCTATGTTTGATCTATATCCCAAATACATATGGAGTTGTTTAGTTTGACTTATTAGGTAAACCTTTTTTTAGGGGTGGAATCATGTATCTTGTAGACTCTAGAATGTTAATTCAGGTTTAAGATTGTTTGTACATAATAATGTACTAATTAGCGATCTTTTTAGTAACTTCCCCAATTAATGTTGGATGGGTATAATTACCACCTAATTAAGATAATAAATGAAATCTTTTATGTTTACCATGTTAATATTATTGAGTAATTAAATAAGTTTTGTAGATCAATTTTCACTTATCTAAAGTGGTGACTATAAATAATATGAAACAATAAATAGGATTCAAGAGTATAAATGATACTACTTCTTTCCACTTTTCACCAACTTGATATAAAACTAATAAACCTAGGTTAAATACTATATGAATGTGAAACTGGATAAATATGTAACCTTGAGCCACATGATCTTAATAAGTTTAAGTGCAAAAATAATAATTAAGTATACATTATCCTAAGTTGTGTGATTAATACACCAAAATTTTAGATGACTCATTCAATAAAATACATATAATAGACTACAATGCTCACATATGATTGATGGATTGTTCTTGGTAACAAAACCCTAATCCTATGCCTTACCTTAGTTTTCCTTGGTATAATTTGTGTTTAAGCTCACCCTAATAAGTAGCCCTGGTATTGGAAAAAAATGCGTTCATGGTATACCCTAGAGTTACCCACAAACTTCATTTTTATAAAAAGTGAAAAGATAATGATGATGAAACTACTACCACAAGGTATGTAACCCTAATAGGTTTGAACATGTTGAGATAATCCTAGAATTTGGTTTAACTCTTTAATTCAACTTCTAGTGAGAGAAAAAATAGTAGAGACAAATCTACATCTTGGTTAATGGGTGACTCTTCACTCTAGGTGTTGGTTGTTTGGATTTTAGGGACAAAATTTTCTTTAAGTGGTGGAGTGTTGTAACATATCAAAACCTAGGTATAATCCCTGAATTTGGTCTTCTTATACCTATATGTTTTGGAATTCATTCCAATCCCTTCACCCCTAACTTAGATGGTATATGTGTACATTATATTCTTTTAGACATCATGTTTAAGCTAAGTGTCTCTTCCTAGGTGGCTTGGTGCAATTGGATCACTTTGAACTATTAGTAAGGGGTTAGGATACAAATTTCATGACCTAGCACGTTCTACTTTTAAAATAAGAACTCTAGAACCTTCGTACATTTAGATCATTATAAAAATGAATGACTCTTAATCCTAAAAGAAAAAATGGTTAAAACAATTATCAACTTAAACACAAGTATGAGTTTTGACTTTGGGATGGAGTTAGGTAATGAGGATGTTAAAGTAGTAGATTCATGAGATGCTAATGTGGAAACTTGTGACTTGATTCTTTCAATTGATTTTGGACCCATCTTCTATTTTATGTAGAATGTATTTTATCACCAAAACAATATATTTTCCATTATGCTATTATATGTACAAAAGAAAATTTTACATATTTTATGTTATTTTCTCAAACTAAGTCACAATAAATAGATGTATTATGTTTTGATAGAAGAACCTTAGAGTTCGTTAGAATAGAAATCATAAACCTTAGTTTTGAGTATGGAGTGATGATTAGGGAATTGAGGCTTGTGCTAAGGGTTTAGCTGACCTGCCCTTTTGTCTCCCTTATGTTGTATAGAGTTATACACAATGGATTTATAGATGATCATGTGTATCTTAGGGTTTATAGGTCGGAACCCGAAGGACCTAAAACTAAACAATAGGTAGATAAGGTCATCTAGTTGTAGGAGTGACCTATGTTTGATCTATAACCCAAATACATATGGAGTTGTTTAGTTTGACTTATTAGGTAAACCTTTTTTAGGGGTGGAATCATGTATCTTGTAGACTCTAGAATGTTAATTCAGCTTTAAGATTGTTTGTACATAATAATGAACTAATTAGCGATCTTTTTAGTAACTTCCCCAATTAATGTTGGATGGGTATAATTACCACCTAATTAAGATAATAAATGAAATCTTCTATGTTTACCATGTTAATATTATTGAGTAATTAAATAAGTTTTGTAGATCAATTTTCACTTATCTAAAGTGGTGAATATAAATAATATGAAACAATAAATAGGATTCAAGAGTATAAATGATACTACTTCTTTCCACTTTTCACCAACTTGATATAAAACTAATAAACCTAGGTTAAATACTATATGAATGTGAAACTGGATAAATATGTAACCTTGAGCCACATGATCTTAATGAGTTTAAGTGCAAAAATAATAATTAAGTATACATTATCCTAATTTGTGTGATTAATACACCAAAATTTTATATGACTCATTCAATAAAATACATATAATAGACTACAATGCTCACATATGATTGATGGATTGTTCTTGGTAACAAAACCCTAATCCTATGCCTTACCTTAGTTTTCCTTGGTATAATTTGTGTTTAAGCTCAACCTAATAAGTAGCCCTGGTATTGGAAAAAAATGCGTTCATGGTATACCCTAGAGTTACCCACAAACTTCATTTTTATAAAAAGTGAAAAGACAATGATGATGAAACTACCACCACAAGGTATGTAACCCTAATAGGTGTGAACATGTTGAGATAATCCTAGAATTTGGTTTAACTCTTTAATTCAACTTCTAGTGAGAGAAAAAATAGTAGAGACAAATCTACATCTTGGTTAATGGGTGACTCTTCACTCTAGGTGTTGGTTGTTTGGATTTCAGGGACAAAATTTTCTTTAAGGGGTGGAGTGTTGTAACATATCAAAACCTAGGTATAATCCCTAAATTTGGTCTTATTATACCTATATGTTTTGGAATTCATTCCAATCCCTTCACCCCTAACTTAGATGGTATATGTGTACATTATATTCTTTTAGACATCATGTTTAAGCTAAGTGTCTCTTCCTAGGTGGCTTGGTGCAATTGGATCACTTTGAACTATTAGTAAGGGGTTAGGATCCAAATTTCATGACCTAGCATGTTCTACTTTTAAAATAAGAACTCTAGAACCTTCGTACATTTAGATCATTATAAAAATGAATGACTCTTAATCCTAAAAGAAAAAATGGTTAAAATAATTATCAACTTAAACACAAGTTGTCAAATAAATCATTAGGAATAATAAAAAGTTGAAAGCAGTAAGAGAATTTGATTTTTCTTATTCTTTGTTTCCTTTATAGGTTAGTATTCATAATAGTGGAACAAACTATATAACTTGGTAAATGAAATTGTTTCTTTTATATTGAGGAAATTATAAATAAATAGACTTAAGGATAGTTGGAGTAAGATTGAGGAAGTTAAGTAGATATAAGATAGGATATGCTTCCTTCGTGAGTGGATAATCCCTAAATATACATAAATGCAAAATATAGTAAATCAATGCACGTTATAATGACTTTTAGTTGGAATAATACCCAATGCACTCTTAATTATTAAATAATCCATCTGATGATCTCAAAAGAAGAAGAAAATACCAAAGTTGGATTCTAGTGTAATGATTAGTTGCCAAGTTTCACATTAAATGATTAATACTAGATGGATTAATTTCATTAAGAAAAGAAATTATAAGTGAAATTCTAAAACATTAAATAATTATTGGATTGTCACAAAAGTAGAAATTAACTTCAAAATTAGAATCTACGTAATTCCTTGATGGTTTGTAACTCTTCAATAATGTTTTTAAGGCTATTCTCTAGTAACAACCTTCTATGTAAAGGTAGCTCATCTATGCCTAGTCTGGCCTTTTTACTTACTAATTTTTAAACTAGCATAACTCTTGCATCTTGTGGAGTTTTAACCTTAAATTTGGGTATTGTCTTGTTACTACTTTGTGAAGCTTTGTGCAAGTTTTTAGATGATCATCAGGTTCATACGTGAAAATTAGCCTCGTTGTGGCTTGATATGGTATTTGTGAAGAATCAGACATAATGGTGCCCTGGATTGGTTCCTTGACCATGGTATGATATGATTTGGATAGTTGGAATTGCATGGAAATATATTTTATACCTTATGAAGCTGCAAAAGCTTGATTAATACTTAGATATTTTGTAGTTTGTTGTATGAAGATTGATTGATGAAGTCATAAAATGGGTATTTGTTCTAATTAATCAAGTGTAACATAACGGTGTTTCACCCTGAGCCTATAGATCTATTTACCTAGGTTATTTAGGGAAATCATGAAATGCCTATTCTTATAGATAATCTAAGAACTGTGAGAAAATGCTTTTAGTTGTATGTTAGTGAATATATTGGGAAATCATGAAATGCCTATTCTTATACATGACAATGTGGTTGTTGACCTTATGGCCGGCTGAATAGCTTAAATGTTTTACCAATCCACATCCTGATGAGACTTCGAGAGAAACTTGTGGTCGATCGATCCCAGGGGAGATCAACCAATATGCTAAAAATTTGAAGTTGCTATAGGTCCCTGACTTGGAATGCACCCGACTACACAGCCGATCAACATGTGAGGTTGGCTGATCATACGTCTTTCAAGAAGAATTGGAGTTATAATGTCGAGGGAGAAAATTTTGGGAATTAACTTAGTCAGCCGATTAGTAAGGGAGATCATTCAATCTCATAATCTGTTGAGACACCATGTACCTATAGGTGAATTGGTCGATGATGGTGAGTCGCCTGATCCCTTGGTGCCAATAATTCAACAGAGTCCCTAATATTTTGGTGACCCTCTGATCGACCTATTAGAAGGGGAGGTCATCCAATCTAGAAGGCATCTAGGATATCTTTAGAAGGGGTAGGGTGATCGTTTGATCAAGAGGGGAGGTCGACCAATCTACCTGTAAAAATGTGTTGGTGAGCTTGAATTCTAATGTGAGATTGCTCTGGATCTTGAACATGAGCTTGGTGAAGAACTTATTGAATGCTCTAGAGTTGATATGTTCTTTAATCTACATCACGGGCAAGACAAATGGGTCAAAATCTCATTTATTAGAGAATAAGAACATGAATGAAGAACTAAGCAAACATCATGTGAATTGCAACTAAAATGAGTAAATCTAAACTAGAAATCACAATTAAAAGCTGATGAATATACAATCTTCAAACTATACCAAAATTGAACGTTGCTCATCCTTGAGAAAGATAGAATCATACATCTTATCAAATACTACTACTGATATATCATTCTCTCTTTCATCAAATCACTTGGTTCCCTAAAACCAAACATGGCCAAGTGAGCTGATCTCCAAGAATCACAAAATTTTAGCTTTGAATCCCCTTCATCGAGTTCACATTCACAACAAGTTTCCAAATCAAAACATGCACATACCAATCATGGTATTGATGGTGTCCCAGAAGGTCCAAAATATTCCTATAAGATTTGCACAAGCACAAGGTTCAACTAAAATGCATAGTATTTTTGGAGTGGTTGCTACTCCATGGGGGAAATTTGAGCAAATGGAGGTATGGAAGGAAATTTGCAAATCTTTCCTCCATTCAACTCGGGACAGCTTTATTTGTGTTGCAATTATGTTGATTGCATTTTTATTCTTTTGGTGTGCACATTGGCATATTTTAATGTGGTACTCCCCTATTACATAGAGAGGGGTATGGAAGAAGCACATAGATAGATAGGGGTGCCACCCCAAACTTGGAGTTTGGCACATTCCTTTTGGATTTATATTTATTTTTGGCGGCTAATGAGGTAAGAATATGGTGGATGAAGTGTAGAAGAGGCTAAAATTGTGTATCTCATATTTGGGAATTCAAAGCATAGGAACAAACATCAATGACCAGTTCAATCACATCACATGAATTGCAAAATAATGATAGTTCCACAAGAAGTTCATGTCGATAAAGTTAGAGACACACTAAAATTTGATTCCTTTAATCCATGTGACTTGCCATCATTTCTAGGGAGTGACATTATTCATGGTCATTGGGGACATGATAGCTTGTAGCATTAGCATCAAGGTTTGTTCTTGCAACAAGTATTCATTTCATTCAAATTTAGGGGTACATTGCAGATTTGTAATTTAAACATCAGATTGAAAATGAATCTAGGTTAGTTAGATAATGGAAAATTACATGAAACTAACATATTTTTTTTGAAAGTAAAGCATGAAACATATGCAATGCTAATCTTGAAAGAAATGACAAAAAGGGAAGATAATAATGGTGGAATGGAGACATACCACCCACCCTCCACCCAAACTCAGAAATTTTCTCATCCTCAAGCAAACTCTAAATATAGAATGGAGTGGAAGATAATCACTAAAAATGCTACCAACTGCCATTGGTGGTTGTTGTGGGGGTGGAGCCTAGAAGGATGTCAGAGATGGTTTATCTAACTAGCCTTGGGTTGTGAGAGGATGGGGCTCTGCAAATGCTGGTGTATCAGTGTAGTAAATTCCCTAATAATGAGATATTGGAGAAGGGTATGTCTATATGACATCATATTCTGTGTAATGGATGTGTGTGGGATTGTATTCACTGTGGCCCACATAACACTCCTCACAAACTTGCTTCATGAGGTACATGTGGTTCAGTTGGTGGCCCTAGCATTGCTTCTCCCACTTCATGCAGGTCTGGGAGGATTGGATATGGTCTAGCTGTTGTTGGATGTATGTAAAGTTGTAGGGCCTAAATGACCCTTCAGTCTCAGGCACGTGTCACTTAGTGCAATGTGCAGAAGGGGAAGGTAGAGGGCTAAACTCCTTGTTATCTATCTCCATGAAGACACTGCATCTTCCGAACATCAGCTCATGAACTTCACCCTTGATGGGTAAATGCTCCCTCATGTAACATTAGATGTGTAACGTCCAAGTTGATGATGTCATAGGCGAGGTTCTCCTCTACAAAATAAGTGTGAGTAGGTAGCACAAGTACAAGCTGCATGTAACTGAACATCCAGTTGAAGATGCTATTTTCCTTAGGAATCTTCAGGTTCCCCGAAGCCACCAAATACTTGATGTCGATCAAGTGTGATGGTTTCTGAGTCATCTTCACTGTAAAGGGAATGTGGGTGTAACCCAAGTAGGTGGACATGATGGTTATGACTCCTCCCTGATTAAGAAGATTTGTTCCATTGCTACTAGTTGTGTAGATGCTTGATGAGTGCACTATCTTGATTGTAGAGTTCTTCACTCAACAAACACTAGAGGCAATAAAGATCTTCTATAGTGACGATGAGTGGTGTATCATCCAACCGAAAATGGTATAGGAAAGAATGTGATGAAGGTAGCATACTACCAAGATGTGGATGAACAACTCCTTGGTGTTGTGAGGGAAGGATTGGAACATCCTAGTGATGTGGGCCCATAACTTTCTGTCCTTATACTTCTTGGAAGGGTGGTTGTGATTATCAAATGATTTGTTAGCCTTGTACTTAGGATTATATTACTGAATGGATGTGTAGGATTCTGGATGTGATCAAGGAAGGGATCCTACATGATGATTAAATAGTGAACCATGGGTAACAAGACTAGAAATTGACATCAAGGGGTGATGTGATTATCAACAATGTCAGTCTAAATATTTTTGGGCATGTACAGGTGATGGGGATACTCCAAATCAGGAAATAAATAGTTGGATAATATTTACCTGATTATCACTTGGTCCTCACATGCTAATTGGCTGATCAATCAAGGTGCCTCCCAAGTCAGGGACCCATAGCAACTTTAGTTTTCCATCAGGTCGAATCCCTTCCTAAGATCGACCAACTAATAGATTCTCTAGAAGCCTCATAGGATGTTGATCAGCCAAACTATTAGGCTAGTCAGCTGACCAGAAGGTCAACAATCATGTCACCATGTAAGTGATCGGTCGACCAGACCACATGGTTTCCATGTAAGTCATCACGATAGACATGATGACTTTCACAAGTGCCAGCCAGGGCTATTTTCCATATAAAATAAAATACGACCTAAATGACATTCATTCCATTTTCTCTCAAGACAAATATGTTCTAGAGCAAGAAGGATGAAGGATCCAAAAAGGAATAAGATTCTAGTAGAGTTCTTTGGATTCATTGAATCACATATTAATTATATTTAATGCATTTCACCTACCATTGTTTTTCAACATCAATGATGATGGCAGTGAGGTCATCATCATATAAAGGATTCTCCACCCCAAACATGCAGAAAGAGAAACTGTACTCCCTAGTGTTGGCTCTGGGAAGGCATGTTGCCAACTAAAAGAGAAGGTGGAGATGCATGCTCAACATAGATTGTTCATCAACAAGTCATGGATGCCTAATCTATAGTGTTTCTTAGGTCACACTAGATAGTGAGTTCTACCCACCTCTTCTGGTGTTCACAGGTGACAAGGGCCTTGTACTTATCCAGAAGAGGGGCCTTACGGAGGTAAAAGGCAATCTCGTAGCCTCGTGGCTCACCCCTGGACTAAGGTGGTGCTGCAGAATGACTGGTAGTAGAAGTTCACAGTGGAGCATCAATATCCTTGATTAGATGTTCAACTACCACCGTGTCTACCTCTGTCCTACTTGCCAAGGACCTCCTCATGCTCCATGCCATTGGATGGGAGCACGTTTCTTGGGGAACACTGCTCCTAAATGCGGATGTCACTAGTAGGCTGCACAACATGGGAGCGGGGGATATGAGCAATCATTGTTGTTGCCTTTTCCTTACCCTTCTGAGAGCAGAAGGGATTCATCTTATGTAGTAGCCCACAGCTTGACCCTTTAGTGGGATGTTGAGAGGAACCTCCTTGTGTCTCTGACGTCTTGTATCATGTAGGGGTCTTAGTCAAACAATCAACTGTGGTGATCAGCTGATTAGGAGGGACCCTTTGCTTATTGGTTAGTGCTGATCGGGAAACAGTTGTAGTGATCAACCGAGCAGGAAAGATACATTGGCTTATCTTTTAGTTAGATTGGGTGACAAAGACTACTGGTTGGGTGACCGTCTGTCAGATGTGTGCCCTCTAGACCCTTGGTCATATATTGAGACGAAGGTGGCCGACCGATCTAAAGGGTCACATGGGGATTTGAAAAAGGTGGGGTTGTGCTACTAGGAAGATGGTCAGGTAAATTGTGAGGGGCGTCATTTAGTAGCAGGATCAGGTGACCAACGAATGTGGTAGGGCAATCAAGGATCAGAGCTATGCGTTGGTGGAGAAGTGGCAAGATGATAACGCTATGTGACTGATCTTATGGATTCGTGGTAGGCAATCGACGACATGCGAGAGTGTTGATGTCATGACATTAGGTGGTTTTGCGGTCGGGACCAGAGGAGACATGCTCAGGGTCAGGAAAATTGTTGCTTGAGGGATGCATCAGATGGAATGGGGGGGAGGTGGAGAAATAAGATGACACTCTAACATTGTGGTGGTCTTCATTGAGCCCCTCTTTTCAGGATCGATTGATCCTATAGCATGAAGTGGCATCATTAACAACTTAAGCATGAGAAAAGGGACTCTAGTTGCTAGGGAAAGGGAGGTTTTAGGGTGATGTTGACTCCCTTTCCCCTAGACTTGATTAGAAAGGAGCAGATGGACAATCTATTTCTTAACACAATAGAAACTGAGACGTTGATCGGGCAATCCCTTTAGAGTGGATTGGACGATCATTGCTGATTGGTGCTTGAAGATACCTCACGGTCGGTCAATCACCATGCATGGGTAGCTGAGTAGAGGGTATCCAATGACTATGAAGACATTATGGCCTCCTCTTAGTTTCCTTATCTTGAGTTGAGATCACCTGCTCTCAAGTGGGACCAGGATTCCAGGGTGATACTCTTATTGGAGATCAACTTGCTTGGGCATCCTACCAATATAGTGACTCTGAGTCCAATAGCTACTGATCCTTCTGGTTTGTCTTGGTCTCCTGAAAGGGCAATCTACATTGTGGAAAGGAATATTTTATAAAGTTAGATTAGTCGACCAGAGGAGATGGGAGGTTGATCAGTCTGTAACAAAGTGCCAGGGAAGAACTAGACCACCCTACTCGATCGATCAACTAGTCTGGTTAACAAATCATGGGGTCAACAAGATCTCTATCAGCTGACAAGAAAAGAAATCAACTAGAACTATATGAGTTTAATTGTAAGGTACAAATGTAAATATGGAAATGAACTAACTGGATAAAGTTAAATCCAAACAGAAATCCTAAACTAGATAATTGTTAGGTTGCCTCACAACAAGCAATTTATTTAATATTGTGTCTCGACGCCTAGTTCCTAAGATTGTTTCTAGTGTAGAAAGAGGAAGTGGAGATGCTTCCTTTGCTATGAGATCTTCAACGGATATATATCTCATCATTTAGTGTCCATTTGCAAAAAAAAATGGCTTTGATTTTGTCCCAGAATACACATGTGGGTATATCTTCTAAATGAGGTATTGTCCATGTCATTAGGATCTCAACTTCCCGATGAAAAAATATCAACTAGGAGTTGTAAAGGAGAACTTGGTCTCCCACTTGAATATTTTATGCTTGAGGTGGCCGTCGTGCCACAACTTCATCCATTCCTTGTGAAACTTGCATTTTCATATGTATACATGTGTAGCTCCTCTAACTCTTGCATTTGAATAAAGCATTTCTCTCTGATAAGAGAAAGATCAAAGTTTAGAAACCAGATAGCCCATCTAGATTTGTGCTCCATTTCTACTAGGAGATGGAAATACTTTCCGTAGATCAACCGGAATGGTGTGATGCCCATGGTGGTCTTGGAAGCAGTCTAGTATGTCCATAAGGCATCATTCAGATTCATCTCCCAATCCTTCCTTGTTATTCCAACTATTTTCTTAAGTATGTCCTCGACTTATCGATTAGACACTCCAACTTGGCTAGGAGTTTGAGGGTGGTATGGTGTAGCTACAATGTCATGAATGCCATATATTTTCAGCAAGAGTTTGAAGTATTCTCTAAGAAATACAACCCTCTCTTGGAGATGACTGTGTAGGGGACCCCAAACCTAAGGAAGATAATATCTTTGAATAGCTTTATCATAGGATTTGAGGCACTTTTAATAGTGGGTAGTTCCTTAACCCGGTTAGAAACGTAATCCAAAATGACTAGGATGTAAGAGTAGCCATATGAAGGAGGGAATGGACCCATGTAGTACAAACCCTTAAAATAAAATGTATCATCTTGTTGCCAAGATATCAAGGGCATCTCATCATGCTTGGAAATGTTTACTAATCTTTGGCATTGATTGTAGGAACAACTGTACTCATAGGCGTATTTGGAGATGGTGCACCAATAGAACCCAAATAGGCATCTTTGAAGATGGTGGACTAATAGAACCCACATATTTAAATATGGTGGTCACCCATTAGACCAGAGTGGTACTACTTGAGATCTGTGTTCCCTTCTTCCTCAGTCATACAACATCAACAGAGGCCATTAGCACCAAGGAAGAAAAGGTATGGCTCATCCCAACAGTAGTAACTTATATCATGGAGGAATTTATGTTTGGAATGACCGATGTACTTGGGATGTAGGACACCAACTACAAGGTAGTTCACAAAGTCCATGAAACATGAAGTGTTGAAGGAGACTTTCATGAGTTGATCATCTAGGAGGGAGTCATCAATGGGGTTTCTATCATTTTCAAGAAGATGAATACAACTGACGTGATCAACCACCATGTTCTCCCTTCCCTTGTCTCAAATTTCACGATCAAATTCTACTAGAAATAGGACCCAAAAAATCAGTCTAGGCTTGACATCCTTATGTCTCATCAAATAGAGGATGGCTGCATGGTTAGTGTAGACAACCACCTTGGATTTGACAAGATATGATCTGAATTTTTTGAAGGTGTAGATGATAGATAGAAACTCCATCTCAGTTGTGCCATAGTTCCTTTGTGCTTCATTCAGAGCTTGGAGGCGTAGTAGATGGCATTGTGCTTCTTGTCAATATCTTGACCCAAAACTGTTCCCACAACTTAGTCATTATTGTCACACATGATCTCTAAAGGTTGAGTGATCTGGTGCTTAGATAATAGGCATGGTGGTGAGAGTGGTTTCTCAAGTGATGAAGCTATGTATGAAAGTGTTGTCAAAGGAGAAAATGGTATCCTTTAGTAGGAGATTGGTCATTCGTTTGTGATTTATGAGAAATCCTTGATGAAAATGATTGTAGAACCCATCTTGTCTAAAGAAAATACAGACTTCCTTGACGTTAGTAGGAAATGCAATATTTGAAATTATTTCAATCTTTGCTTTGTCGACTTCTATTCCTCTATTGCTCACCTGGTGGCCAGGGACTATGCTCTCCTTCACCATGAAGTGGCATTTCTTCCAATCCAGCACTAAATGTTCCTCTTCACATTTTTCTATCACGATGGACACTTGATGCAAATAGGAATAAAAAGAATCTTCATAGATGGAAAAATCATCCATGAAGACCACCATAATAGTTTCCATCAAGCCTATAAAAATGGAAGCCATACAACACTGAAGAGTAGCAGGAGTGTTGCATAGACAAAAGGACATCCTCCTAAAGGCATAGGTGCCAAAAGGGCATATGAATGTGGTCTTCTCTTCATCGTCGTGATGAATAGGGATTTGGTAGAAACCATGTGATATGTGTTGTTTACACACCAATTCACTAGAGGTTGATTCCTAGAGTTTAACCTTTTGTTAATGGCAAAACAACCAATTAAGATTAGTTTATTCATATAGAAAGGGTCGATCCCACATGACAACATGATTAAGATTGGCTTTTAAACCAGACTACTTTGAATGATTATTTAAACAAGAATAAAAAATTTGTTGGTTGAAAGTTTGATTATGCTAAAATAAGTAAAGAAATATTATACTAAGAACAATATAAGAAAAGTTACACTAAGAGCAAGGTAAGAAAGAATTATGCTAAGAAAAAGTAAAGAAAGATTATCTATGAATAGAATTAAATTACAGAATTAGATCTGTAAGAAGGAGAAAGAGTGATTAGAAAATGAGCAACTGAAAATTGAGATTGATTTGATGATAAAGGATATCTGGGTAATGGGTTTTGCAACCATAGCCTACGTAAATCTAGATCGATGTAATTTATGAAAAGAAACTAGTCAGATGAAGGCATCTGAAGGCATTTTCAAATGCATTACAAAAGTTGAACTTCATGCAAACCCATTGATCCTAGTGTTTGCAGATCCTCACTCAATCATCCTGATAATGATCCTTCTGAGATCTCATCTAGAGCTTTATGCATTTTTTTGGTTGTTTTGAGCCTTGGGATTCAGATCTCATCACCCAAGATTAACTTAGAGTAAAGTCAAGTGATGAAGTTGATAAAACCAGTGATACCACATCAATCTAATCAACCATGGCCATGGGGCTACTCTTCATGCCCCAATATAAGGATACTACTCACCATTCATGGAGATAGAAGAAGAAACAAAAAAAGAAAGATGAAGAGCCACTGACTATTAAATAAACAAATAACCTTGAAGGACTTTGATCTAGTGATAATTAAATGGCCGCTCTTATTAAATTCTTGTCCAGGCACAAGAACACAAGAACAAGAATTAAAAACTAGAATTTTTTATTAAAGAAGAAGAGTACAAGATGCAAGAATCTAAATGCAAGAATGTAATAAGAACTTAATTACAAGTGCAAGGTACAAAAAAATTGGATACATTCCATGGAGTCCCCCCTCCTTTTATAGGGGAAGGAGGGGTTGAAACCCTAAGGATAGGGAAGAAAAATTTGTTGGTGGCTGCTGAGAAAGTGTGTATGCAGACTGGAAATTGATCAATTCATAGTGTGAGTCGCTCGATTCAGATCTATGTGTGCACGGTCCCAGGGAAGTGGGTCAAAACCCTAAGGGCAGGGTGGTGGTGTCATTTGACCAAGACTTGGTCACTAAGTAACTGATTAGGTTGCTTGGAGCTTTGAAATGCCTGATTCATACTTCTAATTTGATGAGTTTGTGGTATGAATTGCCTATTTCAGCTGTTGATTTGGCTGATTCATATAATGAGTGGAATGTTGAGTTGATGGGTTGACATCATGAAATGGACATTTGAAGTTCTGGGGTGGAGCATTCTACATGAGTGAGTTGATCAGTTAACTAACTAGAACCACTTGATACAAGTGTTCAAATGCTTGAAAATATATATTTTGAAGTTTCTAGCTATTTGATCTCCAAGTAATGAAGAAATCTTTCATCCTTTGGAGTTGGGAGATGTTAATGAGTGTGAAATTGACAACATATAAACATGGAATGACAAGGATTTTAACTAATGAGTGAAAAGAAAGTAATTTCATTTATTTTCTAAAATTGAGAAGAAGGAAGAAAATTCCAAAGAAAAAACCTAAATGATGCTATAATAAAGGGATGAATATACATTCATCAAAATACCCCAGACTTGAATGTTTGCTCTTCCTTGAGCACATTATTCCAATTTTTACCAACAACATGTCTTAACTCACCCTCATAGTATTACTTTGTTCCTTACCTCCTTTCTTTGGCCAAGCGACCTATCTCTTAGAATCATGAAACATAAAATTCCACACTCCCAATTAAAAATTGTTTCATAACTTGTTTCTATATCAAGACTTTGTAAAGAAATAAGCTTTATTTCCCTTTTAATTTGACACTACCATATTTTATTGTAAGTTAGCACATGAACATGGATGAATGAGGTATGAAAGAAGATGATCGTATGACCATAGTAGCCTGGGTGGTAAGAGCTCAGTAAGTCCCAATGAAGGACCCGGGTTTGAACCTCACCAAAGGCACTTTGCAAATGACAATTCACGCTGATTAGGCACTGGAGGGGGTGACCGGACCACACCCTCTCATGCCTCGAGAGTTTACCATGTCGGCTTCGCCCGGGGTGGGTTCTCTCGGTCATAAAAAAAAGAAAGAAGACGATCCCTCCTCTATTTGACTTGGGATCTTTTTATTCATGTATTGTTGTTATATTGACCGCATTTTTTGGTGTGTACTTTTGGCATCTTTTGATGGTATGCCCCTACTAAAATTATGAGGGGTATGGAAAAAATCGTGTGAGGGGGATGATCATTCCACCCTATACTTGGGGTTTTGCATATAGTGGTATTGATTTTTCTTTTGTGAGGCAAGGGGAATGAAGATGGTGGAATCATGCTCGTCTTGTGCTATCACATTTTTATTTTCATGGAGTGTCATTGTATTGGTTTGACTTTTCATGTCACCTCATTATACAAGATATATGACATGTTACTCTATAGTTTAAGATAGAGAAAATTTGTGTTTGATTCTTATCAATGCAATAAGGCTTGCCAACTTTCCAAGGAGTGATGCTAGTTTGGGGTCCTAGGGGAGAGATGGTGTTTTCTAATCATGTCAATTTGTAAATAGATTTGCAAAGAATGTTCACTCAACTCAAAGGGGTACATTGATACAAAGTATATTCATCTAGATGACTAGATAATGGCTAAATTACATAATAAAGGAAGAAAGAGAAATTGAAAACTTAAGAAAATGTAAATGAAAGCTACATGCAAACAAAATGACAAGATAAGAAATGCTTAAAATGGGAAAATGGGGGTGGAATGTGTATGTACCACCCACCTCCACCCCAAACTTAGAATGTTGCTTGTCATAAGCAAATCCAAATACAAAATGGAGGGAAGAGAATCACTGATGTGGTGGGTGGAGTGGAGCAGATGAGGAGACAGGGTTGTAGTAGTAGTTCCCCAATATAGGGAGTAGGGGTCATAAGCCTGATGGGCCCCATACTCCTCATAGGAAGGTCAAATGGGAGAGTCATGGCCACATTCAACATGCCAAGACTCTTGCAAATGTTGCATGAGGTAAATATGATTAAGATGATGCTCTGTGTGCTGCTACTCATGTTGAATCTGGTCCAACTGCTCTTGAATTCATAGAAGCCATAAGGCTCATCAACGCCTATGTCATCTATCACACACCTCATGGTGTAGCATCTAGAAGGAGGAGGAGGACCGATATCATTGACATTTGCCTCCATTCATACACTCTGTCTATGGGGGTGGGCTCGGGGATGGCACCCTATAGATTGGGGTTCTCAATATTGATTGATAAATATGCACTGATAGGTTAGACAAATCATAAGTAAGATTTTATATTGTGAATCAGGCTTGGTAGAGAAGCTCAAGGTTGATAGTGGATTCCTTGAATACCAGATAATATATGCCTTATTGGGCACTATAGGGAATGACCTAACTTCCCTCTAGGTATGGGATATTAATAAGATGCTAAGTGCCTTTGAGCTTGATTGCTTGGAAGAAAAATGTGAATGTAACCCAAGAAAATGACTATGGTAGTCATGATATGGATGATGTTGAAGGCCGAGCTAGTGATGTGACTTTCTTGAGTGTCGATATGCTCGAGGATGGTGTTCCCCCAATTGATCGACTCATCATTAAGAAGGCACCACAGAGTGTAAAAGTCCATCTAGGCGATGGCACCTTGAGTGCCTACCCTACTGCAGATAGTGCATGCTAGGATCTGATGAATATAATGAATTACCAGGTTGAGGATGCTAGATAATTTTGGTCCCCTTAGTAGAGAAGGAGGCACTCCAGTGATGTCTTCCCAGAACTTATCTGGGTTATATATTCTAGGGTAAGCATTTTGGGAATGTTCCATGCATTGTGAGAGCCAATAATCATCCCCATCGTAGAGAATGATGGAAGTTATCTGACGGGCCAAGACTTCTAGGTCCTCCTCAAAAATCCAAACCATACAACTAGAATTCTCTCTTGAACAATGAAGTCAGTGGAATGTGGTCATAAACTCTAAAGTGAGATCATTGAACATAAAAAGGAATCAGTAGGGGGATAGGAGGATGTGATTTTGCCAAAAGATGTTGTCAGTAGAGTCCCTTATTCCAAGGGTGTTATGGGTGGTTCCACAGACCCATTGGGGAAGCATAACACCAATGGAGAACATGGTGTCGAATCGATCTTGATGTTCATCATTGAGAAACTGGGTGTAACTGCCTAGGAGAGGGGCAATATGTGGTGGGTGCAGTGTAACTGAATTCAAATCATAGCAGGAGGCTCGGCTAGACTCTACTACACAGAGGAGCTCGTCCACTTCTGTATGTGGCTTTCTTCAAGTCACACTTGAACAATGTATGCGTCAGCCTCCTAGTTGACCACCACAAATAGCAGGTTGACGTTGTCCTCCTAACAGGAAAGGCTCCACACCTTGAGGGTAGTCCACATAGACCACCGAGAGCTCTTATCATTCTACCAGAATAGACAAGAAGGATTTTTCCACTCATGTTGGCATACTAGTCACCAACTTGCTCTCTCATAATTGTTCTCCCTTGTTGTCCCTCCCTTTCAAGTAGGACTTGCTTGGGTTCTCTCACTTACCACAACCGAAGAAGACAAATCATTGTCAGAAGTAATTGAGTTGTGTCTGAGAAGCCCCCAGTACCCCTATATTTATAGGAGGGTTAGGGTCAGGGTTCCCAGTCTGAGTGGGAGTGGAAGGGACCATAATTTCACAAAAATTTGCAATCTACAATAGTTGGTTTATAGGTGAACCAATCGGTTAATGATTGGAAAAATAGTTGGTTATAGGTGAACTGATCGGTTAGGAAAAACAGTTGGTTTATAGGTGAACTGATCGGTTGGCATGTGAGTCGGCCGATTCAACCCTTGAATCAGTCGTTTCATCATGTTTCCCAACCACAATTGTATTAGCAATTAATATTTGATTTAATGCACAACATCACACCAGCACAAATCCTTGAATAAATCGAATTATTCCACCAACTGCCCGGTTCACAACCTAAGACGGTCAATTCATGAACTTGAGACAATTGGTTCACTTCCTAAGCCGGTCGGTTCACTGTCCAAAATTGCCAAAGTCGATTCAATTGACATGACACGCTAAAATGGTCGGTTCAACACTTGAACTGGTCGATTTAATTGTCTATTCAGTCAATTTTCAACCAATGTTGTTTAAAATTGAATACCAAACTCTTTAGTAATCAAGTTTAAACCATATTCATGAAAGAACTCCTATTCCAAGTGTATTCTATGTGTGTGACCCTATAGGTTCCAAGTTACGTTGGCAGTGAATGCCCATAACTCACTTATGACATCACAAGAAAAGAGCAGTGTCTAGTAACACATCATTGATACCCAAGTAATTGAAAAGTTGGAGAACAACTTCAACATACAATATGTGATTAGTGTTATAGTGATTGTATAATTCCTTTGTCTCTGATATCCGGATTGAACTCAAGGCATGGAATCGTCATCCTTAAAATTTTCAATCCATGTTCCTTGAACTATAGCAGATTGCTTGAGATATATGTGACCTCATTATCATATATTGATCCACATGTGCAAGGGCATGTGTTTCCCAGTCTCACTTATCAAGTTTCTAGGATATCAAACTCCTGTAGGAGGGACAAATACACTCTACATCACTCACAATCATCCCCATGTGTCATAGTGCACCCGATCATCACCTTTATGGCAATCATTATTCAAGATCGCGGTGGATGATGTGAAAGTACATTGATTTGCATGTGATGAGTGTAGTGATTTTAGGTCTATGAACCACAATCACGTCCATCACTATGAAAGCTGATTATGACCACCAACTATGGGTTCCATGTATCACTCTCAAGGTGGGTCTTCAGATACACTGTTCTCCAACAAGTACCTGGTGCGCTCCCGCTAGAGGCTTGCAACAAGTGCAATCCACGAGGTCGGGAGGCACGGGATGAGATTGGATCTTTGCTTTCGAAATTTGTATGGTCCCACACTAACTACCTACTTCTACTAAGACATTACACCCGCAAGCGCACGGGGTCGTGTCGTAGTATAGGTGAGGTGGCAAGTACGGGGTCGATCCGCAAGGATAAAGGGGGCACTAGAGTTAGATGGCATGAGCTACGTTCCTAGTGCAGAGAGTAGGGTTTTTAGGGTTTTAAGGTTGATTGTTGATTGATTAACTAATAGAGCAGTTAAGAAATGCGAGATGAAAGCTAAATTATCAACATGCTAAGTGAGCAATCTAAGTTAACGAGCTATCTAACCAAGAGCAAGAACGAATTATACCAAACTAAGCAAGCAACTAACAATTTAGAGCCTAAGTTAACCACTAAGCAAGATGAAAGATCTAAATTAAGACTAGCTAACGAAACGAGGCAATTGACTAAGTTAGACTAAAGCAATTGAACTAAGCTAGCATTAACAAGCAAACTAGGCAATTAGGGTTTTAAGCAATTAGATGAAGGAGGTGGGCCGTTTGGGAATGTGACCTTGACATTAGTTGGGGGATGTCACCATAATAAGAAATTAACATATCTCATTCTAGATTACCAAACCAAACAACAAGGTGGGTGCTACGAGAATGTACCCTAAGCTACTAATTGGAGAACTAGGGCTAGGTGTAATTCTCATAGGACGTACCAAGTCTAGGTCTCTAGGATAAGTGGTATTAGTCAATTGAGGACCAAGGGTAAGGATGGGAGTAGAGATGAGGGTATTTGACCTCATGCCACTAGCCACCTCAGCCTTTAGGAAATCCTAGGCAATTGCACTAATCACACTTATACTAGTCACTTAGAACTCACATTTGCATGTAGGAAGAAGGTGATTATGTAGGAAGATAGGGGGCTAGCTAGGGATCTGAATCAAGGACCTAGGAGCCAATCCTATGATAGCTACATAGAAACCAAAACATCCTAGAGACAAATGTCTTCAAACACCACAAGGCAAGTAATTAATGTAATTAAACAACAACCACATGCACAAGTAATGGGAAATGAGATATAAGCAAAGGCAATCATCATAGAAATGAAATATGTTCATTACAAATTATATTCCCCCAACATGGTATCAAAGTCACATTTTTGCCCCAAACAACCCACCCAAGGGGACTTAGCTATACATTATCAAACTAGGAAAAGAAGGGGATAGAAGAAGGGAAAACGCCATGAAGCTCGATGTAGTGCCCCCCTTCTTCACCTCCAAGCAGCTGCAGACGACCTCCCTCCTCCAAAGGTGCAGGGGTGCATGAAAATGGTGGAATGGATGGATAGAAACCTAGAGAAACTAGGTTTCTATGGTGGAAATGAGTGGAAAGTGGGTGGAAATGGGGTTAGATGCAAGGGAGTAGGTGGATTGGAGTAATGGAGGCAAGGAAGCAGCTAGGGTCGGCTAGGGGTGCTTAACCTCGAGCCCTAGAAGCAACTAGTGCTTATATAGGAGCTAGGGTTAAGTGGGGGTAGAATAGGAATAACAGTGGAAAGTTATGTAGGGTATGTGATCACCACGGTCGTGGTGGGTGTGCCACGGCCATGGTGAGGGTAGTGGGGGACGACCGTGGGGTGGTGAACACGGTCGTGGGGTGAAGGCAGTGGTGAAAAAGCAAAGTAGGGTGGTGGCCACGGCCGTGGCGGAGTGCCACGGTCATGGTGGGTAGCATGTACCACGGCCGTGTTGGGTAACACGGCCATTTTGGAGGAGTCGGGCTGACCGTGGGGAGGGGCCACGTGCGTCTTGATCAGCATCGGCCACGATCGTGGTGACTTGGCCACGGTCGTGGCTTTCTGGGCAACTTCCCTGTTGGAAACTGATTTTTCACAATTTAATTCCCACGACCGTGGCAGGGTGCCACGGCCGTGTTCTCTTCTACTGACCACGACCGTTCTGATGGCCACGGCCGTGGTGTCTTCAAGGGCCACGGTCGTGGCAGGTGGCCATGACCGTGGGATTCTGTGGATTTCCCTGTTGCAGCCTGTTGGAATTTGGCAATAAAGCCACGACCGTGGCATTGGGACCACGGCCGTGGTGAGGCTTGACTTCTTGATTTTGCTTCTTACTTTGTCAATTTCAGATGTCTTTGCTCGGGGATGATTCTTGGCCACTGGAGGTAGGTTGAGGGAGAGTTTGGGGCCTTCTTTGGGTTCCTCCCTCTCTCTCGTCCATCTAAGCATGGTCCAAGTACCTGAAAAACAGTGCAAAGAACATCCATAAGCATATTTGCAATGATACTCATATTGGGGAGAATAACCTGTAATTCTAATGCATTTGAATGTGATAAAAGTACAAAATGACACGAGATACAACACTAGAATAGGGTTGGATCACCACCCCAAACTTGAAACATACTTGTCCTCAAGTATGCTGCAACTCAATCTCTTTTCCATTTTCCATAATCAAAAGATATGACAAATACAATATGATGGGCGACAAATGCTAAATGGGATCAATGGTGACTAGGTACATGCAAATCACTTCCCTCCTCTTCTACTTTCACAAACCAACCATGAAGGGAGCAGAGAGCACAAGAACTTCACATATAATGCATGGATTGCACAAGTTATCAATATCTCATCCATAAGGTTCCGGGTAGACCGTTTCATGATGATGTTAATTGCCGATGACTAGGAGTGTCATTTCACCTTCATGCCTTCAACGTTATGCTTCAAGTTATGCCAAATGACCCACATGGCTGCGGAAAAGGGATAAAGTGAGCTAGGTTTAATGTTTCCTAGCTCCATGGGTATGAAAAGAGAAGAAAGGGTTGCGGTAAGATTTGGAGTGCTTTTACACACTCATCTTTTCTTTATTTGAATGCTCTTAAACAGGAGCATCCTTTTATTTTATTTTGTTTTTCTTTTTTTTCTTTCCTTTTTCTTGCCCTTGGTGTAGATAGGGCATATGGTAGATAGAGTGAAGCAGGGAGATAAAGATGTGGCCACCCCAAACTTTTGGAGGTGGCCACGGCTAATGTGTGCACTTTTGGCATCCTTTTATGAGGCGGAGAGGTATGAAGATGATGAAAGAGTGGTCGGGTCAAAGAGGGGTCACTTGGCATAATCTTCCACATAAGGTCTCCTGCATGAAAACTAGTCCGACACTTCACCATAGATATCACATCACATGAATGAACCAAATGAAATATATATATCAATCAAGTAACTCCACAAACTTTAAACGTTCTATGCTTGCTCAGATCATAATTCAATCAAACCAACACATTCCCAAGGGAGGTGACGAGCATGTAAGAAGTCACTCGTTGATACCACATAGCACTTTATCATAGCATGTCATCTTGTATTTTTCAAAGATGAGCAATTTCATTCAATATGGTAAAGATTGAGTCAAAACACGCTTTTTGGACAAGAAACATCAAATCTAGGCAAAATTGGCCAAAAATGTGTCACATTGTACTAAATCACATTCAAACACAATTTTAGGTAAAAGCAAGTAAATCCTAGCTAAAACATGCAAAAATTAGCAAAAACCTACATGAGATGCAATGCATGGCTGAAGAAGCAATTTTTTTTAAAAAAAATACTCAAAAATACAGAAATGAACTACATGCTATGCAACAAACTCAGTAAAACTAAATTAGACGGCAGAGGTGATATCAAAATGACAAAAAAGAGAAAAGGAGTGATGCATACCGCCCTACCCACCCCAAACTTTAGAATCATGCTGTCCTCAACATGAAACTATAGCTTAGGGAAGATAGGGGAAGAATCAAGGCTGTGGTGGCTGTTGTGGCATCTGAGGAGGATCCGAAGGGGGAGCTGAGTCTGGAACCGAGCTGGATGGAGGGTGCTGATAGTAGTTCCCCCAGTAGTCATCCTGGGGTGGAGGATACACCTGTGGATGTCCAGCTATACCACCCCAAAAGTCTGCACCCCATTCGGGGTTTCGTGCTGCTTGGGCATGTTGGTATTGGTACAAGTGGTTGATCTGGTAATGCATTTGCTGTTGATCTTGGCACATGTACTGCTGGACAAGCTACATGTCACCTTGAGTCTTCTGAATACTCTCAAGGTGCGCCTGGATGGTAGCCATGTCATAGGCGTTCCCTAAGGGTGGCTGCAGCTGGGATGTCCCCTCATCCCTCCTTTTAGTTCTTCGGGGTTGCCTTGCTTCTTCTGCTTCATGCTCCTGCCCTTGTACATTTGATTCAGCAACGTCTTCCTGTACGGCAGCAGCTCCCCTAGTATACGACTCTCTTGGGTGGTCTAGCTGCCATACCATCAATTTTTCCCTCAACCTGTCGCCAGGTCTCAATACGGATATAAGGGGTTCTGCGTGATAAGGCAGCTCAAGCTCAAAATCCTGCACACTTGTAGTCAAATAAAACATTCTTTTATCTTTCGTTTTTATGGTGTGCGAACGCGTCAGATAGTTGAGGTCAACACGTTCTGCCTCAATCGCGTCTTGTGCCCCCGAGAGATCATATCCCAACGCTAGTGCAATAGAAGTCACAAACCCACCCATGACAAAGGGTTTTGTGCTCTTGTAGGGTATGGACTTCATATGATCAATCAAAAGAACTCCAAGGTCAATGTACTTCTTGTGGTGCATACCGATCAAGACAATCATATCCTTTTGGGAGATGGAGCCTTGATTATTGTACCTCCCCACAATAGTGTTTGCCACGACCTTCTGCACATAGCGCATTAGCGGGTTACATATAGCAGCAGTTTTTGATCTACCCGCGTAGTAGTCCTCTTTGCCCGTGAATTTCTTCCAGTAATATGCATAGTCCAGAGTGCCATCTCTCTCTACCAAGCCATCATCTAATTTCATGGCTTCTTCAGGACTAGAGGCGAAGATAGCATTCAGCTCAGTGGAAGTGAGGGTGTGCATGTTGCTCATCATGGCAAATCTGAGTGCATCACAACCCCTCACTTTTGTCTTCTCTAGAGTGGCAAAGAATTCTTGGGTAAATGTGGGATATGTAGGTTGGGCTGTGAAAAGAACGCCCCACAACCCAATTGTCTTCAAACCCATTTCCACTATCTCCTTGATTCCAAGATCCTCAATGGTCTTCTCGCAACCGTACCTGGAGGCGACGACTCGCCTTGTCATGCACTCGGGGTAAATGAGATGAGCCTTCTTTTTCCTGTGTCCTCTTCCATAGGACACTCCCGCCTGTGCTTTGCCCAGGGTTCTTTCTCTGTCTGCCTCCAAAAATGTCACGACATCTTCTCCTTCCGGTTCCAGCTCCACCTCTTCCTCCTCGCTATCTTGTTCTTCCTCCATCGCATATGATTGCGACCCCGAGCTGGTATCAAAATTGTACCAGTGGGCCGACTGCTCCTCATCGTGCTGCAATTGCCGCGAGGGTTGCGGCTGCACACCACGCCTCACCGTCACCTGAGACGTCGAGTGGCGGGGTGGTGTGGGCTTTGGAGGTAGCCTGGATGAGGACGGTGCCGCTTTTGATTTTGGGTTTCTCTTCGCAGCCACCGGCTCGAGTTCATCAATGAAGTTGTCCAAGTCGACCTCCATGGACTCCTCCTCTTCTTCGTCCTCCCCCTCGTAGGTAGCGTCTGTGATATGGTGGCTATCAGATGAGCGGGTGTGTGATCCGCTCACTGATTGTGACCGGCGGAGGGAGTGATGGGCGGAAGCGGTGGGTGATGGGGTGTGGGATGGAATGGACACCTTGGAGGAGGCGTTTTTAGAACGCCGCTTCCCTCCGGTGATGATGTTCGTCCCCTTGGCTAAGGCTTTCCCAAACTTCTTCATGGTGAGGATGGAGGTGGAAGTGGTGTTAGGAGGGTAATTTTCGGATTTGGTGGAGAAGGTGGTGTGGGTGTGGTTTTATGGGTGGAATGGAAGGATAGTGATGTACGGATGATGGTTATATGATTAGTGGTGGATTTGGGCGAGAACGGAGGGGTTTTGTGGAGGTTTTGTGGGGGGGGTTGCTGGGCGGAATGGAGATGGAAATGGAGATGGAGGTGCGATTGGGAGAGATTGGACGGTGGGAATGGGAGGGGGAAGGCTGGGGATAGATTTGGGATGGATTGGGGATCAAAAGGAGGTGGATTTGGGGGTTAGGGGTGACCAACGGGGGAGCCCAAGGTCGTTTTCCGCCGCCACAGATGTAATCTGGAGGTGGAAGACGAAGGAATGAGGGGGAGGGTCATTTTTGGACACTTAAAAGTATATTTTTTTTTTCTGAACCGGGATCGGCCACGGTCGTGGTCAGGGTTGGGTAGAATGGACGTGGCGGGTGCCACGGTCGTGTTGTCGATGAAGAACTCCCCGGTCTGACCTTGCCACAGTCGTGGTGTCCCGCCACGGTCGTGGCTCTGTCCTCACGCCACAGACGTGGTCGACTTGCCACGGTCGTGGCTGATCTTCGAAACAACATGTAACTTCGACCAATATGCAACAATAACTCCCACGGCCGTGGCAGTTGCCCACGGTCGTGGCCATCCTTCTTTAACACGGCCGTGGTGGGGACCACGGTCGTTGGCACTCTCCATCACCACGGTCCTGGCAGCTCGCCACGGTCGTGGCCGATCTTCACAACAACCTGTAACTTTGGCCAATTTGGTGCTTTAATTCCCACGGCCGTGGCATAGAGCCACGGTCGTGTTTGGCCGCCTGTGCCATGGTCGTGGTCCAGCCCCACGACCGTGGTGGATTTGTCTTTTCAATTTTCAAACTTCAAAACATGATCTTTTGGTTTTAATGACCACGCTTAACTTCTAGATCCTCTCTCTCTGATGTCTATCACCTGCCATCATCAAAACTCAAACAAAAACTATAAAGCACAAGTGTGCGTGTGTGTATTTGTGTAAAACAAAACTAACGTATCAAAAGAAGGGTTGAGAGTCTCAAACGATGTGGGTTGCCTCCCACTAGCGCTAAAATTTACCGCCTTTAGCCAGGCTTATTGATTGTTGGACTTTTCACTTCTTTGGGACTTTCAAGAGATCCTTGTAGTAGATCCCTTTCTCATCCTCATCTAAGCATTCCTCTTCATCAAATTCTTCTTCTACCAGCATAACAACATCAAAGTCTTGGTTGGCCTTGTCCGGGTCGACTTCAACGACAGGTTTCAGCCTTTTCCCATTAACAACGAATTCCTTAGCTCCTTCTTTTGCACAAATGATCACTCCCCCGGATGGGTACACCTTCTTGACAAGGTAAGGACCTTCCCATCTAGAACGAAGCTTTCCGGGGAAGAACTTCATCCTTGAATTGTACAACCATACCCATTTTCCGGGCTCAAACTCTTTCTTCTTTATGATCTTGTCATGTAGAAACTTGGTTCTTTCCTTGTAGTTCTTTGACATTTCATAGGCTTCATGTCGCATCTCTTCTAGCTCATGCAATTGAAACTTTCTTCTCATTCCGGCACTCTCTTCATCAAAGTCCATCTTCTTCAAGGCCCACAGTGCCTTGTGTTGCATCTCAACCGGCAAATGGCAACTCTTACCATAGACAAGCTTGAACGGTGTAGTGCCAATCGGGGCTTTATATGCAGTCCTATATGCCCATAAAGCTTCATTGAGTCGAAGTGACCAATCCTTACGGTCTGGTCACACCGTCTTCTCCAAAATGAGCTTTATCTCCCGATTTGCCAACTCAACTTGACCACTCATTTGAGGGTGGTAAGGAGTAGCTACACGATGGTTCACCCCATGTCTCTTTAGCAGTCCTTCAAAAGTGAGGTGAATGAAATGATTCCCGCCATCACTAATCACAGCCCTTGGAACACCAAAACGGCTAAAGATGTTGGATCTCACGAAATCACACACCACTTTATGATCATTTGTCCTTGTTGCCACAGCCTCAATCCATTTTCATACATAGTCTACGACGACCAAGATGTAGACATACCCGAAAGAAGGGGGGAAAGGACCCATAAAGTCAATCCCTCAAACATCAAACACTTCTACCACCAAGATAGGTGACAAAGGCATCATGTCCCTCTTGGAGATAGTGCCCACTTTTTGGCACTTGATGCAACTCTTACAAAAGTCATGAACATCTTTGAACAATGTTGGCCAGTAGAATCCACATTGAAGAACTTTGGCGGCCGTGCGTTTCCCTCCAAAATGGCCTCCACACACTCCGGAATGGCACATAGATAAGACTTCTTGCTGCTCCATCTCCGGAATGCACCTCCTAATGAGTTGGTCCGGGTAATATTTAAAGAGGTGAGGGTCATCCCAAATGTAGTTCTTTACCATAGCAAACAATCTCTTGCTTTCCTCTCTTGTCCACATGCTCGGTATCCTCCCACTAGCTAGGAAATTCGCTATGTGCTTGTACCATGGCTTTTGGACAGATGAGACTAAGAGGAGTTGTTCATGTGGCATTGTCTCTTTGATTGGACTTGTCACATCAAAAGGTCCATCAAGACGGGAGAGATGATCTGCAACACCATTTTCTATTCCTTTCTTATCCACAATTTCTATGTCAAATTCTTGGAGCAGCAAAATCCATCGGATCAACCTTGGCTTTGAGTCTTTCTTGGACATGAGATACTTCAGTGCAGCATGGTCCGTGTAGATTGTCACTTTGTTTTGCAAGAGATACGGCCGGAACTTGTCAAGAGCGAAGATCACCGCAAGCAACTCCTTCTCGGTAGTCGTATAGTTTCTTTGAGCATCGTCTAACGTTTTACTTGCATAATAGATAGCATGAGGAATTCGGCCAATGCATTGACCCAACACAGCCCCCACCGCCATATCGGATGCATCCGTCATGATCTCAAACGACAAAGAGAAATCCGGGGGCTGCATGATAGGAGCAGAAATAAGACTCTCTTTTAGATGATTGAAGGCTTCCACACATTTGTCATCAAACTGAAATTCAACATCTTTCTCAAGTAATCGACAGAGTGGTCTTGAGATTTTGCTAAAGTCCTTGATAAAACGCCGGTAGAATCCTGCATGTCCCAAGAAAGATCGAACATGTCTTATGGTCGAAGGAAAGTCAAGTGTAGAAATAAGGCCCACCTTGGCCTTGTCAACTTCAATCCCATCTTTCGAAACTTGGTGTCCCAGAACTATACCCTCACGTACCATGAAATGACTTTTTTCCCAAGATAGAACTAAGCAAACTTTCACACATCTTTCCAGAACCGCAGCTAGATGTAGCAAGCACTCGTCAAAGGTCTTCCCGAAAACTGAAAAATCATCCATGAAGACCTCGAGTGATGAGTCAAGCATGACAGCAAAGATCGAGGTTACACATCTCTAGAAAGTGGAAGGGGCATTGCACAATCCAAATGGCATTCTCCGGTAGGCAAATGTACCACTTGGACAAGTGAATGTCATCTTTTCCTGGTCCGCCGGATGCACAGCAATCTGAAAATATCCCGAGTACCCATCAAGAAAATAGTAGAAGCTCTGCCCAGCCAATCTCTCTAGAATCTGATCAAGAAACGAAAGTGGGTAGTGGTCCTTTTTTGTCTTTTCGTTGAGCTTCCAGTAATCCATGCACATTCTCCACTTGGATTGCTCTCTCACCGGCATAAGATCACCATCGGCATTTTCTGCAACTGTAATCCCGCCCTTCTTGGGCACAACCTGGATGGGACTCACCCACGTACTGTCAGAAATGGGGTAGATGATCCCTGCATCAAGCAACTTAACAACCTCTTGAGTTACAACGTCCTTCAATTTTGGATTTAGTCTTCTTTGCATTTGACGGGTCGGTCTCGCATCTTCTTCTAAGTATATCCGATGCACACAGATAGATGGATCAATCCCCCTCAAGTCAGCAACAGACCATCCAATGGCTTAGACGTTCTTTCTCAAGACTTCCATCAAGGCATCTTCTTGCTCAGGAGAGAGAATGGAGGAAATGATCACCGGGAGGGTGTCATTTGAGCCAAGGAAAGCATACTTCAATCCTTCAGGAAGTTTTTTCAACTCAAGAACGGGGGGTGCTTCAAGGGAGTTCTTCAAAGGTGCAGAAATAGAAGGGAGGTCCTGACTTGTGGCCACTAAGGCTAGCTCACACTCTTCATCATCCTCATCATCGTCGTCAGGGAACTCAACAATTGGCTCAAGACCTCTACCTTGAGTAGCAGTCTCAATCCAAGCGGGTAGGAACTCTTCAACAATCTCATCTAGGCATTCCACCAAATAACAATCTTCTTCGGTGGCCCCTATCACTTCAGCTGTAGTAGAAGACTTAAAGATGTTCAACCGAATCTTCATGTGCATGAATGTGACATACATGGTCCCTGTCCTCACATGGATCATGACATCAGCTATGGCTAAGAAAGGTCTCCCCAAGATGATTGGCACCTTTCTAGCTTCCTTTTCCATATCAAGAATGATAAAATCGACTGGGAAGAAGGCAGACGTATCCTCATCAAGATGGACTAGCACATCATCCACACGCCCTCTATGCGTCTTCACAGAATGGTCGGCCAACTGTAGAGTGCAATGGGCCGGCCTCAACTCTCCCATTTGGAGCTCAGCAAATAGATCATAAGGCATCAAGTTTACGCTAGACCCCAAGTCAAGAAGAGCATGGTCTATGCGATGCGCCCCGATGTAGCATGAGATGATGGGGGCACCGGGGTCTTTTCTTTTCCAGGGGATGGTGTGTTGGAGAATGGAGCTCACTTGCTCAGTGAGCTTGATCTTCTTAGGCGTTCTCCCTGTTGTCTTTCTTTTGAAGGTGCACAATTCTTTAAGGAACTTCGCATAGGACGGAATTTTCTTGACTGCGTCTATAAGAGGTACATTGATTTTCACTTGCTTGAAGATCTCCAAAATATCATCCGCATGCTTCTTCTTTTTCTTTACAGCAGAAGGCTCCTCAAGTGCATCAGGATATGGCGGGAGTTGGGACCCCAATCGGTCCAAATCAACAGTATCATCTACTGGTATCACTGGAATCACAATATCACGGCTCAGAATCACAGTATCACTTCTCGGTGTCACAATATCATCATTCTGCATCTCAGTATCAACCTGCTCTGCCTCAGTGTCATCTCTGCCAACAACAGAACCATGGGGGCTCTCCAAAGTCCTACCACTCCTCAAAGTAGTCACAGCCTTCACATGCTCATGGGTGGTAGAAGGGGGAGCTTGTGGAGGTGGTTGTGGCTGTGGGGGTGGTGGAGGCCTTTGGTGAGGGGAATTGGGATTTTGAAGGATGAATTGGGGTTGCGGTTGTTGTTGAGGTGGGGGTGATATTGTGGAGGTGGTTGTTGGTAAGTATGAGGTGGGGGTGGAGCATATTGATAATTGAGCGGCGCTTGAGGAGGCGGAGGAGCATATTGAAAAGTCCCATCATTGTTTGGATTCGGCATAGGTTGAGAGGGGAGTCTTCCTTCTTCTCTTCTGGCCAAAGAGAGAGAAATCTGATCTAACCTCTGCTCAAGTCGGCTTATAGACTGGCCATGTGCGTTGACATCCTTTTTGACTTCATCTAGGCTTCTTAGCCTTCCAAGAACCTCGTCCTCAAACTTAGAGCTGTAGCGTGGCTTGTGCTGCCCCTGTCCTTGTCCATCCTCATTTGGTTGTTTCCACGAGAAATTTGGATGGTTCCTCCACTCGGGAGTGTAGGATTGGGACATTGGGCCCTGGTTGTTGCGGCCACCAAAGGAATGTAAAGCGTTAACTTCCTCATCTACAACGTCCACAACCATTGCGGGTTGGCTAGAAGAGCCACCCACTTGATTCTTCATCATTTGCATCATATCTGCCATCATTTTCATTAGATCGGGGTTGGTGGTATTGCGTGCGAGAGCCACAGAGGACGGTGGGGGAATGTAGTTCCGATCGCAATGCCCCCCTTAGTGGAAGCTCGGTGGCGAGAATTCTCGGCGAGATATTCAAACAGTGGCAATGAGTCCTCGGGCGGCTTGGCCATGAACGTGCCCCCACAAGAAGAATCTACATTGTTTTGGCTCTGCTCCTCAAGCCCGGTGTAGAAGGCTTGAACCAGCTGCCAAAGCGGGACCTCATGGTGAGGGCAGTCACGAAGCAACTTCTGGAACCTCTCCCATGCCTCATGGAAAGGTTCGTTCTCTTTTTGGGCGAAGGATGTGATGCACCTTCTCATGTAGGATAACTTGGCTATCAGAAAGAACTTCTTCAGAAACTCATTCTTTACTTCATTCCATGTGGCGAGCTCTGGCCTCGAGACGTACCACTCCTTGGCTTTCTCCTTGAGGGAGAAAGGAAAGAGCGTTCTGCGGATCGAGTCGTCGGTGGCAGCAGGCGTGCGGAAGGTCGAACACGTTTCTAAGAACGCGTCTATATGGTGATAAGGATTTTCGTTCTCCATTCTGTAGTATGTGGGAAGAAGTCCCAAGAGTGCTGGCGGAATGGAGAACTGCTGACCGGGCATCTGATCCACCAGCGTGGCTATGGGGGAATTGTAGTTCCCCGACGTGAAATACTCGTGAAGCGGGCGGTGCAGTGGTGGAGGTGGAACATCTGGTGGTGGGTTGTTCTCGACCATCTCGGCCTCTCGGTGTAGGTTGCAGCGAGCTTGACGTCTTCTCCTCCCAATCTCGAGGTCGTAAACCACCAAGTCGGTGCAAGTCGAATGCGTACTATGCATGCGCAGCTGTCACCTGCGCACGTCACAAACAAACAACAAGGAGCCAAGTTAGCGAACCAATATGTAAGAGTAACACAAAGAATGAAGAATAGCAATGGTGAGGGCAAAAGGAAAGGCTAAGCTACACTATCTAACTAGGTCGAGCACCTCTATTCCCCGGCAACGGCGCCAAAAAGCTTGGTGCGCTCCCGCTAGAGGCTTGCAACAAGTGCAATCCACGAGGTTGGGAGGCACGTGATGAGATGGGATCTTTGCTTTCGAAATTTGTATGGTCCCACACTAACTACCTACTTCTACTAAGACATTACACCCGAAAGCGCACGGGGTCGTGTCGTAGTATAGGTGAGGTGGCAAGTACGGGTTCGATCCGCGAGGATAAAGGGGGCACTAGAGTTAGATGGCGTGAGCTACGTTCCTAGTGTGGAGAGTAGGGTTTTTAGGGTTTTAAGGTTGATTGTTGATTGATTAACTAATAGAGAAGTTAAGAAATGCGAGATGAAAGCTAAATTATCAACAGGCTAAGTGAGCAATCTAAGTTAACGAGCTATCTAACCAAGAGCAAGAACGAATTATACCAAACTAAGCAAGCAACTAACAATTTAGAGCCTAAGTTAACCACTAAGCAAGATGAAAGATCTAAATTAACACTAGCTAACGAAACGAGGCAATTGACTAAGTTAGACTAAAGCAATTGAACTAAGCTAGCATTAACAAGCAAACTAGGCAATTAGGGTTTTAAGCAATTAGATGAAGGAGGTGGGCCGTTTGGGAATGTGACCTTGACATTAGTTGGGGGATGTCACCATAATAAGCAATTAACATATCTCATTCTAGATTACCAAACCAAACAACAAGGCGGGTGCTATGAGAATGTACCCTAAGCTACTAATTGGAGAACTAGGGCTAGGTGTAATTCTCATAGGACGTACCAAGTCTAGGTCTCTAGGATAAGTGGTATTAGTCAATTGAGGACCAAGGGTAAGGATGGGAGTAGAGATGAGGGTATTTGACCTCATGCCACTAGCCACCTCAGCCTTTAGGAAATCCTAGGCAATTGCACTAATCACACTTATACTAGTCACTTAGAACTCACATTTGCATGTAGGAAGAAGGTGATTATGTAGGAAGATAGGGGGCTATCTAGGGATCCGAATCAAGGACCTAGGAGCCAATCCTATGATAGCTACATAGAAACCAAAACATCCTAGAGACAAATGTCTTCAAACACCACAAGGCAAGCAATTAATGTAATTAAACAACAACCACATGCACAAGTAATGGGAAATGAGATATAAGCAAAGGCAATCATCATAGAAATGAAATATGTTCATTACAAATTATATTCCCCCAACATGGTATCAAAGTCACATTTTTGCCCCAAACAGCCCACCCAAGGGGACTTAGCTATACATGATCAAACTAGGAAAAGAAGGGGATAGAAGAAGGGAAAACGCCATGAAGCTCGATGTAGTGGCCCCCTTCTTCACCTCCAAGCAGCTGCAGACAACCTCCCTCCTCCAAAGGTGCAGGGGTGCATGAAAATGGTGGAATGGATGGATAGAAACCTAGAGAAACTAGGTTTCTATGGTGGAAATGAGTGGAAAGTGGGTGGAAATGGGGTTAGATGCAAGGGAGTAGGTGGATTGGAGTAATGGAGGCAAGGAAGCAGCTAGGGTCGTCTAGGGGTGCTTAACCTTGAGCCCTAGAAGCAACTAGTGCTTATATAGGAGCTAGGGTTAAGTGGGGGTAGAATAGGAATAACAGTGGAAAGTTATGTAGGGTATGTGATCACCACGGTCGTGGTGGGTGTGCCACGGCCGTGGTGAGGGTAGTGGGGGACGACCGTGGGGTGGTGAACACGGTCTTGGGGTGAAGGCAGTGGTGAAAAAGCAAAGTAGGGTGGTGGCCACGGCCGTGGCGGAGTGCCACGGTCGTGGTGGGTAGCATGCACCACGGCCGTGTTGGGTAACACGGCCATTTTGGAGGAGTCGGGCTGACTGTGGGGAGGGGCCACGGGCGTCTTGATCAGCATTGGCCACGGTCGTGGCGACTTGGCCACGGTCATGGCTTTCTGGGCAACTTCCCTGTTGGAAACTGATTTTTCACAATTTAATTCCCACGACCGTGGCAGGGTGCCACGACCGTGTTCTCTTCTACTTACCACGACCGTGGTGTCTTCAAGGGCCACGGTCGTGGCAGGTGGCCACGGCCGTGGGATTCTGTGGATTTCCCTGTTGTAGCCTGTTGGAATTTGGCAATAAAGCCACGACCGTGGCATTGGGGCCACGGCCGTGGTGAGGCTTGACTTCTTGATTTTGCTTCTTACTTTGTCAATTTTGGATGTCTTTTCTCGGGGATGATTCTTGGCCACTGGAGGTAGGTTGAGGGAGAGTTTGGGGCCTTCTTTGGGTTCCTCCCTCTCTCTCGTCCATCTAAGCATGGTCCAAGTACCTGAAAAATAGTGCAAAGAACATCCATAAGCGTATTTGCAATGATACTCATATTGGGGAGAATAACCTGTAATTCTAATGCATTTGAATGTGATAAAAGTACAAAATGACATGAGATACATCCCTAGAATAGGGTTGGATCAGTACCTATGTGCTTTATTTGATATCACATATCAAGATTGATGAGATTCTGTCATCAACCAACCCACACACTAGTCTTATAAATAATTATTGTCTATCAGCCTTCCACAATAACGTCCGACTAAGGACATAACAAGAATGTACACACTCTTAACATATTTATGATCTCATTGTTTATGTCATCAACCCGAAGACATACATCATTGAGTAATGTCATTATTTAGACATTCATTATATTTCCTCATTATCTCATAACTGAGTGAAACAAAATAAATCAAAAGATTGCCTTTATTATTAGTCAAATATGTATACTTGATATGCCATCACAATCATCACATGATTGGCTCTCTGGGCATACATACCTATAAACTCCCAGTTGCACTTAGAGCCAATCACCCACGAATCTTATTCTCAGTGATCTAAACATGCCCATCATGTTTCTACTATGCAAGTGCTAATATGGAGGGTTAGCAACATTTTTCCTTTACTCGGTATATTGCATTTTTCACATCTCTTTATTATATGATATTTCATATAAACAGGAATTGTCATAGTATGCTATTTGATATTCCTTGCATAACCATATCTCCATTGTTATAATATTTATAGTGTATCATCAATGGTTGGAACATCTCTCAAGTTCATCTATATGAACTTCTAGATCCATACACTACTCATTCATGTGTTCATAACACCATGACATACGGGTTCTGTTGTTGAATAATGGTCTGTGATTTGAAACCCTTTCCAACGTATAACTCTTCTTTTAAGATTAAACACAGTTTTATATTGCGATCATTCTATGTCATTTTGGAAGATTGCATTAGTGTAACCCTTCACACCCAACTCTTCCTTATTACCAAAGGTTATCAATTGATCCTTAGTGCTTCTCAAGTACTAATGGATGTTCTTTATGGATTTCCAATGACCCTCACTGGAATATGAAGAATATCATCTTGTCATGTCCAATACATACATGATAATGGGATGAATACACTATATATGATAGATCCAAATGTGAATGCATATGACATCTCTTCACAAGAATTGGAACTTTTATACTTGAGAGACTGATCCCATCTACATGGACAGATTATCTTCCACTAAATCCTTCACGATGAACTCTTTCAACATCTTGCTAATATATGTGTTTGTACTTAGGTCAAGAAACTTTCTAGAACTATCTCTATAGATATCAATTCCAATCACATAGGATTTTTCACCTAATCCTTCATAATAAAGGTGATTTCCATGCCAAGTTTCAATACTTCGTATTGAAATGTGGAATATTCATATACTTCTACTAAGTATTTTGTAATCATATATTCCATATTTTATCTTGACTCAAGTCAAATTCCTTGATTTTCTTATCAAATCAAAAGATTCCAGCTCTGAGATGCTCATTTCAACTTGTAGATTGAACATTGTATCTTATAGACTTTATTTGCATTAATGGAGTTATAAAACCTTCAAGCTGTGTCCTGCACACATTCTCTCTGTTATTCTTTATCAAGGAATACAATTTAATATCCATATGCCAAATCAAATAGTCTTATTAAGTTGCAATAGTAAGCATGTCAATTGGTGAAGGGATTTCATCATGTTTAACACTTTGAACTAGTTTGAAAATCTTTGCAACCAATATGTCCTTTATGTCATCCATGTTGGTCTTCCTTATGAAAACCCAACTGCACCTTGTGGGTTTTACTCCTTTTAGGTGATGCCACCAAGGTCATACCTTGTTGGTGCTCATGGAATTCTGGATATAATGGCCTCAAGACATTTTTAGACTTTGGTCCCTCAATAGTTCTTAGTTGATTGTTGGCTCATCATTTTATGACCAACTCACAACTTATCTGAGTTATAGGATTCACAATCTTTTAACCTCATACGTGTTCTCATATGTTGTCTATTAAAACCATTTTAGATGGTACATTGTTTTAGCATTAAACATGTAATCAAAAGGAAATTAAAAGATTAGATTAAATGATGATCACATCATGACTCATCTGGTTGTGATTCCTTCTTTCTAATGCATCATCATGTTTTAGATGGAGTTGATATGTGATACACTATCATAGTCTTTCAGGAGGTCCTCAAACTATTCCTATAAAATAACTCAACTGTGATCATACCAAAGTATCTTAATACCTTTAAGGAAGTTGTGTACTTCATACATGTAATCTAATTGAACATTTTATGAGATTTGTATTTTATAGAACACATATCACCATATTATCAATATATATATAATGAAGTACAAATAACAATATGTAGCATTTATTCCGAAGGTCTTTATACATAATTATGTACATGTCCTTGTATAATGCTTATTCTCCCACTACACCTAGTAGGAGGTGGTTTTGTCTTGTTTCTCATATATAAGACTTGCATATCTCTTATTGGTTCAATAACTGAAAGAGTCTAGATAAACATCAATATGGATTCTAGAAATGCATTTCTCATATGTATGCTCTAGATGACTATGCTATAGATATTGATTGTTTGAGTTATCAATTGTAATCATTTAGGTATTTACATTATAAACATCCATCTTTAGATCCTTCATACAAAGATCAGAACACATTTGGGGCATGTCCATACAAGATCACATCTTTGAAACATAACCATTAAAGAGTCTTTATTTATAATCATCCTTGTCCATACAAGATGCATAAAGTAAAATGTTTCTATTATATTGGCAGAATGAAATAGCAGTTCATTTAACTGTATTACATGCCCAATAAGCTAAGATAAATTCTAAATGTAAACTAAACTGGCAGCAACTTTTCTCCACAAAATACATCCTTGTCCTTTCATAAAGGTTTACTTCTTATCATATCTTGTACATCAATGTATATCAGATCTATCCCGTATCATATACCCAAGATGAAGAGGTAATCAAATTTATCTTATTACATATATACCTGAATTAGAGGTCTCTATCCCCTCCATCTTTTTCTTTAGTTCATCTAGGCAGAGAGGGAAATTCCTTTTCCAGTGTCTAGGGTGGTGATAATGGTGACAATTGCCTCCCTTATTTACTCCTCCCTTTGCCTTGAGGGTTGAAGACTTGGGCTTTTGGCCAACATTAGAACTTTTCTTAACTTTGCATTTGCCTTTAGACTTTTCCTTTAGTTTGGTGATCATCATCATGGACTTGGGCTTGTCTTCATTTGTGCCTCAGCTGTTCTCAACATGCCAAGTAACTCTATCAATGGCTTGTCAAAGTCATTCATGTTGTAGGTCATGACAAACTAACTGTATGACTCTGGCAGAGAGTGCAGAATCACATCACTGGCTAAATCTTAACCCAAAAGGAATCCGAGTCTAGAAAGGTTTGCACATACCCAATGAGTTTGAGTACATGAGGACCTAATGGATATCCTTCTTCCATGTTACATTTAGGGACATCAAATCTCTCATGTCTTTCCTAGTCTTGGAACATATTCTTAAGATGTGTGACCATTTCAATAACATCCATTTTCTCATGTTGTCTCTGCAACTCATAGTTCATGGAGCACAACATTAGGCATTTGACATCAACTTCATCTCCAGTATGCTTCTTCTAAGCATCCTTGTCAGCCTTAAGTGCATTGGAAAGAGGTTCTTATGGCTCTGGTGTCTCCAAGACATAGAGTTTGCGCTCCTGTGTGAGAACAATTCTCAACTTCCGGAACTAGTCATGGAATTTATTCACATTCAACCTATCCTTCTCAAGGATTGATCGTAGAGAAAATGTGTTGTTGTGTGTTTCCATTTGATTCTACAAGAATAAAATTCCACATTTTATCAAAAAATCTTTTTGATTTGATTTGAAAATTGATGACATTATATTAGGCATTTAATCAATTATCACTCCCACTATATTATTCAAATTGATAGCCCTCACATATCAATTTCGAAGATTGCACTGTACAACCTTCTAGTGTGCCAAGATCCAAAATAATTCAATTATTACCTAGCCAATGTCAGCGTCCATAATTAATCATTAAGCTAGGCAATGTCTGCCAATTACATCTTATGCAATTCTTGGATAGATGATATGTGCAACTCTTTGCCATAGTCATCTGCATGCCTCTAGGTGCTTAATCTCATAAAGGTCACCCAGTTAAGCCTGACCTAAAAGCCAACACGTTAGAAATGTACCCTACTTTGGCAGAACCTACATATCTACCATCACACTTCTACGAGATGGATGGCACACCATGCTTTGGCATAACCTATGTTTGGTTGATCAAGCGTTTCTTGTGTGTTGCTTATTGAAATCATCTAAGACTTTATACTTTATTGAGGGAGTTTGTATTTATAAATAAATATAAATTATCCCATTAGTACACACATATATAGTACATATGATATACATGGTATATCCCACAAACTAAACATGCAATATAAAATAGTAGTGATGGTTATGGCCATACTACTATAATTCCTTAGAGTCACAAGGAATTACTACCACCTAGGTCTACATCTCATGGAGGAGCCTATTGTTGGTGTATATCTGTGTCTGCCAATTTGGGTTGATCATTTCAACCCTTGAACCTGTTGGCTCACATCTTGTGTGGTTGGTTGGTGGTCTAAAACAATCGTCTGGCCTCCTATCCAATTGATGTATGAACACATCTAAATGATTGGTTGGTCCACCAGTTGGTCGGTTCACACCTCCTGTGATCTTCCCTCCTCAGTCCTCCAGCCATTTGACTCATCTCGTGAAGTGGTCATCTCACTTGACATTGATCATATTCTTCATTGTAACAAGAAAACAAACTATCATACTACTATTTATTATATGGTAAAGAGAAACCTTGAGTTACATTTCAGGGGAGAAAAGGTAGGAAAGAATAATACTTTTACATTGGGAAGAAGAAGGTAAAGGCTCGGTATGCAAATTGAGATATAATAGGAACAAAACAAATCATTCAATCACACACATATATTTTGGTTATTGGCCATAACCATTCTACACATCCACCATCAAAACTAGTTTTTAGGGCGAAACATGTAAATTGCATATATACCATATCATATATATTAGTTTGGGATTGTATATGGTATTTAATCATATATGCACATTAATCATTTCAAATATCCTCATCACATGCAATAAATAAAAGGTGAAATTAAAAAATTCGATCATATCAATTATCTCAATACATAGTTAATTAGCGTGGCTCTGATACCAATGTAGGGAAATATGGTGACATAACGGGCAGCAGAAACCAAAATTTAATGCTTGGGCCCACTGCCCAAGGCTCTAGTAGAGTTTCAGGAATGACGACTGGCCCCACAGACCACCACTAGCTTTAACTGCACGCTTTAATCTCACTCACACGTAAGCCAGGATCAACTTCCCGACAGGTCACCCATCCTAGTACTAGTCCAAGCTGAGCACACTTAACTATGGAGTTCTTTAGTGATGGGCTCTCGGAAAAGGAGGTGTACCTTAGTGATATGGGTACTCTAGTCAATCCTTTTAAGATCATCTTATCTGAGGCCTCAAAGTCCTGGGATGTTACAATATCCCCCACTTAGACTCTTGACGTCCTCGTCAAGTCTCAACTATAAGGCCTCATAATCATTCCCCATTTCGGTGTAGACTCATAATGGCCCATGGACACCCACCTCCCTATCGCGGAATACCAGTGCAAGGGTGGCTACATCAACCATAGACAGCCCTTTCCAACATACCCAAACCGCGTGGCTCAAGACTGGCATGCCACATGTCCATGTGGGCCTTTTGGCTCTGATACCATTTGCAACGCTCGTGCCCACTGCCCAAGGCTCTAGTAGAGTTTTAGGAATGACGACTGGCCCCACATACCACCACTAGCCTTAACTGCACACTTTAATCTCACTCACACGCAAGCCAATATCAACTTCCCAATTGGTCACCCATCCTAGTACTACTCCAAGTTGAGCACGCTTAACTATGGAGTTCTTTAGTGATGGGCTCCCAGAAAAGGAGGTGCACCTTGGTGATATGGGTAGTCTAGTCAATCCTTTAAGATCATCTTATCCGAGGCCTCAAAGTCCTGGGACGTTACAGTCAACCTCCTGGTTGATCACACCATGGACATTAGGTTGATGTTGTCCTCCTAATGGGAAAAGCTCCACACCTCTAGATAGTCTACATGGACCATCAGGAACTCTTGTCATTCTATAGAATAGACAATAAGGAGTCATCCCCTCACATTGGTGTACTAGTCACCAACTTGCTCTCCCACAATTATTCTCCCTCTCCCTCCCTCCCTTTATCAGGTAGGACTTACTCAGGTTCTCTCAATTACCACAACCAGAGAAGACAAACAATTTTAAAAAGCAATTGAGTTGTGTCTGAGAAGCCCCTAGTACCCTCTATTTATAGGAGGGTTAGGGTCAAGGTTCCCAATCTGAGTGGGAGTGGAAGGGACTAAAATTTCACAAAAATTCACAACCAGTAACATGTGAAATGGTCGGTTCACAGGTGAACTGATCGGTTGGCATGTGAGCCAATAGGTTCAACCCTTGGAACTGGTCATTCCATCATGTTTCTCAATCACAATTGTATTAGAAATTGATATCTGATTTAATGCACAACATGACATCAACACAAAGCCTTGAATCAATTGAATTGTTCCACCAACCGTTTGGTTCATAACTTGAGACGGTCAGTTCATGGACCTTAGCTGATCAGTTAACTTCTTGAACTAGTCAGTTTACTATCTAGAATTGCCAAAGTTGGTTCAATTCACCTGACACACTGAAACAGTTAGTTCAACACTTGAACTGGTCGGTTCACTTGTCCAGTTAGTCAATTTTCAACCAATGTTGTTTAAAATTGAATACCTAACTCTCTAGTAATCAAGTGTAAACAATATTCATGAAAGAACTCATATTCCAAGTGTATCCTATGTGTGTGACCCTATAGGTTCCAAGCTACGCTGGCAGTGAATGTCCATAACTTACTTATGACATCACAAGCAAAGAGTGGTGTCTACTAACACATCATTGCTACCTAAGTAACTGAAAGGTTGGAGAACAACTTCAACCTAAAGTCTGTGATGGGTGTTATAGTGATTGTACAATTCCTTTGTCTTTGATATTCGAATTGAACTCGATGCATGGAATTGTCATCCTTTCAATGTTCAATCCATCTTCCTTGAACTAGAGCATACTATTTGAGATATATGTGTCCTCAATATCATATATTGATCCACATGTGCATGCCCATGCATTTCTAAGTCTCACTTATCAAGTGGCTAGGATATCAAACTCCTGTAGGAGGGACAAATCACATCTACATCACTCACAGTCATCCCCATGTTTCACAGTGCATCCGATCATCACCTTTATGGCTTTCCTTATTCAAGGTCACAATGGATGATGTCAAAGTACACTGAATGACATGTGATGAGTGTGGTGATTTCATTTCTAAGAACCACAATCACGTCCATCACTATGAGAGATGATTATGACCACCAATTATGGTTTCCATGTATCACTCTTAAGGTGGGTCTGTCTGATACATTGTTCTCCAACAAGTATCTATGTGCTTGCTTTGATATCACATATCATAACTAATGAAATTCTATCATCAACCAATCCACACTCTAGTCTTATGTGTTATTGTTGTTTATCAGCCTTCCACAATAACATCCAACTAGGGACATAATAAGAATGTACATACTCTTAACATCTGCATGATCTCATTGTCTAGGTCATTAACCTGAAGACATTCATCATTGAGTAATGTCATTCTTTAGACATTCATTATGTTTCCTCATTGTCTCATAACTGAGTGAAACATAATAAGTCAGAAGATTGCCTTTATTATTAATCAAATCTATATATTTGATATGCCATCACAATGATCATATGATTGGCTGTCTGGGCATACATACCAATAGACTCCCAGTTTCACTTAGAGCCAATCACCTATGAATATTATTCTCAATAATCTAAACATGCCCATCATGTTTCTACTGTGCAAGTGCTAATCCAGTGGGATAGCAACATTTTTCCTTTAGTCGGTATATTGCATTTTTTGCATCTCTTCATTGTATGATATTTTGTATAAGATAGAATCTTTGCATTATGTTATCTGATATTCCTTGCATAACTAGTATCTCCATTGTTGTCATAGTATTTCTACTGTGTCATCAATAGTTGGAACATCTCTCAAGTTCATCTTTATGAACTTCTAGATCCATACAGTACTCATTCTTGTGTTCATAACACCAGGACATACAAATTTTATTGTAAAATAATGGTCTGTAATTTGGAACCCTTTCCACCTTATAACTCTTCTTTTAAGATTAAACACAATTTTATATTGTGATCATTCTATGTCATTTCAGAAGCTTGCATCAGTGTAACCCTTTACACCCAAATTTTCCTTATTACCAAAAGGTATCAATTGATCCTTAGTGCTTCTCATGTACTAATGGATGTTCTTTATGGCATTCCAATGACCCTCATTGGAATCTCACTAAAATCATATTGTCATGTCCAATGCATAACGATAATGGGATGAATACACTATATATGATAGATCCAAATGTGAATGCATATGGCATCTCTTCACAAGAATTGGAACATTGGATACCTGAGAGACTAATCCCATCTACATGGACATATTCTCTTTCACTAAATCCTTCATGTTAAACTCTTTCAACATCTTGCTAATATATGTGTTTGTACTTAGGTCAAGAAACTTTTCAGAACTATCTCTGTAGGTTTCAATTCCTATCACATAGGATGTTTCACCTAATCCTTCACAATGAAGGTGATTTCCATGCCATGTTTCAATACTTAGTATTGAAATGTGGAATATTCATATACTCCCACTAAAGCTTTTGAATAACAGATTTCAACTTTTGTCTAGACTCAAGTCAAATTCTTTGACTTTCTTGTCAAATCAAAAGATTCTAGCTCTGAGATTCTCGTTTCAACCTCTAGATTGAACATTGTAGCTTATAGACTTTATTTGCATTAATGGAGTTATAAAACCTTCATGCTATGTCATGTACACATCCTCTCTATTATTCCTTATTAAGGAATGCAATTTTAATCTCCATATGCCAAATCACAGTCTTATTAAGCTGTGATAGTAAGCATGTCAATTGGTGAAGGGATTTCATCATGTTTAACACTTTGAACTAGTTGGAAAACCTTTGCAACCAATCTATCCTTTTATGTCATCCATGTTGGTCTTCCATATAAAAACCAAACTACACCTAATGGGTTTTACTCCTTTTAGGTGATTCCACCAAGGCCATTCCTTGTTGGTGTTCATGGATTCCATTCTGGATATAATGTCCTCAAGCCATTTTTAGACTCTGGTCCCTCAATACTTCTTAGTTGATTGTTGGCTCATCATCTTATGACCAACTCATAACTTATTTGTTTTATAGGATTCACAATCTTTTAACCTCATATGTGTTGTACTAGAACTATGATTTTTGTGTTAGATATCGAATTTGATATTCCACAACAATTTGGGATTCTCCTTATTCTTATTGTACCTCCTTAGGTTTACTATTTTCTTGTTGATCTCAAACTTATCGAGTTCCACTTTGATCCCACTTATTCCTATAGAATTCATCTATTCTAACAAGAAACACTTTTGTTATTGGATTGAGATAACTAGTGTTCAACAAACTAACAGTTATGTGATTAAATTAAAAAAAAACTATTTTCTTGTACAATATTCAATCCTTTCGACATATTGGGACATTGACATACCATACTCATATGTTGTCCATTAAAACCATTTTAGACGGTACATTGTTTTAGCGTTAAGTATGTGCCCAAAAGGAAAAATATTAGATTAAATGATAATCACATCGTGACTCATCAGGTTGTGATTCCTTCTTTTTGATACATCATCATGCTTCAGATGGAGTTGATATGTGATACACTATCATAGTCTTTCAGAAGGTCTCAAACTATTCCTTTAAAATATTTTAACTTTGATCATAGCAAAGTATCTTAATAACTTTAAGGAAGTTGTGTACGCATACATGTAATCTACTTGAACACTTCAATATATTTGTATCTTAATATAAACATATCACCATATCATCAGTAAATATATGAGGTACAAATAAATGTCTATAGCATTTATTCGGAAGGTCTTTATGCATCATTATGTACATGTCCTTGTGGAATGCTTATTCTCCCACTTCACCTAATGAGAGGTGTTTTTGTCATGTTGCTTGTATATAAGAATTGTATCTCTTATTGGTTCAATAACTGAAACATTCTAGATAAACATCAATATGGATTCTAGAAATGCATTTCTCATATGTATGCTCTAGATGACTATGCTATAGATATTGATTGCTTGAGTTATCAGTTGTAATCCTTTAGGTATTTATGTTATAAACATTCAACTTTAAATCCTTCATACAATGATCACAAGACATTTGGGGCATTGTCATACAAGATCACATCTTTGAAATAGAACCATTTAAGACTATTTATAATCATCCTTGTCCATACAAGATGCATCAAGTAAAATGTTTCTATTATTGGCATAATGAAATAGCATTTCATTTAACTCTATTAAATTCTAAATGTAAACTAAAGTGACATCAACTCTTACTCCACACAATCTATCCTTATCCTTTCATAAAGGTTTACTTCTTATCAGATCATGCACATTAATGTATGTTAGATCTACATCCCGTATCACATACCCAAGATGAAGAAGTAATCAAATTTATCTTGTTATGTATATACCTGAAGTAGAGGTCTCTATCCCCTCCTCCTTCTTCTTTAGTTTCTCCAGGTAGAGAGGGCAATCCCTTTTCCAGTGTCCAGGTTGGTGACAACGATGACAATTGCCTCCCTTATTTACTCCTCTCTTTGCCTTGATGGTTGAAGACTTGGGCTTTTGTACAACTTTAGAATTCTTCTTAGCTTTGCCTTTACCTTTATACTTTCCCTTTGGTCTGTTGATCATCACCACAGACTTTGGCTTGTTTTTGTTCATTTGTGCCTCATCTATTCTCAACATGCCAAGTAACTCTATCAATGACTTGTCAAAGTCATTCATGTTGTAGGTCATGACAAACTGACTGTATGACTCTGTAGAGACTACATAATCACATCAGTGCCCAACTCTTGACCCAAAAGGAATTCCACTCTAGAAAGGTTCTTCACATACCCACTGAGTTTGAGCACATGAGGACCTACTAGATCTCCTTTTTCCATATTACATTTGAACAGTGCCTTAGAGACTTCTAATCTCTTATGTCTTTCCTGGTCTTGGAACATGTTCTTAAGATGTGTGACCATATCAATAGCATCCATGTTCTCATGTTGTCTGTATAACTCATAGTTCATGAAGCACAACATTAGGCATTTGACATCAATGTCATCTTCAATATTCTTCTCATAAGCATCCCTATCAGCCTTAGGAGCATTGGGAAGAGGTTCTTTCAATGTTGGTGTCTCCAAGACATAGAGCTTGGGCTCCTGTGTAAGAATAATTCTTAGTGTCCTGAACCAGTCGTAGAAGTTATTCCCATTCAACTTGTACTTCTCAAGGACATATCATGGAGAAAATATGTTGTTGTGTGTTGCCATTTGATTCTACAAGAGAATTTGTTTGCATTTTGTCAAAAACCCTTTTTGATTTGATCTGATTTGTTTTGAAAATTAATGATATTCAATTAGGCCTTTAAATAATTATCGCTCCCACTATTTTATTAAATTTGATAGCCCTCACAAATCCATTCTGAAGATTACAACATACAACCTTCTATTGACAAAATAATTCAATTATTACCCAGACAACGTCAGCGTCCATAATCAATCATTGAGGTAGGTAACATTTCCCAGTTGCATCTTATGCAATTCTTGGATAGATGATATGCACAACTTTTTCCATAGTCATCTGCATGCCTCTAGGTGCTTAATCTCATTAAGGATACCCAGTTAAGCTCGACCCAAAAGCCAACATGATAGAAATGCACCCTACTTTAGTAGAACCTACATATCTTCCATCACACTTCCACGAGATGCACGACGCACCACGCTTTGGTGTAACCTATGCTTGGTCGGTCAAGATTTTCATGTGTGTTGCTTATGGAAAGAATCTAATACTTAATATGTTATTGAGGGAGTTTGTATTTATAAATTCATATACATTATCCAATCACCACACACATATTAGTACATATCGTAACATGCTATATCCAACAACATAAACATGCAATATAAAACATCAGTGATGGTTATGGCCTTAATACTATAATTCCTTGGAGCCACAAGGAATTACTACCACCTAGGTCTACATCTCATGCAAAATTTATTGTTGGTGTAGATTTTTGCCTACTAATATGGTTTGATTGGTTCAACCCTTGAACCGGTCGGCTCGCCTCTTAGATGGTTGGTTGGTGGTCTAAAATGATCATCTGGCTTGCTATCCAACCGATGTTTGGACACATCCAAATGATCAATTGGCCCAACAGTTGGTCGGTTCACTCCTCTTATGGTCTGCCCTTCTCGGTCCTCCAACCGGTTGGCTCATCTTGTGAAGTGATCATCTCACCTGACGCTGATCATCTTCTTCATCGTAACAAGAAAAGAAACTATCATACTTCTATTTCTTACAGGGTAAAGAGAATCCTTGATTTACATTTGAGGGGAGCAAAGGTAGGAAAGAATAATACTTTTACATTGGGAAAATGAAGGTATAGGCTCGGTATGCAAACTAAGATATAATGGGAATAAAACAAACCATTCAATCACACACAAATATTTGGTTTATTGGCCATAACCATGCTACATATCCACCATCAAAACCAACTTTTAGGGTGACACATGTAAATTGCATATATATCATATCATGTATATATATTAGTTTGGGATTCTATGTGGTATTTAATCGGATATACACATTAATCATTTTAAATATTCGCATCACACACAATAAACAAAAGGTGAAAACCAAAAAACCGATCATATAGATTATCCCAAAACACAGAAAATTGATGTGTCTATGATACCACAGTAGGAAAATATGTCAACAAAATTTAACTACCATATTCCCTTTTAATAGACAATCACGCCAACAATAATGTAATGGGAAGGATGATTTATGAGGTCATACCTAGTCCTGGAGAAATTCTGGTGACTATTCCCTCATTGCAGTATGCGACTTTCTTCAAGTCACACTCAAACAATGTTTGCATCAACATCCTATTTGATCACCACAAATAGTATGTTGACATTGTCCTCCTAGTAGGAAAAGATCCATGCCTCTAGAGTAGTCTACATGGGCCACCAAGAACTCTTATCATTCTAGTAGAATGGACAAGAAGAAGTTGTCCCCTCTTATTGGCGTACTAGTCACCAACTTGGTCTTCCGCAATCGTTCTCCCTTACTGTCCCTCTATCAGGTAGGACTTTCTCAGATTCTCTTGGTTACCACAACTAGAGAAGACAAAAAATTGTCAAAAGCAATTGAGTTGTGTCTAAGAATCCTCCAGTACACCTTTATTTATAGGAGGGTCAGGGTCAGGATACCAGTCTGAGTGGGAGTGGAAGGGAGGGATCAGAATTTTACAAAAAAATGCAACATGCAATAGGAGAGATGGTTGAACAATGAGGGGGATTGTGGGAGATAGTTTTCTTGATAGGGGCTTTACCTTACGGAAATGACTAAGGAAACCTCTATGTGAACCTTCTTGAAACACAGTGTTGATGGCATGTGTCAATCGCCTGATTTAGGATGTGAAATGATCATTTTGAATATTGAACTAATCAATTGAGAGGTTGGATCACTCAGTTCAAAAGGCAAAAGATTGTTGTTGTGTGCCTGATTGGTTGTTTGAAATGGCTGATCCTACTGGCGCGAGGAAAGTTGTTGTTTGCCGGAGAGGAAGAAGAAGAAGTGTGAGGTGGAGGTGTGGTGTGAAGCATGAGGACATCACCTTACCTATAATTATTCATCGTGAATTGCCTAGCTGGTGATGTGGGATGGCCAGCAAAGTAGTGGAGCTAGGTGGATGGGATGTAAAACTCTCGAATTGCTGGAGAGGGGGAAGATGTTGGAAGATGTCGAGAGGCTATAGGGAAGTATAGCTAGGTTGGCTCAGTGATGGATCACATGGTTTGGGAGTGAAACACAAACCTCACTGCATGAAATGAGCGACTCGTTAGAGGTGAAGATGAGGTCACTGATGTAGAGTCGTGAGTTGGTGAGAAGGGGGAGGCAAGGAGCAAGAAACCTGAGTTAGGATTTGTTGTAGTGTGAGTCGACCTCCCCCATTTGGCCTATTTTATAGAGAATATATGAGGTGTGAATCTAGTGGTTCACTATGTGAATTGCCCAATTCACGCATCATGGGGGGAAGTGTAAAACAATTCAAGTTTTGATGCAGACGCCCATTTGAATTGGCCCTTTGTAGGCTGCAAACCAATCAGTTTGTAGGTGAATCACTCGCTTGGCGTGTCGTGGGTTGGAGGTGGGGAGGTTTGAATTTTGATTCAAATGCCAAATTGAGTTGTCCAGTTGGGATACCAACATACTGAATAAAAACAATTAACATTGAAAACTGAAAAGAGTAAGGGTTATCCAGATATTGCAAATAATGGAAAAATAAAAGAAAATAGATTGGAATAAAAAGAGATGTTGGTTTGCCTCCCAACAAGTGCCCACTTTTGCGTCAATGTCCTGACGGGTGTGTTCATGGAGTCAATTAGGACTTAGAGGATAGTTTAATTCATCATATCTATAGGATCAGGAAGGCATTACACTCCTTGTCCCATGAAGTCTTCAACGATGATGTACAACTTAAGCCTATGTCCATTTACCAAAAATCACCCTTCCATTTGTTCAAGAGAAGAAACGTTCCATGTGGATAGACACACTTTACCAGGTAAGTCCATACCAAATATATTTGAGTTTTCCAGGGAAAAGCCTCAACCTCAAATAATAGACTAGTACGTGGTCACTTTCTTGAATGCCTCTTCCCCTAATATGCCCATCATGCCATAATTTGGTTCAATCCTTACAAATTCAGGCATTTTCATAGGTTGCCATCCTGAGTTCCTCTAACTCCTACAGCTGAAGAAAGTGGTTCTAACTTGTTGGATAAAGGTTAGAATTAAGAGTTTTGATACCCAATTGGCTTTGTGTTCCAATTCTACAAGGATATGATAAGATTTCTAATAGATCAACCAGAAAAGAGTGGTGCCTAAGGGTGTCTTGTAAGTAATTATGTATGCCCACAAGGCATCATTTATATTCAAGGCCTAGTCCTTCTTAGTGTGATTGATAGTTTTCTCTATAATAGACTTGATTTGATGATTCGAAACCTTGACTTGGCCACCGTCTGAGGGTGTCAAGGTGAGGCAAACTTGTTGTGGACACCATATTTTCTATGCAAGGATTCAAAGTTCTTCTCTAAGAAATGTGATATTTCATCAAAAATCACAGTATGAGGTACCCCATACCTAGTGAAGATATAATCTTTGAAAATCTTCATGTTGGATTTGGAGTCACTAGTTTTTGTGGGGATGGCTTCTATCCATTTTGAAACATAATCCACAACCACCAAAATATACGAATACCCACAAGAAGAATGAAAGGGCCCCATATAATCCACTCTCTAGACATCAAAGATCTCTATCTCTTGCTAATAAGTCATTGGCATTTGATCTCTCTTAGAAATATTTCTAGTCCTATGGCATTGATCACAAGCTAAGACAAACTCATATGAATCTCGAAATAAAGTGGGCCAAAAGAATCCAAACTAGAGCACCTTTATAGTAGCCTTTTGAGAGATCATGTGCCCTATAGTGGGGTCAAAATGACATTGTTTGAGGATGCCATGAGCCTATTCCTCAGTGACACATCTATGATAAAGACCATCTTGAAACAATCTAAAAAGATAACGGTCATCCCAAGAAAAGTGCCTAACATCATGCAATTTTTTTTCCTTATCATGTCCTTTGTAATTAGGATGAGGACACCTGGAACAAGATAATTAACATAATCAACAAAACATTGGTATTGGGATTCAACATAAGTAATTCACCATGATAGGGAATCATCAATCAAAATTCCATCGTCATGACACAAACTAAGGCGTCCAAAATGGTCAACAACAAATTTTTTAGAACCTCTTTTATTAAGGATTTATAAATCAAATTCCTCCATTAAAAGGATCCAGCAAATGAGGTGAGGTTTAGCATCCTTCCTTGTCATTAAGTAACAAATGGTAGTGTGGTTTATGTATACAATCACCTTGGATCCAACTATATAAGACAAGAACTTGTCAAAGACATAGACAATGGCTAACACTTCCTTCTCAATGGTGGTGTAATTCTGTTGTGTGTCGTCTAAGGTTTTTGACACATGGTATATGACATGATGTCTCTTGTCAATTTGATGTCCAAGAATGGCACCAACAACATAATTGTTGGCATCACACATGATTTCGAAGGACAGAGACCAATTTGGTGCACGAATGATGGGGTGGAGGTGTGAGCATCCTTCAAGATAAGGAAGCTAGTCATTCATGCCCGGTCAAAAGCAAAAGGAACATCCTTCTAGAGAAGGTTGGTAAGAGGCTTGGTAGTTTTCAAAACATCACGGATGAAATGTTGGTAAAATCTAGCATGCTCAAGATTGACACAAATATCTTTGACGAAGGTATAGGGGGAAGTTTGGTGATAACTTTTGTTTTGTCTCTATCAACCTCTATACCTCTATTACCCACTCTATGTTCCAAAATAGTCCCTTCCTTAAACATGTAATGACATTTTCCTAATTTAAAACTAAGTGTGCCTCTTCACACTTTTCAAGAACAAGGGATAAATGTTGAAGGCAAGAGTTAGAATAGTCTCCATAAATGGATAAGTCATCTATGAAAATTTCTATGGTCATCTCAGTCAATCCAGGAAAAATAGCAACCATGCACCGCTCAAAGGTGGTGAGGGCGTTACACAGACCAAAAGGCATTTTGCTAAATGCATAGGCACCAAATGGACAAGCGAAGGTGGTCTTTTCTAGGTCATTGGGTTGAATAGAAATTTGGTAAAAACCTGAATAACCATCGATATAATAAAAGTACTCTTGATGGGCACGGTGCTCTAGAACCTAGTCGAGGAAGGGAAGAGGGGAGTGATCTTTTCTAGTGGCGTTATTCAGTTTATAATAATCAATACACATCCTCCACTCGGTGATTGTGTGGGTAGGAATGAGTTCATTGTGATCGTTCTTCACAATAGTGGTGCCCCCTTTTTGGGCACAACTTGAACACAGCTAACCCATGGAGAGTCTGAGATTGAGTAGATGATTTATGCAGTCAAAAGCTTACTCATTTCTAATTAGACAACCTCTTTCATATTTGTATTTAGTTTGCACTGAGGGTCCCTAGAAGGCTTGTATTCCTCTACCATAGGGATTTTGTGCAAGCAGATGGCTTGACGAACTCCTGTGAGTTTAGTCATTTTGTATCCCAAAGCGCCCCCTCTCTTTCTTAATTCAGTCATAAGTTTCTCTTCTTGGTTGGGTGTAAGGTCAGAATTTATTATGACTGAGCAAGTTTCTAATTCATCAAGAAAGACATACTTGATTCATTCTAGGAGGAGTTTCATTTATAGGGATTTTTTTGGTTTGGGTTTCTCTTCAAGAAGAGAAATCATTTTGAGGTCCTCAAAATCAGATTGTGGAATCTCCTCAAAAGTGTCAAGATGGGCCCTACATTGGGTAATATATTCATCATCAAAACCAGAATCAGATGGGGAGGTAAGGATAGTGTGGAGGGGATCTTTAGATGATTCCCATTCTTGTCTCAATTGGGAAAGCTTGTTAACACAATCTAGAAGATACACTTCCTCCTTGAAGCTTGGGCCTTTCATTATTTCAAAGACACAAAACTCTAAGGTTTGCCTACCAAGATGTAAAAGGATGGTTCCGGCCTCAACATCAATCAGAGCTCGGGCAGTGGCCACAAAGGGATGGCCAAAATGAGGGCATAACACAAGTCTTCTTTGATGTCCATGATCACAAAGTCACATGGAACATATGCGTCCTTCCCAACCTTTATAGGTACATCTTCAATGATACCCATGTGTTTCATCATGGATAAATCTTCTTTCTGTATGATCATGGTAGTGGGAAGCATATCAAAAAATCCTAATCTTTTGCAAAGACTATAAGGCATGATTGAAATATTGGTGGCTAAGCCTGTAAGACCTTTCCTATAAGTGTTGTCGCCTAGATAACACCCAATTGCAAACGATTTTGGGTCTTTCTATTTTTTAGGCATCTTGTTAACAATGATATCATAAATGGTCCTAGCAAGTTTCACAGTCTCATACTCCATGGTGGTGTACTCCCTAGTCAACAAGGTGTTCATGTATTTGGACCATGCATGCATGTCAGTGAGAGCGTCTAAGAAGGGAATGTCCACATGCAATTTCTTCATGGCATCTCTAAATTTCATGAACCTGGCATATAACCTAGTCTTATCGATATAGGCTTGGTAGGGTGGATGTAATTTGTAAATTGGGATGTCAGGAGTATTAGTCTCATCTTGAAGGGGTTTAGGAGTATAGGTCTCTTTGGTAGTGGGGTCAATGGCATAATATTTAAAAACTATGGTATCATCATATTCAAACTCAAGGGTACAATAGGATTCTTCTCTAGAGGGAGTGGAAGCATGCACATTTCCAGTATGGGTGGAGACAACTTTAAGTTGATCAGGATCCTTGAGATTGTTTTCTGGTTGCCCAACAAAGGTGTCGGTGGGAGGTTTTTGGCTAGCTAGAAGTTGGTCCAACTGAGAATCAATTGCTTTTTAGTGGGCTTGTTGTGAAAGGATGATCTGCTCTAGAGCATCTATTCTATCATCAAAAGAGGGAGTGGGAGCATTCTATTGCATTTATGGTGGTGGTTGGCTTACATTTTGATATCACTGCCCTTGGTAAGGGCCACAATTTTGGTAATTTCCCCAGTAATTCCCTTGGTTCCCAAAGTTCCTATGATTACTTTGTATTGGAAACACTGGTGTGGATGGTTTGAAGTAGTGGATTGAGGTGAGGAGGTCTTTATTAGGAAGATTTTTTTTCACACCAGTCAGATTATTGTATTGGAACCAAGGGTGGTTTCTTGTCTAGTTTGGATTGTAGTAGGCTTGGTCTGGTATTCTATGGAAGGAGTTGAGGTCCTTCAGTTATTTCATGATCTTAGGTTGCATGGAGAAATTATAGAGGAGTTGACATTGTTGAGTCTGGTGTTCATACCCTTGGCAAATGCCACAAAGAGAGTCAACATCCTTGATTTGTTGTAGTTGCCCTCTCCTCTCATAAACATTGAAGGAAGATTCTAAACAATCTTGTTTTGTGACAAGAAGCTTAAGGCTCTCACTAATATCTCTTATGTCATGATTTTCTTTGGCCTTTGTTGATAGAGAGGACTCCTCCAATACCTTGTGGTGCTTGAGTCTTAGAACTGTGTTTAAAAACTTCCCAAGCACTATCAAAATTTTAGAACATAAAATTTCCTCCAAATGAGAATTGAGAAAAACTTTGGTGTTGTCACCAACACCGCAATAAAATGTTTTGATTAATTGGACTGGGGAGACATCAGGGTGTCAGAAACAATAGAGAAGGTCCTTGAACCTATCCTAAGCTTCGCCTAATGTCTCACTTGGTACCATTACAAATTGGGTGATCTGTCACCTAATTTCACTAAGAAAGGGATGGGGGTAATACTTTTCCAAGAACTTAGATTGGAGTCCATCCCAAGTGGTGACTCGATCTCCCTACATAGAATTGTACCAACTACTAACTTGGTTAGATAGGGAGTATTTGAACAATATTCATTTTATGGCATCCTCAGAAACGTCTGGGATTTTACGCAAGGAACAAATATTGGAAAATCTTTGAAGATGGTAATGACAACTATCGCCTTTGTTATCGAAGAACATGTTGGCTTGGAGCATTATAATCTATTGAGTTTGGATCTCAAATTGTGGAGTTGTGATGTTAGGTGGCACAATGAGATGTAGTGCATAGGCCGTCTTGGGGACTGAAAAGTCTTTCAGTTATTTTTGGCATTCGGTCTCACATAGCATGGATTCACATGTCTCTTATTCAGTTAAAAGGGTTGCATGCATGGTGGCTTCCTGAGCTGCATGCTCAGCCAACATGTATTCTCTTTGAGTGGCAAGGACTCTTTCGATCCTATGGTATATTTCTTGTTCATTCATCCTAAGTGGATTTGTTCGATTCAAATGATGGAAGGTTCTTTCTATTTTCGTATAAAAAATGGGCAGTGAGAAACTGGCATTTTGCAATTGTGGCATGCACCGATTTTATCCTTGGAAATATTATAATTAATTTTGAACAAGAAATTTTGATTTGACAAGATACCATTATTATAGATAAAACATACTGCCAAAATGGAAACTCATTAGAAGGAGGAGTAGTGCTGCTGAAATAGGACTTGACAAGTTGAGGAAGAAAATTGTTCAAAGTAGTTTGGGTTTCGATAAAACAAATATGTTGTCTCCAACAACGATGCAAAAGTTAATAGATGTCATTTACACACCACTTCACTAGGGGTTGATTCCTAGAGTTTAACCTTTTGTTAACATAAAAACAACCAATCAAGGTTAGTTTATTAGTAAAGAAATGGTCAATCCCACATGACAATGTGATTAAGATTGGCTTTTGAACCAGATTACTTTGAATGATTATTTGAACAGGAATTGACAGTTTATTGGTTGAAAGTTTTATCATGCTAAAAAAGTAAAGAAATATTACACTAAGAATAATATAAGAAAAGTTACATTAAGAGAAAGGTAAGAAAGAATTATGCTAAGAACAAGTAAAGAAAGATTATCTATGAACATGATTAAATTGCAGAATTAGATTTGCAAGAAGGAGAAAAGCTATTGGAAAATGATCAATTGAAAATTAAGATTGATTCAATGATAGAGGATATCAGGGCTATGGACTTCTCAATGATGGCTTGCGTAAAACTATATTGATAAAATCTATAAAATGAAACTAATCACATGAATTCATGTGAAAACCTTTCAAATACATTATAAAAGTTGAACATCCTACAAATCCATTGATCTTAGTGTTTGTGTATCCTCGCTCGATCATCCTAATAAAGCTCCTCATGAGATCTCATCTGGAGTTTTATGCAATTGTTTGGTTGTTTAAAGCCTTGGGATCTGAGATCTCATCACCCAAGACTAACTTGCGGTAAAATAAGAGGAGATTACGTTTATCAAACTGGCGACAGATCAAACAAAATATAATCTAACAAGTTATGCCATAAACTACATTGGTCTAATCGACTATGACCATAACTTTTGTATTCCAATATGGAATTTAATGACTCTGTGTTGGAGAGGAAATTTAATTATCTATAGGAAAAATTGTATTTTTGGGTGGCTTGTCCGGTCGTGGATCTCCAACCTATAAACTTGCCTATAGATTTTCCTGCAGTGCTTGATTACCCAACACCAAAACATTCATAACTTCTCCATACAATTTTCAAATTTAATGTTCTACAGGAAAAGTACACTTTTGGACCACCTTTGAACTGATGACCAACATGAAATTCATTCGATAGTCCTATGACGGAGATCTACAACAAAGAGAATCAAAGGATTTGAATGGTCAATTAAAGGAAGGCAATCAACAACTTTATCTAGTGTTTATTGAAACAAGCAATGAATTTGTCAAAGATGACTCCATTTACCAGATCCAGAATGTTTCAGCTGTCATAAGAAGCAGCAATTTCTAGGGCATTCAACCCTCATTACCCTCTTATGGAAGGAGAGGGAGTCCAATCACTTTTTCTATCTCTTCCTCTAAAATGTCTCCTTTGGGGACATATTGTATCTTAGATCTTTTATTTTAGTTATTATCCTTGTAATATTAGTGGATTTATTGTATACTTGAGAAAGGATTGCCATTTCATTGTCACTAGATCAAAGTCCATTCAGATTCTTCTTTCATTACTATCATATGACTCTACTCCTTCTTTCTTCTGCCCTTGTGTCACTTTCTATAATGTTTGAATAGTTTCCTACTGGAGCATGGAGATTATCCCCTTATCCTATTCTTACTCGATGTAATTAACTCCAATGTTTTATTAAAAGAATGCTTTCCTTCTGTTTCTATTTTGATTGGCTAAATTGATATACTCTTGTAAGGGTGTTGATATCTTAGATCTTCACAAGAATGAATCCATAATCCCTTAATTGTATTTGTTATCTTATTATCCATCTAATCATGTATGTGGTTTCTATTTGAATGATTATAATATTGTGGGGTGTTGAGATCTCATATCTTCACAAGAACGAACGCATGATGGTGATTGCCAAAGGCAAACAAGTTTTATATAATTAATTATCTCAACTCATCAATCAACCGCAAGTAAATGGGATCAATTGTAGTCGGGGTCGAACCATATGGAGCCAGGCTAGCTAGACCAAAACTGTAAAATTTCTACAATCTAGATCAGTTATAATAAGAGGGCTGGTTTTTTGATCAAACTAAATTGCAAATATGAAAGAAAGAAAATAAAAGAACTAATCACTTGGAGAAAGATTAAAGATCAGATCAAAGAGAACTTGGATATGATTAAAGATCAGATCAAAGAGATATTGGATATGGGATTTCACTTCCACATCATAACCCAATAAAGAACCATGAATTCCATTTTACTAGTCAATATTCATAAAGGTAGGATGTTGTTGCTGAATGTGTTGTTGTTGAATACTTTGGGCATTGTTGTTACCTACAACATCACTTTCTTCTATGGTTTCCTCCAATGGAATGAAAGAAGAATAGCTTGAGGAAGATGCATGCTCAAGAGCTTCACTTTCTTCATAGTGTGAATTGATTGGAAGAGCAGATGGAGTGTTTATGTCTTAAAACTTTTGGCACAAGTTGTTCAGCTTTGTTGCAACGAATCTATTATACCAAAAGAGTGTATGCCAACTAGCTTCTTAGAAGTATTAGAAGAAAAAGAAGTTTGATCACTTATTTTAATGCTTCATTGGTAATGATTTATTTCCATGTATTCTATGATAGCATAAGCTTCTCTATAGGATTTGTTCATCACAACTCCATTTGCAGTTGCATCTATTGACATCCTTGTGTTAACAAAGAAGCCATTATAAAAAATTTTGAAGAAGTAACCAATTGTTGAGACCATGGTGAGGACATAGGCGTTGGAGGTCTTTGAATCTCTTACATGTGTCATAGAGAGTCTCTCCATCCCCTTGAGAAAAACTAATGAGTTGGCTCCTCAACTGTGTTGTTTTTCTTGGTGGGAAGTACTTGGCTAAGAAGACTTTGAGAATTTCCTCCCAACTGTTAATAGATTTCCTTGGTAAAGATGAGATCCCTGCCTTGGCTCTGTCCTTCAAAGTGAATGTGAAAAGAATAAGGCAAATCCTATCAGTAGGAACGCCATTTATCTTGAAGGTGCTCAAGTAATGCAAAAATTCAGCTATATGTAAATTGGGATCTTCCATAGGAGTCCCTTCAAATCTGTTCTGTTGTAACATCTGTATAATGATGGAGCTGACATAAAAATTATATGCCTCGATCGATGGGTATTAATAGCCCATTGATGTCCATAATAGAAGGAACAATGAAGTCTTTGAGGGGATGATCATCTTCCATCATTGGTTTATCTTGTTGAGCAAGATGCTCAGGCAAAGGTGGTGATGATGAATGTGAAGAATGTTTTGATTCTTCCAAATCGATTGATGTTCACTCCTTACTTTTTGAAGATCTGCATACAATCCTACAGGCAAACAAGGTGAGTGAAGCACAAATGAAAATGAAAGATACAAAATAACACAAATGATAATGATGATGATAATAATGGAAGTGAAGGTGGAGATGTGGGTGTGATCTAGTCTTGCTTACTAACTAACACTTTTACTCTAACTAAAAATATCGTAGATTGCTAGCAACGACGCCAACAACTTGTTGCTTGACAAAGGCAAGTGAGTTTTAAATAACTAATTGTCTCAACTCATTAATCACCCGCAAGTATACGAGATCAATTGCAGTCGAGGTTGGACCATAGGGAGCTAGGCTGGCTAGGTTCAAAACTATTAACTTTCGACAATCTAGATTGATTATAATAAGAGGGTTTGTTTTTTGATCAAATTAAATTTCTAATATGAAAGAAAGAAAATAAAAGCACTAATCACTTAGAGAAAGATTAAAGATCAGATCAAAAATATTATGGATATGGGATTTCACTTCCACATCATAACCCAAATAAGAACCATGAATTCCATTTTTACTAGTCAATATTCACAAAGGTAGGTTGTTGTCATCTAATACATCTCCTGATGAAATAGATAGTCCTAACCCTATATAGCATTCCCATTCATATACATGAATTTGAACTACAAACTAGAACCCTCAACATAATCCTAGCCATTCCTGTGGTCAAGGATATGTTGTCAAAATAGCTATTCCTTACCTCTTAATATTTCTTCCAAGAATATAATAAGAAGCATAAAGCATGTAAATATGATGGCCATCCATGCATATAAGAAGATAAACACCATAGCTAATTTTGAAACAGAAGATTAACTAATACCAAATATGAAATTCGAGTTCATATGAGTCATGACATGGGAGCTACTCTCCCATGTCCAAGAAAAGGTGTTTACTCACTCATGGTGATGCGATACAAGCACAAATGATAAATTATTGAATGAAACACGAGAAAAGAGAGAGGAATAACAAATGGATCTATAGGAGTGAAGAATAGAGGATATCTCCATCCAAGAGATAAAGATCCACCTCTGAAAATGCTCCTCGCTACAACAACCTTCTCTTTTCAGCCTTGAGAAGGGAATAAGAAGAGAAATGGGGCAAGGAATGGATTCTCTTCCAAGAAATCCTAGATTTCTCTCTTAGATCGCCTCTCTGGAGATCTGGCCTCATCTCTAGTCTCTAACTGCTCCAAATGATGTGTGATCCATTTCCCAAGGAGTGGCAATTCTTTTATATTTCTGAATAAGTGTTTAAAAATAAGAAATCTATAGAAAATACAACCAGTACGACGTGTAAGTAAGTTAACATGGTGTGTAAGGTTTGTTTTTTGCTTCATCCAGCCATGATCGCAAGTGTTACGATATGTGGAATGGCCACACAATGTAAGGGAACTTTTATGTCAAATTCTGATCTTTTTGCCTTATGGCGTAAGAGATTTCCACACGGTGTAATGGAACTTTGTTGAAATGTTGACCTTTCTGCATTTCGGTGTAAGAGATTTCCACACGGTGTAAGGGGACTTTGCTGAAAATGTTGCTATATGAGAATCACACACCGTCGTTATGCTGTGTGAAAGGTTGTCTGCTGAGCAATGAACTCTGGAATTTGGGAAAACTTTGGAAATGTCAAATAGATCAGATTTTGGACATTTTTCTTTCATTATAAGTGGAATGTGGTGTACCTAGAATTCAAACCATGACATGAGTAATGCCAATAAGAAACAAACATCCTATCATGAACTAGAGTAGAAATATGGTTAAATTGAGTGAAATTTGCAACTAAAATGGCATGAAAATATGATATGATTTGTGCAAATCACATGACCTCTTAACAATATCCATCGATAAAGTATATGATCCTTCTACCTGGTTGACATGTTTGTCATATCATATGGCGACGTGATCATATGACCCATGAGCTTGAACCATAGGTGGAATTCACATGTATCTTGATGAGATTTCAGATAGGGACATGTTGAGCGATTGGATAGGGAACCACAAACAATGGGATCAATGGGTTTGTGGGAAGTCTGACCCTAGTAAGATTTGTGCTATGAAAGGACACTAATAAACATGGTCCTAATTTGATTATTGAAACTAAGGAGTTGATTTGTTGAGTAAAAGTTGCCCATTGGTGGTGATCTCTCGGACCCTCAGTTCTTTCTATCATTTAATTAGTTAAACTTTATTCCAACAATTTCATGTTTCGTTCTTGGCATAATCAAACTCCCAAAATCTAGATTTTTCACTTTCTTGTTCTCACAATTAGTTTTAGATTTCAACCATCCTTCTGCCATCCATTGAATTGATACCTTACTATAAGAAAGTTGACATGTTGCTTGACAATGAGTTCAGCACCTTTTTAGAAGGTTACACTCTACAACTTATCCAAGTGATTTGGTTTGCAAATGACACATATCAAATTAGGTGCCATTTTGGGGGGACGACACATGTTGTTTTTCAAACCCGATCACTTGTATATATAGGATTTCTCTTCTTTTGATTTATAATTTTAGTTCGGTTTTATAACTTTTAGTTTGTTTCATAATTTTAATCTTATTTCATAATTCCTTAGCTTTTTTAGAATTTTTAGACTTGTTCTATAATTTTGTTCCATCTTTCTTTCTCCTACCGAGCTCCATTCCGGTAGAAATTCTACTCTTTCTACCAGGTTTCCATTATGATTGTACTACTTTCTAGTTTATTTTGTAATTGTAGTTGTTCTGTAACTTTTTATTATGTTATAATCTCTTTGGTTTTCATGTAATTGTACTTTAATTTACTTTCATATTTCAGATTTAATAATTTATTTTCCTATAGAGTACCATTCCAACTACTATTTTTTCTAGTTTATTTTGTAATTTTGGTTTGGTTTTGTAATTTCTAGTTCTGTTTCATTATTCCTCAGCTTATTCTTTTGTAATTTACAATTTTGTATAAAATCTTAGTTCTTTTTGTAATTTTTAGTTTGATTAACTCCTTAGTTTTTTTTGCAATTTTATTTTCTTTTCATAATTGTTAGTTCCCTTTTAAATTATTTTCAAAAAAATACTATGTTAAATGACATATTTTTTAGAATCATATCAAATAGTGGTCAGCCGAATTCTTACATTATCAATTGTGTGGTTACTACAACCATACATCAATTGATTGCCCAAATATGCCCCCTCAAAGTATGCTAGTACCTTGTAATAATGTGTCTTCCTATCACGATGGACATGATGAAAATCATAATCCATAATTTTTTGAAGGCCTTTATGAGGAACTGATACATGTTGGTTTGTGCTCTAAAAACTAGGTGGTTAATCCTAGAGTTTATCTTTTTAATGAAAAAACAACCAATTAAGATAATTTATTAGTATAGAAAGGGTCGATCCACAAACAACATTTTTAAGATTGAATTTCTACCCAAACACTTTTAAACAAAAAGATGCAGAAATTAAAGATCCAAAGTTGATGGTTTGATTACACTAGAACAAGGATTTTGAAGTTGCAAATAAATGAAAGTTACACTACGAACAATTTAAGAAAAGTGGTATGCTAAACAAGAGTAAAGGATGGCATAATCAAAAGTGAAAGAATGTAAAAGAGGCTATTTAAAACCACAATTTAAGAAATGAAGTTGAATCAAAAGAAAGAGATATTGAGTCTATGGGTTTTACCACCACGACCAATGTGAAACAAGCTCAATGGAATCCATATGATAAAAACAAGATAGAAGAGGGAAAGTAAAAACATTCATAAATGTGTCTACAAAAGACATGTTCCTTGTGAACCCATTGGTCCTGCCGTTCACAATTCCTAGACCAATCATCCCAATAAGGATCTTTCCATGATCACATCCAGATCCTTATGGATTCAATTTGGTTGTTCTAAGCCTTGGGTTCTACGGTCACATCTCCCAAGGCTAACTTTCGACAAAAAAGAGAGATCAAATCATTTAAATCAGGCAATTATCCAAATAAAAAATCATCTACCAAATAGAATCATACAGAAAAATCAATCTATGAACATTATAGTCATTGGGATACTCCCCACTCCTCGATATGAGAACCTACTCACTAGATATAGAAAGGGAAACAGAAGTAAAGGAAAGAAGGAAGGAAGCCATACACTAGATAAAAAAAGAATTCTGAATGGGATCTTGCTAGTGACAATTAAATGGCTTGTTCCCTTAATTCCCCACTTCCAAGGAAGAACAAGAATAGAAAATCAGAACTAGAAATTCAGAGATGACACACTAAACTTTGTTGAAGAAGAAAAGATTACACATGCAAGAATTGAAAGGACAATGCTTAAAATAAAATTTGCAAGTACAAAATTTTGGCTCCGCTTCTTTGTGGAGTCCCCCTCCTTTAATAGGGGAAGGAGGGGTGGAAATCCTAAAAGAAAGGAGGGGAAAAGAAGGGTGGCGGCACTGAAAAAGCTATCTGCATGCCATGAATTGACCGGTCCTCAACCTAAACTAATTGGTTGGGTGTAAAAAGGCGTGGGCCCAAGGGGAAGCAGTCAAACCCTAGTCAAAGGGTGTTTGGTACTTTTGAATTGAATCTTGGCCTCAAAGAAATCTCTGAACCAGTTGTCTGGGATGTGAGACAGTTGGTTGGGTGATGAATGTGCACAACTGAGGGATGAAACCCTAACATGCGGTGGTGGCATTTTTGTCCAAGTCGCTGAGCGATCTGAGATGGTCAATTAAGAGTGCAAACTTCCGGTTGGGATGTGAGATGAGGGGATTGTCACTTGAATCTGACTTGGTCCTAAAATCATCTTGAGACAGCCAATTAGGACTCATGAGTCGATTGTTAGGCACTTCTGAGATGATCATCTAGGTAAGTGGAATGCCTGATTTAGTTCTAAAGTGTCAAGGTGGACCTGAGGACCAAAAATGATCTTTTGACACTGAGATTAGGTGAATCGATCAGTTGGCATAGCGAACTAATCTGTTCGAGTGCTCAGGTGGTCATGATTTTGTCTTTGTAGGAAAAACCTACAAATTGTAAAGGAAAAAGATAAGTATTTGCATATTTGATAAAAAGTGGGTTAATTCTAATTTGTTCTAGAAAATTAGTAAAAAGAAACAAGTCCTAATAAAAAAGACTACAAAAGATATATAAAAAGTGATATGAATATACATTCATCAAAATACCCCAGACTTGAATCTTTGTTTTTCCTCAAGCAAATAAAATCACAAATAATTCCAATTTATACTAGAAACATGCCTATCCTCACCCTCATAGCATCACTTTGTTCCTTACCTCCTTATTTGACCAAGCAACCCAATCTCCTAGAACCATGCGACACAAAATTCTATATTCCCTATCAAAAAAAATTCATATCTTATTTCTAAATTAAGACTTTGTAGAAAACACACTTATTCTTACTTCTGCTTTGAAGCTCCCAATTTCTTTTTTCTTTTTTGTTAGTTTTTGCACTAGAATGGGATGAAGGAGGTGCAGAAGAAATAAACCCTCCTCTATTCAACTTGGGATATATTTATTCATGGACTTTTGGTTACATCGACCATAATTTTTTGTGTGCTCTTTGGCATCTTTTGATGGTACGCCTCTACTAAATATGAGGGGTATGGAAGAATTGAGGTGGGGAGCATGCCACCCCAGACTTTGATTTTTTTTTCTGAGGGTGATTATTTGCTTTCTCTTTGAGAAAGGAGGGGAAATTGTTCCTGTACTTATAAACTTCAGCTTTTTTAGAGAGTGCCATTGCCTTGAATAGATTCTTCCTATCAATCACATTATACAAGATTTATGACAAGTTAATATTTAGTTAAAAATAGAGAAAAGTTATGTTTGGTTCTTATCGATTCCATACAGCTTGCCAACATTTCCAAGGAGTGATGCTAGTTTTGGGGTCTTAAGAGATAATGGTGTTTTCAGTCACATGGTAATTTGTACAAGTTTTGCAAATAAGATTTATAGAATGAAAGAGGGGTACAGTTATGAACATCTACTCATATCAGTCAACTAGATAAAGGAAAACATCTTTCAAAATAGAGAGCAAAACAAAAGCAAACTACATGTACCAAATGAAATAACAAAACATAATGTTGAAAAGGGAAAATATGGGGATGGAATTGTTATGTACCACTCACCTTTACCCTGGACATAGAATTTTCCTCATCCCTAGAAAATCCCAAACCCAAGATGAAGGGAAGAAGATCATGGCGGTGGTGGATAGTAAGGTCATGGAGGAGCGGAGGAGGAGGCAAGGTTGTAGTATTGACCTAATTGGTTGCCTTGAAAAGACTCCATCATCTTTGCTTGAGTGTCTTGATAAGTATCATGGATTGCTTGGCATACACCTGCATACCAAAGATAAGAATTGGGATTAGGACGGTTAGGTTCCCATGGTATGGTATGTGGAGGAGAATAGTTATAGGGAATCATGATTGTATGAAGATGATTATTACTGGAACCAGAGTGTTGACTTGAGTGCTGATTTTCAATTATTCCACTAATGGGGGTGGGTTGAAGGGATTATAGGTAGAGACTTCATTAATGACATTTAACTATGCAGCTTGAGTTGTGATTTGTAGCGGTGGCTCATAAGGGACTTTTCAAGTATTATATATTGGTGTTTCAAGTGGAGAAGGGGGGGAAGAAGACGAGGATGGGCATAGACATGGCGAGAAGTAAGGGAAGAGTCTATGGGGCAGGGGGATCTTGAGTGGTGATAGTGGTCATTATAGGAGAGGAGATAATGGGAAATGGGATCTCCATAACCATGGGGCTGGCTGGCAAAACCTTGATTTGCTTCACATCTTTATTGTCCACCAAAGAAATTCATGATTCTATCATTGATGGAATCTTGAAGTTGAGGAAATATTGTTGCATCTGCTTGAATTGGTCTATGCACTCAAGGAAGTAGGCTTCATCTTCTCTGGTATACTTCATGTTGCCTCCACATGCTTGGAAGTTGCTAATTTAGTTTCCACTCAGAGAGTACAAAGTCCTGCCTCGACGCCAATGAGTGCTCTAGTAGTAGCAAGAAAAGGTTTGTCAAAAATAAGTGGGTAACGATGATCCTCCTTTATGTCTAACACGACAAAATTGCATGGGATATAAAATTTTTCAACCTTAATAGGAACATCATCAATAATTTCTAGGGTCTTGGTAATGGAGGAATCGGCAAATTGAATGTTCATGTGAGTGGGTCGTTCATCGGTGAGACCAAGTCTATTATACATGCTCAAGGGAATGATGGAGATTCTTACTCCAAGATCAGCTAATCTTGATTGTCTAGTAGAATCTCCTTGAATGCATGTGATCCCAAAAGATCATGGGTCTTTTTGTTTGCATGACATCTTACTTTGGATAATGTCTAATGTGGTTCTACCCAACATTATCCTCTCAGTTTCTTTGATAATATACTTGTGGTTTAACAAGGCTTTGAAGAATTTCTTCCACTCTGGCATTAGTTTTGTAGCATCCAAAAGTGGGATGTTGACCCATAAATTCCTCATGGTGTCCTTAAATTTGTTCAACCTAGAGTTCAAATGGGTCTTCTTTAGCCATCCATCAAAGGGTATGTGGGCCTTATAAATAGGTACCTCTTTTTGTGGAGTGGGTGATGCCAGAGGTTGTGAGACATTCACTTCATCTTCTTCACCTTGGTCAAATTCTATGGTAGGAGGAACTCTCCCTTTCAGGGGTGGTAAGGCCAGATTGGATAGCCACATCCTTGAGTTGTTCCACATGCTTGGGATTGTTTTTTGGCTGACCAGAAAAAGTTCCAGTGGGGTTTTTTTTGTTGGGCGAAGAATTGGGCTACCTGAGAGTCAGTTGCCTTTTGGTGAGTCTATTGGGAGAGAAGAACATGATTAGTAGAATGGAGGCTTTTTTCTAGAGTAACAATCCTCTCACTATCAAAAGTAGGGGTGGTAGCACCCTAGTGTATTTTTGGTGGTGGTAGGTTCAAGTTTTGATATTGTTGCCTTGATAAGGCTCATGGGTTTGGGAATTTTCCTTGTAATTCCCCTTATATCCAAAGTTACTATGATTGTTGTTGTTAGGGAATCCTGTTGGGGGTGATAGTTAGCTTGAGGTTGAGGGGGTCTTTGTTGAGGAACAAGTTGGGGATCATTTTCAGCACCCATAGGATTTCTGGCCTCATTCGAATTATAATAGACTTGTTCTGGTATTCTATGAATGGATTTGAGGTTCTCCATTTTATGTCTGACCTTTGGCTGCATGGGAATATTATAAATGTATTGACATTGTAGGGTAGAGTGATCATACCCTTGGCAGATTCCATAGAGAGGGATTATAGTCTTCATTTGTTGAAGTTTCTCTCCTCTCATAGGTACCAAAAGATGATTCAAGGTGATCTTGATTCAAGGCAATGTGTTTAAGGCTTGCGACAATATTTTTGATATCAAGAGTCTCCTCATCCTTAGCTACCTTGAGGACCCCACGAATTCCTTGTCATGTTTGATTTTTAGAAGCTCATTTTACAGTCCCTCGAGAGCTATCTAGGTTCTGAAACTTGAAATTTCCTTCATATGAGGAATCAAGGAATTTTTTAGTGTCTTCATCAACTATGCGATAGAATATTTCAATGAGCTGGGCTTGGGTAATATCGTGATGGAGGCAACATCGAAGAAGATACCTAGACCTCTCCCAAACTTCTCTTAGTGTTTAACCTTGGACCATAGAAAAGAAAAGGATATGTTCCTTAATTTCATAAGTAAGGAAAGGAGGAAAATATTTGTCTAAAAATTTGGTTTCTAGTGCCTCCCAGGTGGTGACACTGTCTTCACCCTCCATGGCATTATACCAACTGCTAGCTTACCCTAAAAGAGAGTATTTGAACAACCTAAGCTGAATGGCTCATGTAATATCATGATGGAGGCAACATCGAAGAAGATACCTAAACCCAAACTTCTCCTAGTATTTCAACTTGGACCATATTAAAGAGAAGGATATGTCCCTTATTTTCATAAGGGAAGGAGGAAAATATTTGTCTAAAAAATCGGTTTATAGTGCCTCCTAGGTGGTGACACGTTCTTCACCCTCCATGACATTATACCAACTGCTAGATTTCCTTGAAAGAGAGTATTTAAACAACCTAAGCCAAATGGCATCTTAAAAATGCTAGGGATCTTATGTAAGGAACATAGATAAGAGAAATAATGGATGTGATCTTGGTAACTTTCACATTTGTTTCCAAAAAGGGTTTGGCCTAAAGCATACTGATCCAGTTGGTTCAGATCTCAAATTGAGGGGTTGTGATTTTGGGTGGTACAATAGGATGTTGTGAATATCCCATTTTGGAGGTTGAGAAATCTTTTAATTGTTTTTGTCTTTCGGCTTCCCTTTGAGCGGCTTCCAAGGCCTCTTGTTCAGTCATGTATGTAGCATGCAAAGCAACTTCTTGAGCCACGTGCTCAACCATCATGGCCTCCCTTTGAGTAGTAAGTGCTTGCTCAATCCTATGAGTTACTTTCTCCTCATCCATCTTAAAATGATTTTTTTGATTTAAATGATAGAATGTTCTTTTGATTTCAGATTCAAAACATGGCAGCGTAGAATCAACATTTTATGGGCATCGTGTGCATAGTTATAATTTGAATATATATAATTGATTATATAAAAACCATACTGCTGGAATGGGAACTCAGTAGAAAGTAGAGTAGCACTTCCAGAATGAAACTACTAAGGTAGAAAAAAGAAGAAGAAAAATTGTTCAAAATTTTTTTGGGTTAGAAAAACAATCTGTTGTCCCCGACAATGGTGCCATTTTAATATGTGTCATTTCATGAACCAAAAAGTATGTGGTTATCCTAGAGTCTATCATTTTTAATGGTAAAACAACCAATTAAGATAATATATTAGTATAGTAAGGGTCGATCCATAAACAATATTTTTATGATTTAATGTCTACCCAAACAATTTTGAACAAAAAGTTGCAGAAAGTAAAGATCCAGATTCGGTGGTTTCTTTACACTAGAACAAGGAATTTAAAGTTTCAAATAAATGAAAGTTACACTAAGAACAATTTAAGAAAAGAGCTATGCTAAACAAGAGTAAAGGAAAATTATTCTAATGGTAGAATTAATAGTGTAGGAATGTAAATAAGGCGATTGAAAATCACGGTTGAAGAAATGAAGTTGAATAAGAAGAAAGACATATCGAGGCTATGGGTTTTACCACCGCATCCAGTGTTAAACAAGATATATGGAATCCATACTATAAAAACAATATAGAAGAGAGCATGTAAAAATATTTGTAAATGTGTCTACAGAAGACAAGTTCCTTGTGAACCCATTGGTCCTGGCGTTCACAATTCCTAGTCCAACCATCTTAATAAGGATCTTTCCGCAATCACATCCAGATCCTTATGAATTTGGTTTGGTTGTTCCAAGCCTTGGGTTCTGTGGTCACATCCCCTAAGACTAACTTTTGATAAAAATGAGAGATCAAATCTTTTAAACTGGGTGATTATCTAAACCAAATGCCATCTATGGAATAGAATCATATAGGAAAATCAATCTATGAACACTAAGGTCTTCGGGCTACTCCCCATGCCTCAATATGAGAAACTACTCACTGGCCATAGCAAGGGAAAGAGAAGTAAAGGAAAAAAGGAAGGAATTCATAGACTAGATAAAAAAGAATCCTAAAGGGGATCTTTCTAGTGACAATTAAATGGCTTGCACCCTTAATTCCCCACTCCAAAGGAAGAACAAGAAAATAAAATAAGAACTAGAAATCTAGAGATAAAACACTAATCTTTATTGAAGAAGAAAAGATTACATATGCAAGAATTAAGAGGACAATGCTTAAAATAAAAAAATTGAAGTAGAAAAGTTGATTTCCCTTTTTTGTGGAGTCCCACCTTCTTTTATAGGCAAAGGAGAGATGGAAAACTTGAAAGGGGGAGAGGAAAAGAAGGGTGGATGCACTAAAAAGGATGTCTGCACGTCATGAAATCAGTCTGCAACCCAAACCAGTCAGTTGGGGTGAAAAAGGCGTGGGCCCAAAGGGAAGCATTCAAACCCTAGTCAAAGGGTGGCAACACTTTTGAATCGAATCTTGTCCTCAAACAAATCTCTGAACTGGCCATCTGGGATGTGAGATTGTCAATTGGGTGATGAGTGTGTGCAAGTGAGGGATGAAACCCTAACATGTGGTGGTGGTGCTTTTGACCTAGTCATTGAGCGATCCGAGATGGTCAATTAAGAGTGCAAAACTCATGGATGGGATGTGAGATGAGGGACTTGTGGCTCGAATCTGACTTAGTCCTAAATTCGGCCTGAGATGGATATCTGGGACTCATGAGTTGATTGTTTGGTGCTTCTGAGATGATCATCTAGGTAAATGGAATGCATGATTGAATTCTAAAGTGTCAAGGAGGACCCGAGGACCAAAAACGGTCGTCTGACTCTGAGATGTAGGTGAACCGACTGTTTGGCACAACAAACTGATCAGTTCAGGTGCTCAGGTGGTTAGGATTTTGTCTTTGAAGGTAAAACCTACAAGTTGTAAAGAAAAAAGATAAGTATTTGCATGTTTGATCAAAAATTGGGTTAATTGTAATTTGTTCTAGAAAATTAATAAAAAAGACAAGTCCTAATCAAAAATACTATGAAACATATATAACTAGTGAGATGAATATAAATTCATTAGGAACCATGTTACACATATAAATATGAGGGATGTTATAACCAAGAATATTATGGGGGTATGGTGAAGATGACCAACAAAATTTTGGGGGTATGAACTTTATTATGAAAACCAATATACACCTCAATAAGAGGAGACATAGATCAGTAAAGAAACAAAGAATATCAAAGGACTTTGATCTAGTGACAATTAAATAGTTGCTCTTCTTAAACTCTTATCCAAGCACAAGAACACCATAACAATAATTGAAAACTAGAATTTTTATTGAAGAAGAAGATTACAAGATATAAGAATCTAAATGCAAGAATGTAACAAGAACTTAACACAAGTGCAAGTTGCAAAAAATTGAATTCATTCCTTTATGGAGTCCCCCCTCCTTTTATAGGGGAAGGAGGGGTGGAAACCCCAAGGATAGGGAAGAAAAATTGGCTGGCGACTATTGAGAAAGCATGTCCACTGATTGTGAACCAATCGGTTTATAGTGTGAGTCCCCTGATTCATATATATATGTGTGTAGTCCTAGAGAAGCGGGTCAAAACCCTAAGGGTATGGTGGCAGTGCCATTTTACCAAGACTTGGTCACTAAGTAACTGAGTTGGTCTCTTGGAGCTTTAAAATGCCTGATTTAGACTTCTGAGTCGACCAATTTGTGGTATGAATCGCCCACTTCAGCTGTTGAATTGGTCAGTTCATATGATGAGTAAAATATTGATTCGATGGATCAACATCATGAAATGGCCATTTGAAGTACCAGAGTGGAGCATTTTGCACGAGTGACTCAATTGATTCACTGACTAAATTGCTCGATTCATGTGCTGAGATGCTTGGAAATGTATATTTTGAGGCTTCTAGCTATTCGATCTCCAAGTAATGAAGCAATATTTTGTCCACTAGAGTTGGGATATTTGAATGAGTATGAAATCTACAAAATATGAACAAGGAATAATAAGGATTCTGAATAACAAGTGGAAAGCAAGTAAATGGCATTTATTTTCTAAGATTGAGAAAAAGGAAGAAAAATCTTAAACAAAAAGACCAAAAAGATGATATAAAAGGGGATCAATATATTATACATCACCAGGGTAACTATCAAGATAGTTGAAAAACACTTAATGTGCAAGGTGTTTGTGGACTTGATCAAGGAAGTGGATAAGGAAGTGGTCTTTCCTTATGGCTTTGTTCAACTTTCTATAGTCAATGCACATCCTCCACCTTGTAACTGAGCGGATAGGGATGAGTGCATTCCTATCATTATTCACCACAGTAGTGCCACTTTTCTTGGCAACAACTTGCATGGGGCTGACTGATGAGTGCAAACCCATCACCTTGATTTGCATATTTTAGATCTATATTTTGTTGCCTATTGCATAGTATTAGTATAAATTAGTTTAGTTTAGTTTTTCTTTTTAAGATAGAGATATAATTGATTTACATGGTTTTGTAGAAAAATATCCAAATCACATCAAGGGCCAAAAGACCTAAGAATCAGAGGCTTAAAATTCCAATGCTATCCTCCCTGTCAATTGACTCCCTCAACCAGTCAGTTGACTTATTAGCTCCAAATTTTGACTCCAGAGAGCTCCAGTCAGCTGACTCATTTACCTAGTCTATTGAATCTCCATCAAAGACCATTCAAAGACAAACCATTCAGTTGATTGGGATACCTTAGAGCCAAAGCATCACACCGACACTAGATTGGAAGTCATGCATCTGATTGATTCCAGTCGATTGAACTCACAATTCCCAGTCGATCGATCGACATTCTAGATCTAATAGCTGCCACCACCACAAAGCCATTTGTAGGGTTTTCTTCAACCAATCAATCACACTGGCCATGAAATTCAAAGACGTGCAGCCCGCCAAATCCAGTCGATTGATTGACAAAATCAATCGGTCAATTGGCACTGCAAATTCAACCATTTCAGCTGCCGCCAACACTACATTTCTAGGGTTTTTGCCCCTCCTTCCCCTATAAAAGGAGGGGGGACTCCAAAGCAAAATCCATCTCTTCTTGTGGGATTTCTCCTTGTATTCTAGGCTAGATTCGTGTTCTCTTTATTAATATGTCTGAGTAGTTCTCTACTGGGGCATGGGGACTAGCCCCATAGCCTGTTCTTATTCGATGTAATTGACCCCATTGTTTTAGTGAAAGAATGTTTTCCTTCCATTTCTACTATGATCGTTGGATGAATTGATATACTATTGTGAGGTGATGTGGTCCCATATCCCCACAAGAATGAACTCAGAATCCCTAAATTGTGATTGTTATCTTTTGACCCATCTGATCTCGTACTTGTTTTCTAGTAGAATGGTTATATTCTTATGGGGGTTCCAAGATATTGGATCCTCACAAGAACAAACCAATAATCTCTTAATGATGCATGTTGATGGATTCTATGATCTTTCTACTTGTTTGACTTGTTTGTTATAGAATATGGCGACGTGATCAATTGGCCCATGAGATAAAACGTCAGAATGGAATTCAAATATTCCTCGATGAGATTTTGGATAGGGATATGTTGGATAGTTGGACAGGATACACAAATGCCTGGATCAACAGGTTTGCATGAAGTCTGACCCAACACGAATCTAGATGGTCCTCATTTGATTATTGAAATTTAGGATTTGATTCATTGAGTATAAGCACAACTATTTGTGGTGATCCCCCAGACCCCCAGTTCCTTCTATCATTAGATTAGTTAAGTTTTATTTTTGAATTTTTACTTTCTTTTATTATTATAATCAAACTCTCAACAAACTGGAATTCCTTCTTGTTCTCATGATTAGTTTTGTGTAATGAACTAGAATCTAGAATCTTTCCCAATTCCATTAGTAAAAATCTAGTAAGATTTGGTTTCTTAGATTTGACCAAACAAGGTTAAAAATTAAAACACATTTACATAATGACTTAATTATGTGTCAGCATGTAATAAAATCATGAAATACGTTACATGTATTTCTTTTACTAACATAATGGATAAATAAAAATAAATAATACTCTTTGGAGTAACAACTCATTATTCCATGTCCATAAATATTAATAATGTTCTATTATTTAAATAAATATGAAATTAACATATTAACTATGTAAAATAGGTAAAATTTAGAATTTTGTGCAAAATAATAATATATATAGCTCTTTTGAAACTATATTGAAGATAATAAGACTCCATTAAGTAATTGTTTATAATAAATATATAATATTTTGTTAAATACAGTAGTAATGTGTCAAAATTCCTGATGGTGCCTTAACTCATAAAAGGACATCTTAAAAATGAAATATAATTGTAAAAACATGTTCCTTGGGTGCCAATTAGCTTGGTTGCCAAGTTTCATTTTATTTGAACAACAACAATTATATTAAATATAATTTGAGAAGAAAACGGGAGAAAAGCCGAAAGTGTTACATAAATTACTAAAAGTTTTCAATTGGAGATAAACCTCAAGTTCAAAATCTACATACCAAAATTGGTCTATTTTGGACAATCCTATCTATTTTGATATAATTATGAGAGACATTTATATTAAAGCCAAAACATTATATAATATGTTAAGCCATCCTAAAAGGGAAAATTAATTTAAAAACAGTCATCCTCACATTTTAATTTGCTTGTATGTCAAGTTTACAATAAGGTAGTATTCCTACACGCCTTAAATTCATTATGAAAATACAATAAATGATAGGATCTAACATTATTAAATATATAATGAAACACCCAAAAGATATATAAAATGGGGTTCATAATATATAATGATTAAAGTGTTATATAGATACTATGGAAGACCGAACGTTGGAATGTAATAAAAAATCATGTAGTAGAATAGAATTCTAAGATATTAGAAGAGTATGATAATTATTAAAGTAGATATCATAGTGGTAACATGAAATCATATATATATTAGTTAACTAAACAAATTACCACAAAAGTGACAAATCAACACAAAAGTGGAAAATAATGATTAACTATAATCCTCATTTCTTGAATAATTTTTATGTAAAAAATATTTGTTGGATAATGCTAGTTGCCTTGAATAAATTATGGAAGAAAATATGGAAGTAATAAGAAATAAAGGGTTAAGACTGTTTTGCAACGAAATATTTCTTAAAGTTTTTGTTGTCAAGCATAGTCTTGGATTTCCATTTTTTAGTAAACCTCTCTTCTCAGACAATTCAATATTGTTCGCTTAAACCAAGAAATCATCTTCTTTCATGGTTGTAAAAAAAGAAGGTAAGAAATAACTATTTAAGTGGTCCTTCTCTCCATGCATTCTCTCTCTCCACTCTAACCATCATGTTGACATTCCACTTTTATTAGTTTCTATTTTGTTTTATTTCAATATTGTTTAATCTTTTATAGATGACTTCTCGCACAATCCAAATTCTCACCCTAGATATATATATGATGTTATGTCACTTCTCCCTGTATTGCTACAGTTGACTCTTCAGTCCTTGTATTTCTTTGGCAACTCAATGTTTCCTATGACTTCACAATGTCTCCTCCTTCTTATACTCAATCTCACCTTTAACTAGTAACCATTCGGTAGAATTCTCTATTCTAGGTCCTATTCTAGTGGATTCTCCTGAGTGAGGTAACGAACTCACCTTTGTTTTCATTTTATTCATAATCAAATTTTCTCAATTTTGTGTTCCCTCATGTTTGTGTTGTGATAAACAAGTTGTTTTCCCTTTCAGATATTACCACTTTTGTTCTATGTCTTTTCACAAGAAAAATTTGGGTTTAGTGCACCATTATAAGGCAAAATCTCTGGTTATGATAATCGTTAGTTTCCTTTTTCCCTGGCTTCCCACTAGTTGCTCCTTACTATCCATTACAAAGAGGTTGGTTTTGAGGTAGTGTACCTTCAGAAACTTTGTTTGGGGTCTATGGATCCATCAGAAGTCAGACATCATTGGAGTTGTCTTACAACGACTTGAGGAAGTCAAGATCCTAAAATTAAATCACTGATTTCTAGCTTTCACCATGGTATCAGACCTTTTTGTTTTGTGTTCTGAGGGAAGGAAGATGATAGTTTGTGATCTCCTAACTTTGCCCCTTATGTGGATTTTTAGGGTTGTGAGATTGGTAGATGTTTCCAAAATTAATAGTAAATTGTCCATAGCCCAGAAAAATAAAAGAAAATATATTTTGGAATCGTTATGTTTTATATATCAAATGGTATCGACCTTATCCCCTAAGTTAAATATAATAAATACATGATGTTTAAAGGATTTTATTAATTGTTTAATATTTCTAAAATTCACAGCTAAATATTCATAACTTGGAAAAATAAAATAAAACATGTAAATTCATAAAGTTATAATATGTTCAATGGTACTAGTTGTATCACCTAATTCCAATATAATAAATATGAAATTTCTATGGATTTATTTAATTGTTTGGACTTCCTAAAAGTTCATAGTTAATCATTTATAAGCCTAAAAAATAAAGTAAAATATGTTATGAACTCAATAAAATATAATCCACAACATTATATGGTTTTGAAGACCTAAATCACTAATAGTAAAAGGACTTTTTAGAGTTTATGTAATTAATACAAATGTAACCATATTCTTATGTATGTCTTTAATAGGGTGCTTTTGGACTAAGATGAAATTAGTATTTTGACCCTGAACATATGTAGACTCCATCTATGATTTAACAACTCAAATTAAGGTATGTACATCTTTTCTATTTTCTAGACACTACTATTCTGACCAAATATCCTTTCCCATATGAGGCATGAGTAGTTATTCTCTTTTCATCATTTTGAAATTCTTATTTTCCTGGATATTGCATATGGGTTCTCTGACCCCACATGTTCTATTTTGGATGCTCTCATCTTATTATTTCACATGGATTAAACTTATAATTGCCTTTTCCTATTTATGTGCATGTTTAGACTAGCTTTATTTCTTGTAGTGGTACATATGTATAGCCATATTTACAGGGGCATGCTTTTCTGCCCAGGGTGCGCTTTTCCACCCATTATTTATAGAGGTGTGTTTTTCTTCCTGGTGTGTGCTTTTCCACCCATATTTTTAGGTTGAGATCCAATGGTGTCTCAACCCTACTTGAAATAATTTTAGTCTTTGTTTGTTACATGCACAATTTATTTTTTTATTGTAATTTTTTTTGAAAGGCAAGATTTCCCTACATGACATTCTTTAGTAGACATGCCTCAGCTTTTGGCCTGATATAATTCTTTTGGAACATAATCCTCTTCATCATCCTTTAATTTGATGCTCTTTTTGAAATTTCTAAAGTAGTGCCTAGTTGTTATTTCTGTGCATACTCAATTTTTGCTTACATCCTTTTATTTTATTTTATTCCTCATGGGTATTGTTTTTCAACCCATCCAGAGGTAGAACAACCTAAGGAGTTGGACATGGAGGACTTTGCATGGAGACGTAGATCTAGTTAATGAAAAGACTCTTAATGGGAGGTAGAGTTGAGATAGATTAGACATCCCTCAACTTTGATCCTTATGTTCTAACTTTCATGTAAGTCCTATATGGGAGATAATGTTGTACTTTTATAAAATTGAATATAGTCAAGAAATATATTTATGTTGCTATACATAGGTCTCTTTTTGTATTTCATCATGTGAGAAATAAGAAAAACATTACACCTATCATATGTTTTAGTGTGTTTGGAATAGATGGGTTTATTCTCAAATTTAGTAGGGAGTGGATCCCCTCTCGGGTCCCACTCCTTACAAGATGGTATTAGAGCCATAGTGGTCAGATTTCTGACTATTTCAATTTTGTCTCTATAATTAGAATCCCTACCTTACATAGTCACCCTCTAAGTGAGATACCCTATAAATGACCTATAATAATTTATGAGATGATGAAAGTTCGATTTAGGATCATAGGAAGTACATATAAGGATCATGATGAGTAAACCCTTATGTGAAGAGGCTCTAGTTGCACAAACCCTATGATGTAGGTTGGTAGTAACATGTATCTTTGAATATAATAGGGTTTCAGTTGATTATGAAGCTAGGTTGTGAGGACAGTGAAGTAGTAGGATAAGGAGATCTTAAATGGAAATTGTGACTTGCTTTCTCACTTTGATTTTGGGCCCTATCTTCAATTTTGTATAATAAAGTTTTGTCATCAAATTATTTTTTTATTTTTATATGTACAGTAATAAAGTGGTTTTATTGAGGTTTTCTCGAACTAAGTCACAATGAAGAGATATGTGAATTTTTGGCAGAAAAACTCTAAAATAAGTTGGGTAGAAATATTAACCCTAGTTTTGTGTATGAAGTGGTGACTAGGAAGATATATCTTATGATAAAGGCTTAGTTAAATTACCCATTGTATCCTATGGCCTTTGATTGATGAAATGAATCTTAGAATTAGTAGGTTTGTAATGCAAGGACCTGAAATTCAACCCTAGGTGGTCTTTAATCGTTAGTTGAATGCATGATCTATTGACGATATAAACAACTAAAATTTTCACAACTAAAAGATTCATATGTGACCATAGTACCTTGATGGTGTTTAGCTTGATTTGTTAGGTTAAACCTTTTTAAGGCATGGAGTATGGGTGATTGATCATGTTTGGATGTTTAGATTTTGAGGACAAAAACCTTTTAAGTGGTGGAGTGTTGTAACAAACTAGAATCTAAAATCTTACCCTATTCCATTATTAAAAACTAGTAAGATTTAGTTTCTTAGATTTGACCAAACAAGGTTAAAAAAATAAAACACATTTACATAATGACTTAATTATGTGTCAGCAAGCAATAAAATCATGAAATGCATTACATGTATTTCTTTTACTAACATAATGGTTAAATAAAAATTAATTATACTCTTTGGAGTAACAGTTCATTATTCCATGTCCATAAATATTAATAATGTTCTATTATTTAATTAAATATGTAATTAACAGATTAAATATGTAAAATAGGTAAACTTTAGAATTTTGTGAAAAATAATAATATATGTAGCTCTTTTGAAAATATATTGAAGATAATAAGACTCAATTAAGTAAGTGTTTATAATATAGATATAATATTTTGTTAAATACAATAGTAACGTGTCAAAAATTCTGATGGTGCCATAACTCAATATATTAAAAATTAAACATACTGATAAAAATGCTTTCTTTGGGTGCCAATTAACTTGGTTGCCAAGTTTCACTTTATTTGAACAACAATAATTATTTTAAATATAATTTGAGAAGAAAATAGGAGAAAAATACAAAAGTGTTAAATAAATTACTAAAAGTTTTCAAAAGTGGAAATAAATCTCAAGTTCAAAATCTACATACCAAAATTGATCCATTTTGGACAATCTTGTCTATTTTGATGTAATTATGAGAGAGAATGTATATTAAAGGCAAAAAATATATATAATATGTTAAAGCATCCCAAAAGAAAATTAATTTAAAACGTCATCCTCACATTTTAATTTGCTTTTATGTCAAGTTTACAATAAGATAGTATTCCTACGTGCCTTAAATTCATTATGAGAATAAAATAAATGATAGGATCTAACATTATTAAATATATAATGAAACATCCAAAAGATATGTAAAATGGGGCTCATAATATACAATGATTAAAATGTTATATAGATACTATGGAAGCATGAACATTGGAATGTAATAAAAAAAGAAAAATCATATAGTATAATAGAATTATAAGATATTAGAAGAGTATGATAATTATTAAAGTAGATATTGTAGTAGTAACATGAAATCCTATATATATTAGTTAACTAAATAAATAACCAAAAAAGTGGAAAACTTTTTTATCATCATAGTTACTTTTTTGTCCAGCAGGCTACTTTTCTAACCGTATAGTTACTTTTTTGGCTGAGGGGTAGCAAAAATCTAGGCTACCCACCGGGTATTGAATGAACAACCTATATATATATATATATATATATATATATATATATATATATATAATGATAAAGTATAATCATCATTCCTTGAATAATTATTATGTAAAATTTATTTGTTGGATAATGCTAGTTGCCTTGAATAAATTGTGGAAGAAAACATGGAAGTAATAAGAAATAAAGGGCTAAGACTATTTTGCATCAGATGATTTCTTAAAAAATTTGTTTTCATGTGTAGTTTTGGATATCCATATTTTTAATAAATCTCTCTTATCAGATAATTCAATATTGTTCGCTTAAACCAAGAAATCATCTTCTTTCATGGTTGTAAAAAAAGAAGGTAAATAATAAATATTTAAGTAGTCCTTCTCTTCATGAATTCTCTCTCTCCACTCTAACCATCACGTTGACATTCCATTTTGATTAGTTTCCATTTTGTTTTATTTCAATATTGTTTAATCTTTTACTGTTGACTTCTCGCACAATCTAAATTCTCACCCTAGATATATATATGATACGATGCCACTTCTCCATGTATTGCTAAGGCCGACTCTTCAGTCCTTGTATTTCTTCCTCAACCAAATTTTTCCTATGATTTCACAGTATCTCCTCCTTCTTATACTCAACCCCACCTTTAACTAGTAACCTTTCCGGTAGAATTCTCTATTTTGGGTCCTGTTCTAGTGAATTCTCTTGATAGAAACCATTCTTGCTGCTTCCCCGAGGTGGCCTGGGGATCATGGTGTCTGTCTTTGATGCGAGCATCAACCCAGGATGACACTCAGTGGGTGTCAGGGCTGGCTCTTTGGGATATGGTGGAGTCTCAGGAAAACTTGTGGATTCTCCCGAGTGAGGTAATGAACTCACCTTTGTTATCATTTTATTCATAATCACAGTTTCTCAATTTTGTGTTCCCTCACATTTGTGTTGTGACGAACAAGTTGTTTTCTCTTTCAGATACTGCCGCTTTTGTCCTATGTCTTTTCACAAGACCAGTTTGTGTTCAGTGCACCATTATAAGGCAAAACCTTTGGTTATGTTAATCATTGATTTCCTCTTTCTCTGGATTTGCACTGGCTGCTCCTTGCTAGCCATGGCAAAGAGGATGGTTTTGAGGTAATGTACCTTCAAAAACTTTGTTTGGGGTCTATGGATCCGTCGGAAGTCGGACATCATTGGAGTTGTCTTACAACGACTTGAGGAAGCTGAGATCCTAGAATTAAATCATTGATTTATAGCTTTCACCATGGTATCAGACCTTTTCATTTTGTATCCTGATGGAAGGAAGATGATAGTTTGTGATCTCCTGACTTGGCCCTTATGTGGATTTTCTGGATTATGTGATTGGTAGATGTTTCTAAAATTAATAGTAAATTATCCATAGCCCAGAAAAATAAAAGAAAATATATTTTGGAATCATTATGTTTTTCTCTATCAAATGGTATTGACCTTATCCCCTAAGTTAAATATAATAAATACGTGATGTTTAACGGATTTTCTTAATGGTTTAATATTTCTAAATTCATAGCTAAATATTGATAACTTGGAAAAATAAAATAAAACATGTTGTAAATTTAGAAACTTATAATCTATTCAATGGTACCAGTTGTATCACCTAATTTCAATATAATAAATTTGATTTTTTATGGATTTATTTAATTGTTTGGACTTCCTAAAAGTTCATAACTAATCATCTATAAGCCTAAAAAAATAAAGTAAAATATGTTTTAAACTCAATAAAATATAATCCACAACGTAATATGATTTTGAAGACCTAAATTACTAATAATAAAAGGACGTTTATAGAGTTTATGTAATTAATACAAATGTAACATGTTCTTATGTATGTCTTTAATAGGGTGCTTATGCACTAAGATGAAATTAGTATTTTGACCCTGAACATATGTAGATTCCATCTATGATTTAACAACTCAAGTGAAGGTATGTGCATCTTTTCTATTTTCTAGGCACTGCTATTATGACCAAATATCCTTTCCCATATGAGAATGAGTAGTTATTCTCTTTTCATCATTTTGAAATTATTTTTTCTTAGATATTGCATATAGGTCCTCTGACCCCGCATGTTATATTTTGGATGCTCTCATCTTGTTATTTCACATGGACTAAACTTATACTTTCATTTCCCTATTTATGTGCATGCTTAGACTAGCTTTATTTCTTGTAGTGGTACATTTGTGCAACCATGTTTACGAGGGTGTGCTTTTCCACCCATTATTTATAGAGGTGTGTTTTTCCGCCTAGGGTGTGCTTTTCCACTCATATTTTTAGGTTGAGATCCAATGGTATCTCAACCCTACTTGAAATAATTTTAGTCTTTGTCTATTACATGCAAATTTATTTTTTATTGTAAATGGAAAAAAAAAACAAAAGGCAAGATTTCCCTTTATGGCATTATTTAGTAGAGATGTCTCATCTTTTGGCCTGATATAATTCTTTTGGCACATAATCCTCTTAATCATCCTTTAATTTGATGCTCTTCTTTTGAAATATCTAAAGTAGTTCCTAGTTGTTATTTTCTGCACATACTCAATTTTTGTTGACGTCCTTTCCTTTTATTTTCTTCCTCATGGGTATTGTTTTCCAACCCACCCAGAGGTAGCACAACCTAAGGAGTTGGACATGGAGGACTTTGCATGGAGATGTAGATATAGCTAATGAAGAAGACTCTTGATGGGAGGCATACTTAAGATAGATTAGACATTCCTCTGCTTTGATCCTTATGTTCTCACAGGTCCCAAACCGACCGTTTTATGCTTGAAATGATCGGTTCAGCTGGCGCAGTTGGTTGTTTTGTGGAAAATCCCGAATCCTTCTACTCCTGCTTTAATCATGCATTGCTCAGGGTAGAGAACCTTGTCCCATGACCCTCCTATATATAGGGGTATTGGGGGCTTCTCAAAGTACAACTCAGAACACCAGTTGCTCTGTAAAGTTGTCGTTCTCTCTGGTTTTGGCAACCAAGAGAGCCCGAGCAAGTGCTACCCGATAAGGGAGGCACAGCAAGGGAAAGACAACTGCATAAAAGTGACCGGTGGAAGGAGAGTGTGTCGGTGACTAGTACGATGACAGTAGGGTGTGACTCCTTCCAGTGCCTTGTGCGACAAGGCAATCGGAGTTCCAGGCAGTCCGTGTGGACGACTGTAGAGACGGGAGACTTCTGCCGCTCGGAGGACAGATGTCAATCCCGACAGTCCCAGTGAGACTAGGAGTTGTACAGACACCGTCCCAGACTAGAGGTGAAGACCACGCAAGCCGTGAGGTAACGTCTCCGAGCAAGCCTCGGGACAAGGTACGCCTCTACAAACCATCCTTCCTATTGTATAGACGTTGACACGATTCCTTTATTCTGGGTTTGGGAGAAGAAAATTTTTGTTTCCATTGCATTCTCTGTCTCTCCTAAAACCCAACAGTGGTATTAGAGCCATGCCAACTGCTCTATACTTTAGGATTATCGATTTTGGTTTGTCGCCTTTATTTATTACATACGATGTCAATAAAATTGGCTTTATGCATGTCCAATCCTAAATCCACAAATTCCAATATACATATATGATATGTAATATGAATGCACTCGATACGCATCACCCTTAAATGAGTTTTGTGGTGGATGTATAGTGTGGTTATGGCCAATAAACCCTATGTATGAGTGCTTGGTTGAATGTGGTTGCTTGCATCTCGTTCTGCTCACCAATTCCCTATCTCGTATTCATGATGTAACTCGAGATAACTGGAGATTTCTTTCCTACCTTTGCTCCCCCCAAATGTAACTCGGGGTTTCCTTTTCAAATGTAAAATAGGATAGATTTTTATTTCCTATTATGTCAAAGAAAGGCGGACCTTTTGACGACCGGTTCAAGAAGCGAGATGAGTGGGTGGCGACCTGAAGTGATGAACGACGACCAGTGAACCGATTGGCTAGAGGCGCCAATCGATCGGCTGGTGGCACCCAACCGACCGGCCTGATGGCGAGCCGATCAATCATGGAGATGAGTTGATTGAACCCAAAACGGAGAAGCACAGAGTTCATCTTGTACATGTTGCATGTGATGTGGACCTAGATGACAGTGATTCCTCTTGGCTTGAGGAATCACATTAGGATGGCCATAATCATCGCTTATATCGTTTCACATGTTTTATGTGGGATATAGCATGTATATGATATGTACTATGTATTGTGGTGATTGGATATGTATATGTGCCTATAAAAACCAAATCTCTCATTAAATATTAATGTTTTAGATGCCTTCCAAATGCGACACACGTGAAAAGCTTGATCGGCCAAGTGTGGGCACACCCTAGTGTGGTGCACCGTCTATCTCATGGAAGCGTGAAGGATGGATATGTGGGTCTGCCCTAGCAGGGTCCATATTCATCGTGTTGGCTTTGGGTCGGACTTAACAAGGTGACCTAGATAGGATCTAGTACCTTGAGGCATGGAGGTGATCATGGCAAGGAGTTGCATATGACATCTTTCAAGAGTTGCATATGATGCAATTGGAAAAAGTTGCCTACCTGAAAGATCTGAGTTGTGGGTGACAGCCCTAGTTAGTCCATGACTCAGAGGATTTCAGGATCTTGACCCACTAGAAGATTGTATGCTGCAATCTTCCGAATTGATGGTGAGGGCTATCAATTTGAACAAAAATAGTGGGAGCGGTAATTAATTAAAGGCCTAATTAACTATCATCAAATTTTATTCAAATCGAATCAAATCAAAAGGAGTTTTGACAAATGCAATTTTCTCTTGTAGAATGGAAAAATAATCATCTTTTAAAATGGGTAATTAATTGAGAATAAATTCCATAACTAGTTGGGGATTGTGAGAAGTGTTATGCACAATCTAGATATACCGGTAGCCTTTGAATCCACTCCATGTACACTTAATGCATTGGTTGAGAAGAAGGATAGTTCATTGATGAAGATCAATGGAACAAAGTCCAAAGACAAAGGTGAGGGAGAGAAGGGTTCTCTCGCCAAACCAATGTCAGAGTCTTCTACATGGAAAGGATGGAAGGAATGATGGAAGAAGAAGTAAGAGATAGAGATCTCTACTTTTAGAACTAGTGATCTATTAGGACTCATACATACTGACGTATGTGGGCCTTTTAGAACTAATGCCAGAAATGGGTGTCAGTACTTCATTACCTTCACTGATGGCTTCAGTAGGTATAGCTATGTGTACCTGATGAAACATAAGTCAGAAACCCTTGAAAGGTTCAAGGATTTCATGAATGAAGTACAGAACCAACTTGGTAAAAGTATTAAAGCACTTCGATCCGATTGAGGTGGAGAATACTTAATCCAAGAGTTTGAGGACCTTTTGTGAGCCTGTGGTATTGTATAACAATGGACTCTGCCTGGAACACCATATCATAACGGTGTGTCTGAAAGAAGAAATCACACTTTACTGGATATGGTGCGATCAATGATGAGTTTTGTTGATCTTTCGATTTCCTTCTGGGGTCATGCTCTTGAAACCGCCACGTTTACACTTAATTGAGTACCATCTAAATCGGTTCAAAAGACACCATATGAGATATGGCACGAGAAGCGTCCCGATTTGTCTTTTATTAAGATTTGGGGTTGTGAGGATTACGTCAGGAAAATGTTTCCTGATAAGATTGGACCCAAGTCCGATAAATGTTATTTTGTTGGATACCCCAAGGAAATGAGGGGATATTATTTATACCACCCTACTGACAACAAATTGTTTGTTTCTAGGACAGTTGTGTCCCTAGAAAAGGAATTTATTTCCAGAGGATACAGTGGGAGGAAAATAGAGCTTGAAGAGGTTCAAGCCCAACAAGAAAACATTGAACTGATAGATGTACAAGAGGAACATAGAGATTCACAAGGAGTTGTGGAATCTTAGTCTCCTCAAATAATACAAGGACCTCGTAGATCTAGTAGGATGCTCCTTGAACCTGAGAGGTTTGGATACCTTGTGACTCAGGTAGGTGATGAGTTGATCATAGATGATGATCCAACTACCTATCTAGAGGCTATGGAGGGACCAGATTCTGAGAAATGGCTTGAGGCCATGAAATCTAAGATGGAATCCATGTATTCCAACAAAGTATGGACTTTGGTGGAACCACCTGAAGGGGTAAAACCCATAGGGTGCAAGTGGGTCTTCAAGAAGAAGACTGACATGGATGGCAATGTGCAAACTTATAAAGGCAGATTGGTTGCAAAGGGTTTCTGACAAGTTCAAGGTGTTGACTATGACGAAACGTTTTCTCCAATTGCCATGATTAAGTCCATCAGATCATGCTTGCTATTATGGCTTACTATAACTATGAGATTTGGCAAATGGATGTTAAAACCGCATTCCTTAATTGGAATATAAATGAGGATGTGTATATGAAACAACCTGGGGGTTTTGTAGATCCAAAGAATGCCAATAAAGTCTGTAAGCTACAAAGGTCAATCTATGGATTGAAGCAAGCATCTCGGAGTTGGAATCTTTGATTTGATGAGGAAGTCAAAGTGTTTGGCTTTATTCAAAATGAAGATGAAGCTTGTGTGTACAAGAAGGTTAGTGGGAGCACGACCACATTCCTCATATTGTATGTGGATGACATACTATTGATGGGGAATGATGTCACAGCCTTAGAGAAGGTAAAGACTTGGCTTGGGAATACTTTCTCAATGAAGGACTTAGGAGAAGCATCCTACATTCTAGGTATTAAGATCTATAGAGATAGATCTAAAAGGCTTCTTAGACTAAGTCAAAGCACGTATATTGACAAAGTGTTGAAGCAGTTCAGCATGAAGAACTCAAAGAGAGGCAACATCCCCATGCTACATGGAGTCACCATCTCTAGAGCTCAATGTCCCTAATCTTGTGAAGAGAGGGAGTGTATGAATGGGATCCCATATGCATCAGCCATCGGATCCATCATGTACTCTATGTTGTGCACACGCCCAGATGTCTCATATGCCCTCAGCATGATGAGAAGGTACCAGTCATATCCCAGGGATGCTCACTGGATAGTCGTAAAGAACATCCTCAAGTACTTGCGAAGGAATAAGGATCAGTTCCTTATATACGGCGGTGAGGAAGAACTAGTTGTAAGAGGTTACACCGATGCAAGCTTCCAAACTGACAAAGATGATTACAGATCACAATCAGGAGTTGTATTTTGCCTAAACAATGGAGCTGTGAGCTGGAAGAATTCCAAGCAAGAGATAGTTGTTGATTCTACTACAAAGGTCGAGTATATTGCTGCTTCACATGCAACAAATGAAGTTGTGTGGATCAGTAAGTTCACCTCTAAACTTGGTGTACTTCCCAGTAGCTATGATGCAATTGAGCTTTATTGTGACAATAATGGAGCTATTGCTCAAGCTAAGGAGCCCAGATCACATCAGCCGTCCAAGCACATACTGCGGTGCTTCCATCTCATATGAGAGATCATACAGTAAGGAGATGTGAAGATTTGCAAAGTACCAACTGAAGACAACATAGATGATCCACTGACGAAGGCCCTTTCTCAGCAGAAGCATGATGGTCATGCTAGGTCACAAGGAATGAGGTTCCTAGGTGACTGGCTCTAAGTGCAAGTGGGAGTCTATTGGTATGTATGCCCATAGAGCAAGTCATGTAATGATGGTAATGGGATACTTTGTAAATGATTTGAATAATAATAAAGGCAATTTCCGATCTATATGTTTTAACTGTTTCTGAGATGATAGTGTAACATGATAGATGTCTAACGAATTGTTTACTCGATGACGTATGCTTTTAGGTTCAAGACCTAAATGATGAGATCATACGGATGTTAAGAGTATACATTCTTGTTTAGTCCCTAGTCGGTTGTTATTGTGGAAATAACCATAGACATCAATAACACTAAAGACTAGATTGTGTGTTAGTTGATGACATAATCTCATTAGTCATGATGTAGTGATATCAAACCAAGCACATAGGTACTTGTTAGAGAATAAGTGTACCGGAAAGACCCACCGTGAGAGTGACACATCGAACCATGATTTGGTAGTCACAGTAAGCTCTCACAGTGGTGGTGGTGAGTGTGATTCTTTGACCTGAAATCACTACACTCAACACATGTTGTTGGGTACACTTTGACATCATCAAACGCAGTCCTGAAACATGGGTTGTTATAAAGGTGATGATTGGGTGACTTTGACACATGGGGCTTTTGAGGGGTGAGTGATAGATATGGGATTTGTCCCTCCTGAGGGAGTTTAATGTCCATGGCCACTTGATGAGTAGGATTGAGAAAGGCATGCACATGCATGTGTGAATCAATATGTGATATTGATGTCACACACATCTCACCCAATCTACTCTGAGATCAAGGAAATTGATCAACGTTGAAAGGATGACTATACCATGCCTTGAGTTCATTCAGGACATTAGTGACAAGGGAATTATACATTTACTGTAACACCATTCATGGATTGTAGGATTGAAAGTTGTTCTCCAACTTCTATTTCACTTGGGTAGCACTGATGTGCGACTAGGCACCGCGCTTTGCTTGTGAAGTCATAAGTGTTATGGACTTTCACTGCCAACGTGAAATGGACCTGCAGGGTCACACACATAGGATTTAACCTAGAAGAGGAGTTTATCCACAAATGATGTTTAGATTGATTACTAAAGGAGATTAGTAGTTCAATTAAACACTCAGTTGATTGATAGCTCAAAATCATAGTGTTCAAGGTGTTGGATCAATTGATTAGAGTATCGGATTGATTGAAACTGCAATTGACTGATTTTGCAAAGTTTGCACTCCCAACCGATCGGCTCATGTAATGAAATGATCGGCTCAGGTTGGTGAACCGATCGGCTCAAGTGGCGAGTCGATCGACTCATGTTTTAATGAAACCATCGGCTCAATTGTTGAACCGGTCGATTCGTGTGACCAACCGAGATCGATTGGAAAGTCATAAGACTCTTTTTGCAAAAACATATTTGTTTCACTTGTACAAATTTGATTTGGACAAAGACTAATATTTGATTAGTTAGAAACAAACATGAAAGTCAATTCGAGTTGGACCAGGACCACGAACCGATCGGCTCATGCTTGAACCGATTGACTCAGGTATCCCAACCGATCGGTTCAGGTGTGAAACGATCGACCCAGGTCCCCAACCGACCATTTCATGCTTGAAATGATCGGTTCAGCTGGCGCAGTTTGTTGTTTTGTGGAAAATCTCGAACCCTTTCACTCCTACTTTAATCCCACATTGCCCGGGGTAGAGAACCATGTCCCATGACCCTCCTATATATAGGGGTATTGGGGGCTTCTCAAAGTACAACTCAGAACACCAGTTGCTCTGCAAAGTTGTCATTCTCTCTGGTTTTGGTAACCCGAGAGAGCCCGAGCAAGTGCTACTCGATAAGGGGGGCACAGTAAGGGAAAGACAACTGCAGAAAAGCGACTGGTGGCAAGAGAGTGTGTCGGTGACTAGTACACTAATAGGAGGGTGTGACTCCTTCCGGTCCCTTGTGCGACAAGGCGATTGGAGTTCCAGACAGTCTATGTGGATGACTGCAGAGGCGGGAGATTTCTACCGCTCATAGGACAGCTGTCAATCCCGACAGTCCCGGTGGACTAGGAGTTGCACAGACACCGTCCAAGACCGAAGGTGAAGACCATGCAAGCCACGAGGTAATGTCACCGAGTAAGCCTCAGGACAAGGTACGCCTCTACAAACCATCCTTCCTATTGTATAGATGTTGACGCGATTCTTTTATTCTGGGTTTGGGAGAAGAAAATTTTTGTTTCCGCTGCCTTCTCTATCTCCCCTAAAACCCAACATAACTTTCATGTAAGCCCTATATGGGAGATAATGTTGTAATTTTATAAAATTGAATATAGTCAAGAAATATATTTCTGCTTCTATACATTGGTCTATTTTTGTATTCATGTGATAAATAAGAAAAAAAGATAGTTATTCTATCATATGTTTTAGTGTATTTAGAATGGATGGGTTTATTCTCAAATTTAGTAGGGAGTGGATCCCCTCTCAGGTCCCACTCCTTATATTTTGTATTTCAACCATCTTTACATTATCCCTTGGATGGATACCTTACTACCAAAAATTTGACTCGTTGCTTGCAACGAGTTGACTGACTCTTTAGAAGGTTAAATTTTAGGACTTTTCCTAGTAATTTTGTGTTCAAACGACACACATCACTGATCCAAATGAGAGTCTAGTATGGGGTAATAATGCATTGAACAATTAAATGACCTCTAGATAGACTACCTCCTTCATGTTGGGATTTGATCTGTAGTGAGGGTCCCTAAGGAAGATTTTATTCTTCCACCATGGGGATCTTGTTCATACATATGGCTTGGCTGACACCTACCAATTAGTCATTTTATACCCCAAGATTGTCTTTCTTTTTCTCAACCCTATCATCAGCTTCTCTTCTTGTTTTTGTGTAAGGTCTAAATTTATAATCATCACGTAAGTTTCCTATTTATCAAGAAAAACATACTTTAGACTTTTAGGTAGGGCTTTCATCTTAGGAGACTTAGGTTGTTCGGGCTTCTCTTCAATAGTAGATATCATTTTCATCTCTTCAAAATTTGCCTCGAGTGCTTCTTCTATCTAGATGGAATCGACATTGATTGATTTGTTAATCATCAAAGATTGACCTATCTGAATGGTAAGAGCGATCTGTAATGGACCTTCAAAAGCATCATCTTCCTACCTATGATGGGATAACTTGTCAATGCACTCAATTAGGAATACTTCAACATGGATATTAGGAGCTTTCATGTTGTCAAACACCTAAACATGAGTGTTTCTCTTCCCAACCTCATAAGAATGGTGTCTACCTCTACATCAATCAAGGTTTGGGTTGTAGCAAGGAATGGGTGGCCAAAAATTAGATGATATCAGAGGTCCTCCTTGATGTCCATAATCATGAAGTCATGAGGGACATAGGCATCTTTCCCAACCTTCTCATGAATGCCCTCAATGATACCCATGGGTTTTTCATGGAGGAGTCTTCCAGCTGAATGGTCATGGTAGTACAAAGAAGCTTGGTGAATCCTAATATCGGGAACAAATAGTATGGCATGGTGGAGATGCTTGCACTTAAATCTGGACATCCCTTTCTGTAGATGTTGTCACCTAGACAACAGTCAAACCTGAAAGAACTGAGATCCTTCTGTTTCTCTGACATCTTATTTAGAATGATGTCAAAAGTAGTTCTTGCCAGTTTCATTGTCTCATACTCTTTTCTAGTGTACTTCCTGGTCAACAAGGCCTTTAGTTATTTAGACCAGACTGGATTCTCAAAAAGGACATCCAAAAGGGGGATGTCTACGTGAAACTTCTTCATAACTTCCTTGAATCTCAAAAATCTAGTATCCAATCTTGTTTGAGTGATATGTGCTTGATACGGGGGTGTTGGCTTGTAAATGGGCATGTCAGATGCAATAAGGTCAACATGTAGTTTAGTGATGGTAGGTGCTTTGACAGAATCAACACAAATAGTAGCATTTGGTACTTGGTCCTTCTCAATCATCATAGTATCATCATCATAGAAGTTAATAGGGATGGCGGGTTGGCTTCACTAGAGGAGGAGGTGCATATACACTCCCTAAACTATAGAGATGAGCTTCAGTTGCTCATGATGCTTTGGATCATTCTCAGGTTGTCAAGCAAAGGAATCCACAGGAGGGCACATAGAGGCAGAAAGATGGCCCAACTGTAAATCAATTGACTTCTTATAGGCTTGTTGGTAGGCTAGCATCACTTGCTGAGTTAGAAGAATATGTTCTATGGTGGAGATCTTGTCATCAGTGGATGCTTGGTTGTTGGACTTATGCATTTGAGGTGCTTGGATAAGATTTTGAAATTGTTTTCCTTGGTAATTATGATGATTCAGGAAGTTTCCCCTATTGCTACTTTAGTTCATGAAATTTTTTTGATTATATTGGAATTAGGTGGAACATAACCTTGATTATTCACCTGAGGTGGTCGTTATTGTAATACATTTTTCAGGCTACATTACCATAGTGGAGCCCCATATGGCTCCTAGCCTGGTTGGGATTATAGTATGCTTGGCCTGGGATGTTATGGATGGATTTTAGATCCTCCATTTATTGCACATCCTCAACTTGGACTTGGGCTTTGTTCATTGTGATGTTGTAAAGGAGTTGTCAACCAAGAGTATAGAGGTCATGGCCTTGGCAATCTTCATAATAAAGATATGCATATGTCACTTGTTACTAAAGCTATCTTGGTTGTTGTAAGGAGTGGGATGCGAGAGGGGATCCACTCACTTACTTGATGTAGAATAATAGAAAACCATCCAATGCCAAATTTGATAATAATTTTTGCAAAGGATGATATATAATAATTCAAGTATTTAATGTATATAATACCAAAAGTGTAGCAGAGGAAGATAAAAATCTAACTATTACAATGTTTATGTCTATCATTGTTCTTCACCATATAGGGTGCACACAAAAGGAAACTAGCGGAAAAGGTAAGCAAACTACATCAATCTACCTTCCAAGATAAAGATCAACTACAATTGGATAAGTCTTGATCAACTATGGTCGACTCCTCCTTACTCTATGTAAGGAGTGGGACCCGATAGGGGATCCGCTCCTTAATTTGAGGAATAAACCATTTAATCTGAACACACTAAAAAAATATTGGAATAGGTGTATTTTTTCATTTCTCAAATAATGGTATATACATACACCAATGTGTAGCAGAAGATTAATTGATCATGACTATATTCAATTTATATAAGATTACAAAATAGTCTCCCATTAAGGGGCTTACATGAAAGGAACTACGTCGATATCTAAGTAGAGGGATATCCATCTATCTCAAGTTTATCTTCTAAGGATCATCTCCATAAGCCAAGTCCACATATGCATGCCATGTCCTACACTTGGGGGTGGAAGCATACCCCATAAGAGAAGACAAAAATAGAAACTATCAACATAAAATCTTGTATGAGCATATTTAGCAGGGATTGAGAAATATAAGGGAAAAAGGACATCGAATATAACAAGACTTCCCATAGAAGAGGAAAGAATTATCCAAGTGGATATCAAAAGGATATGATTCAGAATAAGATGAAAATCAAGAATAATACTTTCCATTAATAAATCATAAGAGTTGTGACACAAAAACATATATAAAGAATTTAGGGCACAAAACCCATCACTATAATATTCAACCTGCATGCATGTGATATAAGCACAACACTAGCAAAATATAAATCACAACGGTGGCTAAGGCTCATAACCTTAAAACCCGATAGAGTAAGGCACATAATCAAACTCCCATATATATATATATATATATATATATATATATATATATATATATATATTATAATATTATATATATGATATATAATATTATATATATATATAAACTGGGCATAACCTGAGTATGGGGCACATAAACTCCATCCCAAAAATAAAGGGCACATAAACCCATAAAAACTAAAGTACTTAGAAAACTCTAGGGCTACTGAATCACAAACCATTTAACATGTAGAGGCAAGTAAAACTTTATTCATATAAATATATTAATGGTATTTCCATCACATAGATGAACAATATGGAACACCCACCAGAAATGTGGGCAAAATAGCTCATAGCCACAATTAGGGTTTTACAATTTAGAGTCAATAAGAATATCCAACAAAGGAATATGATGATAAGATAAGAATCAACATAGAATCTTCCACATGAAATAAACTCTTAGAAGAGAAAGAAATTATGTAGGCTAATTTGTCCATAGGACAAAGAGAGAGATAAAATTTTGGTGATTGTTCAATATGATAAATAGGTATGCAACATACATGAAGAGAGAGAGAGACTATGTGTTTGCTCAACATAACTCATAAAGAGATACCTCACATGAAATTCCACGTGTCCAAGGTCAAAACCCTAATTCCATATCAGTCCACAAGAAACATATTAAAGGCATATATGAGATTAGGGTTACATTTGCATTAATTATATAAACCCAAAAAGTAGCCTTTTATAATTAATGAATTAGGTTATCAAAACACACCACTATCTTGATTATCTATTACTGAGTTCATAACATATTTTACTTTATTTTTTGACACATATATTATTAGTTATGAAATTTAGAAAATCTAACCAATTAGACAAATTCATAAAAACTATGTATTTATAATATTAGAACTAGGTGACCAAACTAATACCAATGAATAGGGAATGAGCTCACTATTCCAAAACATCTTTTCTTTTATTTTTAAGCTATAAATAATTTATTATGAATTTCAAAAGATTGACCATTCAAAAAATTCCAACATGCCATGTATAGCATTATCTGTTGTGATATATATCCTTGTTGATGTGGCCCTATCATGGTCGACCACCTAGCCCATGCCTCAGCTCATCACGATAAAACAAAACAAAGAGATTGAAATAATGAAATTATCCATAAATAGTGTAACATGAATCAAATACATCTGGGGGTGATTTAGTAACTTTCCCAGTTAGCTTCTCCTTTGATCGCCAACTACTCGCAAAGCAAACCCAACAACATAAGAAACCTAATTACATCCCCTACTCTGATGAATCGTAAAAATGGAAACTAGATGAAAGAACCTCACAAAACCATTGATATCGATTTGGAGGCTCCACGCAAAGTCAGTGGAGCAAAAACACAGAGAAGCTATGGCATGAATACTGGGATCCGGAAATCAATTTGAGGTGAAGAAGTTTGACTGGTAAATGAGCAATTACCATAGATCAGGCAAAACCAATCACTTGTTGGTCACCGTGGAGTCTCTATGAGGGATACAGTTATGTTTTCATCCTTTGATACGCTTTGTCCCCTACACCATAGTTTTTCCTCCAAGGATCCATTTCCTAAAAAATGGAAAGATGTAAAGAGAAACCATCGTAAAGAATAGCATAGACGAAAGGATGACTCATACTACATTGGAGTTTTCAGAACCAGGGTCTACAGAGAGGGAAAATCCTATCAAACCTTTTGGAAACATAGATCGGCATAACCAAGGTGGGATTGCTCGGGTGAGCATGAAGGTTGGTGGGTAAATTGGATGGGGGCAGAGCTTTCATGGAGATAGGTGATGCTTTGCAGGAAAAAACCAGACAGAGGGTCAGTACAACCACGGATGGTGATGTGGTGATGGAGGGGAAGGGGAAAAGTGGATATCCTTTATACTTTGTGAAATCATCCAATGTAGGGCTCGATGAATCCATAAAATCAAGGGCAAGGCAATGGAGGAAAAATCTTGAATCAAGGAAGAGAGACAAGAGAGGGAAAAATGTAAGAAAATTGAGAACTAGACAATCTTTATTGTGTGTGCAAAGAGGGAAATTGGTGCTAGGTTGAAGATACATGATAGGTGTGTGATTAAGATCTAATGGGGAAGGGAGAATATGTATTTAGTAAACCAATGTGACAGAAAGGAAATAAGTGGGACATTGGGAAAAACAAAGTCTGGTTTTACTAATTGATATTTAAACTTTATCATTTATTTGTTTTTTCCTACTTCTTTGGGGAGGGGAAACAAAGTTCAAATGATACCAAATTTGGAACCTAGACCAACTAGGACATGAAGAATCTATTTTTACCATCAGTTTGCTGTTTTGGGGGTGTTTACTATTTTATTTAATATTTTTGGCTTTAAGTTATAGTCTCGCTCCTAAATAAAACTAGGATAGATAAGATTATTCAATTATGTACAAATTAACACATAGACTAATTTTGGTATGTGGGATTCAATTTTGGGATGTATTTCCATTGTTGAAGTAATTGAGCATATTATTTAATATTTTGGAGAAAAAATCATATTTTCTTTTCTAAATGAAATTATAATGGTTATTGTCGTTTCAATAATGTGAAATTCGGCACCCAAGATAATTGGGACCCAAAGAACACGGTTTTGGAATTATGTTTCACTTTTGGAACCTCCTTTATTGAATTCTAATACAATTATGGTTGTAGGCCCATTGACATTCTATTATCTTTACACTACATCATTATCATAATTATTTATTCATTATCTTCACATCACTACCAAAAAGTTTTCTTTGATATTATGCACGAAATTCTATAGTTTACTTATTTAACATATTAAGTATGTTAATTCAATATATATTTAAATAATGGAACACTATTCATAAGTATGGGCACGGAAACACCAATTATTACTCTTATTTTTGTATTAATCATATTGTACATAGTTTGCATATTTAGTTAGTAAAAGAAACATATGTGACATATTTAATGAATTTAGTTACATGTTTGCATATAATTAGATTATTGTGTTAATATGACTATATTGTGATATTTGATGGTGATTAGAGAACCTGTTGCAACATAATATGTTATATGCATTAACATTGTTCATTGAGATATAATTTTATCCTTGTTTGGTCAAATCTATAGAACCAAACATTCTAAACTCATAATTGTGGGAATAGGATAAGATCCTAGATTTCATGATATTACAACACCGCCCCTTAAAATGATTTCTTCCTTGAAATCTAAATATCCATATCTTATCCACCAATACTCTCCACTCCTTAAAAGGTTTAACTTAATAAGACAAACTAAACAGCATCAAGGTATTATTGTACTTATGGATCATTTTTTTGTGAATATTTTATGTGTTTTGTAGTTCATAGGTCATGCATCAACTAATGCGTCAAAACCACCTAGGGTTGAGTATCAGGTGCTTGTTATACTAACCTAACAACCCTAAGGTTCATAAGAGCAACCAAAAAGCAATAGGGTACAAAAGGGTAGGTCAAGGAAACCTTTATATCATGCCACATATTCCTACTCACCACTTCGTAGTCGAAACTAGGGTCGAGATTTCTATTCTAACTAATTCTAGGGTTTTTCCACTAAACTTCATACAATCCTTTATTCTGACTTAGTTCGATAAAGAATCAATAAAATTAGAGAAATTTTTTGTACATATAGTTGTAGAATGCAAAATAGGGTTTTCTTTAAGAAATCATGTGTCATAAAACAAAGATGAGTTCATAATTAGTGCAAAAACTAAGTCACAATTTTATCCATATATTATATCCTCATCAACTACTTCCTCATTCTCATACCAAAAACCAATCTATAAATAAATCTTAACATCCAAAGAGATATATCACTATTAAACTATATGGTAGGGTGAGATCATCTAAAACCTCGTCACATTAGGGTTTACTAATTATGATTCTATCATGTACCTCATATGATTCTAAATCATCATTTCATTATTACATGAATAACATATGTTAAATCTAGGGTAAAAATCTCACCTACAGGGTGACTATATAGGGTAGGGTTCTAATTAGGGAGAGAAATTGAAATAGTTAGATTCTAACTACCATGGCTATGATACCATCTTCGAAGGAGTGGGACCCCATACATCCACTTCCTACTTAATCTGAGGAACAAACCATCTAATACAAATCACTAAAAATCTATGTTGGAATCGGTGTATTTTTCATTTTTCAAAAAATGATATACAAAAAGACCAAAGTGTAGTGGTTGAAAATCTTAATCATGACTATATTCAATTTATTCGAGATTACAAAATAGTCTCCCATTAAGGGACTTACATGAAAGTAACTACATCATGATCAAAGTAGATGGATATCTAGCTATCTCAAGTCTATCTCCCATTAAGGGTCATCTCCATAAGCCAAGTCCACTTTGGATGTTATGTCCTGCATGTCCTACACCTGGGGTTCGAAGCATACCCCAAAAGAGAAGATAAAAATGGAAATTATCAGCATAAATGCTGGTATGAGCATATTAATTGGGGATTGAGAAATATAAGGGAAAAAGGGCATAAAACATAACAAGACTTACCATAGAAGAGGAAAAAACTATCCAAGTGGATATAAATACAACATGAATTGCAGTAAGTTAATAATCAAGAAGAATCATTGCCACTAATAAAATATAAGAGTTGATCCAAAAAAGAACATATAAGAATTTAGGGCACAAAACCCATCACAATAATATTCAAAATACATGCATGTGAGATAATATTAGCACCAGTGAAATTTAAATAACAATGGAGGCTAAGGCTCATAACCTTAAAACCTGATAGATTAAGGCACACAAACAAACTCCCAAATATATGTAAAGTGGGCACAAAATAGGGTATGGAGCACCTAACCTCCATCTAAAAAATAAAGGGCACATAACCCAATAAAAACCAAAGTACTTGCACAATTCTAGGCTACTGAATCACAAAGAATGCAAAATGTAGAGGCAAGTAAAAGTTTAGTCATATAAATAGAATTAATGAGATTTTCATCACATAAATGGACAACATGAAACATCCACCACAAAAGTGGGCAAAATAGATCATAGCCACAATTAGGGTTTCTTCATGAAGAAATGTACAATTGAGAGTCAATAAGAATATCCAACAAAGTAATATGGTCATAAGATCATAATCAACATAGAATATTTCACATGAAATAAATTTTCTAAAGAGAAAGAAATTGAGTAGGTTAATTTGTTCATAGGACCAAGAGAGAGATAAAAATTGGATGATTGCTCAACATGGTAAATATGTATGCAACATACATTAAGAGAATGAGAGAGAAATTTTGTGTTTGCTCAATATAACTCATAAAGAGATGAAATACACCTCACATGAAGTCTACATGTGTCCATGGTCAAAACCCTAATGCCATCTCAGTCCAAAAACAACCTATTAAATGCATATATGAGATTAGGGTTACATTTGCATTAGTTATATAAATACTAAAAGTTGGCTTTTTAAAATTAACAAGTTAGGTTATCAAAACCACACCATTATGTAGATTATATTTTATTAAGTTCATAACATATTTTACTTTATTTTTCTGACTTATACATTATTAGTTAATATTTTGAAAATCTAGCCAATTAGATAAATTCATAAAATTATATTTATATTAGATTAGATGAGGTGACCAAACTAATTCTAATGGATAGGGAATGGCCTCATGATTCTAAAGCATCCTTTTTTTGATATAAATAATTTATTATATATTTAAGAAGATTGACCAATCAGAATGCCTCGTATAAGCACTATTTGTTTTGATATAAAATCATGTTGATGTGGCCCTATCAGGGTCTGGCACCTAGCCTAGGCCTCCAACCTACCATGGCTCAGTTTAGCACGATAAAACAAAACCAAGAGGGTGAAGTAACAAAAGTGCCCTTGAGTAGTGTGACAAGAATCGAATACATCTGGGGTTTGTCCAGTAACTTTACTCATCGACTTCTCCTACAATCACCATCTACTCACAAAGTAAATGTGATAACATCAGAAACCCAGCTACAACCCCTACTCTAATGAGGCGTGAAGTCAGAAACCAAAGGAAAGAACCTAGCAAAAACCATCAAGACCGATTTGGAGGCTCCACATGAAGTTAGTGAAGAAAAAACATAGAAAAGCTATGGCATGAAGAGTGGAATCCAAAAATTAGTTTGAGGTGAAGAAGTTGATCGGGGAAATGAGGAATTACCACATATCAGGAAAAATCAATCACTTGTTGGTCATCGTGGAGATGCTACAAGGGAGATGATTATGTTTATGTCGTTTGATACATTTTGTCCCCTCCACCAAAGTTCCTCCTACAAGGAGTCATTGCCATAAAAATGGAAGAGGTAAAGAGAAACCATCATCAAGACAACATAGATGGAAGGATGCCTCAGGCTGTAAGGAATTTTTCAGAACTAGGGACTGTAGAGAGGGAAAATCCCCTCAGGCCTTCTGGCACCATGGACCGACGCAACTTAGGTGGGATTGGTCGGGGTGAGCATGAAGTTCAGCGGGTAAAATGGAGGGTAGAGCTTTCGTGGTGATAGGTGATGTTGTGCAGGACCAAATTGGAAAAAGAGTCAGTGTGGCCATGGATGGTGATGCGACGATGGAGGGGATGTATAAAAGAGGATATCCTTTATACTCTGCAAAATCATCCAACATAGGGCTTGTTGAATCCAGAAAATCATGAGCAAGGCAGTAGGAAAAATATCTAATCAATGAAGAGAGACGAGAGAGGGGAAAAGCAAGAAAATCGGGAATCATGCAATCATTACTATGCGTACAAAGAGGGAAACCATCGCTAGGTTAAAGATACTTGTTAGGTGTGCCATCAAGATTTAATGGGGAAGGGAGAATCTGGGTTTAGTAAACTAGTGTGACAGAAAGGAAACAAGTGGGACATTAGGAAAAATAAAGTTCAATTTTAATAATATATCTTTAAACTTTATCATTTATTTATCTTCTTTCTGGGTTCTTTGGGGGGCCAAACAAAGTGCAAATGATACCAAATTTGGTACCTAGACTAATTAGTGTTGGTATGTATGCCCATAGAGCCAATCATATGATGATTGTAATCAGGCTTCATATACTTGATTTGATAATGATAAATGTAATTCTGACTATTGTGTTTGTCTTAATCATGAGATGATAACACAAACATAGTATATGTCTAAAGAATTATGTTACTGGATGACATATGTACTCAAGTTGAGGATCTAGACAATGAGATAATATGAATGATAAGAGTACACATATTCTTGTTATCTCCCTAGTGGAATATTATTGTGGAAGCAAAATAGACAATAGTAGTACATAAGACTAGAGTGTATGTTAATTGATGATAGAGTCTCATTAGTCATGATATGTGATATTAATTCAAACACTTAGGTACATGTTGGAAAATAGTGTATCCAGCAGACCCATCTTGGGAGTGATACATGGAGACCATGGAATGGTAGTCAGAATCAACTCTCGTAATGATAATGGTGATTATGGTTCTTAGACCTGAAGTCACTACACTCATCACATGACATTCAATGTGTTTTGACATCATCCAACATAACCTTGAATAAGGGTTACCATAAATATGATGCTCGAGTGCATTGTGACACATGGGGATTGAGCGTGAGTGACATGACTTTGATATCCTGGCCACTTGATAAGTGAGGCTGAAGAATGTATGTCCATACTTGTGTGACTCAATATGTAACATGTGAGCTCACATGCATCTCATACAGTGTCCTCTAGTTGAGGGAACATGGATTGAATGTTGAGAGGATGAAAATTCTATGCCTCAAGTTCAATCCATATATCACAGACAAAGGAACTATATGATCACTATAACACTAATCATGAATTGTAGGTTGAAGTTGTTCTCTAACTTTCCAATTACTTGGGTAGCAATGATGTGTTGCTAGATACCGCTCATTGCTTGTGATGTCATAAGTTGGTTATGGACATTCACTACCAATGTAATTGGGGACCTATAGAGTCACACACATAGGGTGCAACAAGAAAGGGAGTTTACTCAAGAATATGATTTAACTTGATTAGTAAAGTGTTTAGATATTCAATTTAAACAAAATTGGTTGAATATTGGTTGAACTGGAATTTGAACCACCCGATTCAAGATTTGAACTGACCGGTTAGAAGTGAGCTGACTGATTCAAAATGTGAAATGACTGGTTCATATTGTGAATTGTCCAGTTCACTAATTAGTATGACTAGATCAAGGATTGGCGTTCATGTCATGTTGTGCATTAATCGTCGCATTGAAAGCCATTACATTTGCGAATAGGAAATATAGTGAACCAACCAATTCAAATGTTGAATCAACTGATTCAAGTGTTGAATCGACTGATTGACATATGACTTGAATGGTTCAAATGTGAACTGATAGATTCATGATTCACAGGAGCCATAAATTCATAAAAATTAGTCATTTTTACTCTGGATTGATCCAGGAACCTTACCCATGACCCTCCTATAAAGGGGTAGTCAAGGCTTCCAGAGGATCAGACAGTCTCTGACAAGTTTTGTCCTCTCTAGTTGTGGTAACAGAGAGCCCTAGCAAGTCTTACATGTAAAAGGGAGAGATAGTAAGGGAGAGACAACATGGGAGAACAAATCAACACTAGCATGTTGATGTTCAAAATGACAACTCCTTCTCTTTGGCTCTGGTAGCACAATGTGGAGTTACCGATGATTTGCATGGAAAACATAGAGGTGTGGAGGTCATTGCCATCATACTTGGAGAACACTATCAACCGCCGTCCATGGTACTGCACCAGGCAGCCCATTACTTACGGTCGTTCATGTGCAGCTTGCAGAGTGTGCATGTCATCAAGAGAGGATGGTTGTTGGACTTGCTCCAGGACTAGGTATATGAATGCAAACCCTTTCCCAGATACATCATTGTTGACACAATCTGTTGGATATAGGAATAGGGGTCAAAAGTTTTTGTTTTTACTGCCTCCCCTATTTCCCAACAATTGTATCAGAGCCACATCAATTTATGGTGTAACAGAGATATAAATCGATGTGATCAGCTTCATTTTATTACATACGATGTGAATATAAAAATGATTAATGTATATATATATATGTGTATATATATATATACATGCACAATATGTACATGTCATCCTTAAAGTGTTTTGATGGTGGATGTATGGGTGGCTATGACCAAAACCTCTGTAGATGTCTGGTTTTGTTTGGTTTTCTTTTCTATAGTTACTCGACTTGCATATCAAGCCTCTCCCCTCCTTTTCAAATGTAAATTAATGCTCTTCTTCCTATATTCCCCTTGAATGTAACTTGAGGTTTTCCATTTTACAATGTAATATGGAATAGGATAGCTCTAATTATGTATCCCCATGAGAAGACGTTCTAAACTAGATGAGTCGACCGACTGAGAGTCAAGCTGATTGATTGGAGGACCGAGGAGGCCAACGACAGAGGAGCCAATCGATCTACTAGACGAGTCCAGCTAGGATTCGGTCGACCGACCTAAGGAAGCCAATCGATCGACATGATGGCCAACCGATCAACTAAAGGGTTTAGACGACCGATCGGGCCAGCAACAAGAATCCACTACATGTTGCTACAAGTGATGTGGACCTTAGGTGTTAGCAATTCTTTGTGGCTCTAAAGAATTGCATTAGTATGACCACAACCATCGATGGTGCATTTCTAATTGCATGTTTTTTTATTATAGTTATTGTTGACTTGAGAGTTATGCATTGTCCATGTTTTGATAATGTCTCAACCATTCCATTCCAATGTATCTAATATGTTTGTTCAAGATTAATTTCAGGCTTTAGGTACATGAAAAGGATCAACTTACACAAACCCTAGCTTGTCCAAGTTCAATCAAAAGCAATGCAAGTGTGCATTTTGGAAAATTACTCTGAATCACCTTAGATTAATTTTGTAATCACTTGTATTGATGATATGACTTGTAACTAATATGAGAAAAAATTAGGGACACATAATTCCAACGTTTGGTCACTCAAAAGTCAAATTGGAAAATTTGTCACAGGATGTTTATCGGTCAAGTTGGAAACTCGACCGATCCAGTGATGGATTTTCTGAAATGACCAATCCGTCGAGTTGCACATTCGCAGAACTCGACCAATCGATCAACTAAGTAAAACTGATTTTGACTCATCGTTCAAGTTTCCTAGAACAAAATCGACTGATTAGTTTGAAAATTAGCTTTGTCCTTTAGTGGATTGGTCAAGTTATCTTTATTGAAAATTGACCAAATGTATTGTACGAAAAATGAAGAAAAAGTGATTATAACCATTGGAGAGTTGTTGTGAGTGAAAATAGATTCTTTGCAAGTAGTAAAATGGATATATTTCATTCTTAAGTGATCCCACACTTAAAGGAACACCCCCAGCTATAAATAGGACCCCTTGGAGTTCATTCTAAGTTTGCTCATTCATGCTGCTATAGTTGAGTGTGTTGCAACCCTTTGAGCCCCTTTCTCTCTCTCATTTACAAAACATTTCATGATTATGAGTGATATAAGTATGTTGTAAGAGAGCTACCTCCATGTGCTTATAAAGCTCTCATTCCTTCCATCTTCCCTACCCCCTTCCTCAAAGAGAAAACATTGAAGCAAGTTACTCCGAGTGAAGGTGAAGTTGTTGCTGGTCTTCTTTAAGGTTGAAGAAGAGGTGAAGATCTTCTCCAGGTGAAGAAGAAGGGCAAGGGCAAGATTTAAGAAGAGTGGGTAATTCCTTCAAGGCCAAATACTTGATGCAAGAGTGGGTAAGTCCTTATTGAAGGTTGAAGACATCTTGATCAAGTGGGTAAGTCCTTGTGTAGGTGAAAGACTCTTGTCTTGAATAGGTAAGTCCTTGGATGTATGGTGGTCTCCTTGTATCTCTTATAATGGAATATAAGTATACACAGATTGCAAAGTCCTAGAGGTTGACCTCTCTACGTAGTGGATTGGCTATTTCCTAGTTTGGAGATTGGAACCACTCAAAACCACCTTGTCTAGGTGCATGTTTCAATTTCTCTCATCCTTGCTATGCTTGCTTAGATATGACTTTAAATTGATCTTAATCTATTGGCTTCAACTGATATAATTTGAAGGTCTAACTTTTTTGTGAGAATTTTGAAGCTTTCTTCACCCCCCTCATAGATCCCTAGATCCAATAAGTGGTATCAGAGCCAAGGATCTTCTCCAACTATCTCCCAAGAGACGAGAAGATGGGTGACAACCTACTTGGTTCACTCAACCTAGAGGGAGGATTCTCCATGCATCCTTCAGTTTTCTACAGAACCAACTTCCTATATTGGAAGAGATGTATGTAGTTCTACATTCAAGAAGTGAACTTTGATATGTGGAAGGTGATTGTAAGGCCCATAAACTTGCTTAATGAGTTGAATAAGCTTAATTATTATAATTGAATTTTATAACCCTAATATAACCTTGTGATATTCTTTGAAATCATAAGACAAGATTAAGTTTCAAATTTGGTCCAATTTGGACACTGGTTGAGCAAGTTATGCAATTTTATGCACATTTTGAACTTTTCTACAATTTACCCAATTGAGAGGTTGTCTTTGCCATTTATCACTTGCATTATATTCCTTGAATATTATGTCATCATAATGAATGCAGCTTTAACACCCATTTTCCAAATCTCATAGTCATAATAAGCTACAATTGCAAGCATGATCCTGATGGACTTAACCATGGCCACCGGAGAAAAGGTTTCACAATAGTCAACACCATGAATTGTCTAAAACCCTTTGCAACCAATCTTCCGTTATAGCTTTGTACTTTACCATCCATTTCGGTCTTCTTCTTGAAGACCCACTAGAACCCTTGGGTTTTACCCCTTCAGGTGGATCCACTAAGGTTCATACCTTGTTGGTATACATGGATTTCATCTTAGATCTCATGGCCTCAAGCCATTTCTCATATTTTGGTCCCTTAGTAGCTTCTATATAGGTTGTTGGCTTATCATGTATGACCAACTCACTACCTTCTTGAGTGACAAGATATCCAAAATCCTATCCAAGGAAGAAGAAAGAGGGGACCTTCTTGGAAAAAGAATCTAGAGTTGCAATTGACTTCCTTTTAGGGTTTAAAAAGCTTCCTTCTAGTGATCTTGACCTAAAAGAGTAAGAATTTCCTTCTTTCCTCCATTTATTTCTTTTTTATCCTTACTCCTACCTTTCTCCAGGTCGTAACCTTGTTTTTCCATGGTAGAAATTGCTCTAAAGCTCTAAAACCCTACATTTCTTTCTCCTTACACTTAGGGTTTGCTCATTTGATGAAGAAATGTGCTAGATGGACGAGTTCACAGATTATGCTTGGATTTCCCACCCTACTTGCTCGTGTTTTCTTATGTTTGGGAGTTTATCTTCTAATTAGAGGCAAGTTTTATAACTTGCTCCATGTTTATTACTTACCATAAGCTTGCTAGCTCATGTTCTTTCTAGAAAATGATGATTCATGCGCTAAAAAGCTATGCTTGACTTGGATTTCGATTTTTATAATGTTCCCTATTTTGATTTCAGTTCTAGATGAACATGTGATCATTTTTTACGTTATTCCTAAGGTATAATATGACTTAGATCAGGTTTTTTTTTTTTGAAAACCTATGGTGCTAAGCACCTATCAACCAATGGTCAATTTTAGGGTTTAAAGTTGATTTCTTCTATGAACCCATGACCCGATGATGGTACCATTGCAACAACCCTATGGTGCTGTCTTCATGATAATGGATGGTCGAGATCAAAGGTGTAAGATGATGGTGGCAACCTATGGTCACCCCCTTAGGTCAAGTTTTGGATCAATTAGAAGTTTAATGATCAACCATTAAGTACCCTATTGATGTTATCAATCAATGATGACATTTGCTTAATATTTGATGCTAATTAATGAATATAGTGTTGATCTAACAACCTATGGTGATTTAATGGTCACTAATGATGGTGTATCAGGTCTCTACAACCTATGTTGAGTTAAGCATTGTAGTTGTAGCATCAATTAAGCCTTGGACCAATGGTTTCTTGGGTCACTTGATGCAATGGTCAGACCTATACTATAATTGATGGTTTTAACATATGAACTTGACCCAATGGTCAAGATCTACTATTTATTCATCCAATAAAGTGGAATGATGGATAATGTAATATGTTGTTCCTAATAATGTGATTTTGATGGTTTCCTTTATATGATCAACTTAAGGAGCTTACTTGACAATGGATGGCTTGTTTTAAATGAACAATTCATTGTGGGTTGTACCCTACTCTCAATGGAACTTCACTACTACAGAACCTACCTTTAGTGTCGGTTATTTAAAGCCTTTAGTGTCGGTTTCTAAGCGACACCTATGTGGGTGACACTAAAAGTCCACCCATTAGGCGTCGGTTCCAAAACTGACGCCCAAACTCTTCGCGCGCCATCAGGGGACTATAGGTGTCGGTTATTAGATAAGAAACCGACGCCCAAACTCTTCGCACGCCACCAGAAGCGTGCCATCAGAGGACTATAGGCATCGGTTATTAGATAAGATACCGACGCCCAAAACTTTCGCGCCACAAAAAGGGTGCCATCTTGGCCACTATCAGTGTCGGGTATTTACAAATAAATGACGCCATATATCTTCGCGCCACAGGAAATAGACGTCGGTTATTTGTAAAAAACTGACACTAGAACATTATGTGTCGGTTTTTTACAAATGATCGATGCCCAAACCCGTGCCATCTTGGCCACGGCCATGCTGTCCAGCACGACCGTGTTGTTAAGGAAATAGATGTCGGTTTATTGTAGGAAAACCGACACTATATCATTACGTGTCGGTTATTTACAAATAACCGATGCCTATTGTTTTTTTTCTTCTGTCAGTCTGCAGACCTGCTGTGGCTGGTTGCAGGATGAGAAACCTATTCAGTTCAGTTATGAACTGCAGGTTTTACGACATCCATTGATATCAGCCAACAACAGGCCGCAAACCTGCAAAATTAACAATAAAAGAGTTCCATTCATTCACACATTTATAAACATTCATACATGCTAGCAATTTGTAGTTCCATTCATTCACATTCACACATGTAGAAACATTCATATAGCAACGAACACTTTCATTCATTTTCACTCAGACACATGTAGAAACATCCAGACATGTAGAAACATTCACACATATATTATAATTCAGAAATTCATTTACAAAGTATCATTGTTTAGTCATTATTCGCTATCAGGATCCCAATTATATTTTAAAGCCCCCACTAATTGTATGGTTGTTGCCCATTCTTCGATTACTTCATTTAATTCTCCCATCGTATAGGGAGCATTAACATTTGGTAAGTCCTTTCCTGTAATGGGGTCAACTTTAAACACCTGTAAAGAGAATGATGTATATATATAATTAATGAGCTATAAATAAGATTGATATATTTCGATCATATTATCTAATGAGACTATTTAATACCTGAGCAATACATTCGATATCCAGTGCGGCATGTTTGATAATCATGTGCATATATCGCATGACATAGTATCCACATGCCCATCCGTTGTCTTGTGTAGCACACTATAAATTCAAACATACAAAATATTAACAAATACAACTAATTAAGCATTGTTCACATAAATAATATATACATATATTGCAGTCGGGAACTTACTTTCACGTTCTTCCAAATTATTGGCTGGTTCTTTTTTGTGGGGACCTTTCCTCCAGCCTTTTTGTACTCCTCAAAACCCCTACATGTTAATGTAACACAGAACATTGCAATTAAATAGTAATGTAATAACATATGTTAACGGATATGAAAAATGAAATATTTCTCACCGAAATATTGCCATTTTCATTATGTGTCCAAATCTTGTATTCAATTTACCCCCCTTAGGATCTAGATAATACACAGTGAACGTCTCGGGGGCAATAACCATTAACTCCCAAATGCCTACCCCTAGAGGAAAAAAATTAAAAATTAATAACTCAAAATCCACAATAAAATGTAATTTTCTTAAGTCCAAATTATAATAAGCAAAGTAAACTTACTCTACATTGAATGGAGCCATTATCACCGTCTTCTTTTTTACAGCAAAAATTGAAAAAGCCTCACAGCAGTATTTTTGAACTGATGTAGGGTCTTTAGCTACTAGACTAATCAAGGATGGAATCAAAAACCCTACATGTTCGAATCCAAAATCTGCACATATGTTGTCTAAGTAGCTGCAAAATATGTATTAATTATGCATGCATTAATAAATAAGAAACCAGATCATACACAAGGTATATGGATGTATAAAGAATATCTCACCTTATCCATAGCTCTATCACAGATGTATTTAGCCAATCATATCGAAACAACTCCAAAATATCTTGTATAAATAGTTTTGTTTCGTATGACTGACCTGTAGAATCTGAATCAGAAGAAACAATTATAGGGGAGTTTATATCATGTTCCCCTAACCATACTGCCATACCCCTATAGTTAGGACCTAACGGGACAGGTAGGTCCTGTGGAACCCAACTAGGTAATGCAGGAGGTGGAGGTGGAGGCCTAGATGTTGTGGGTGTCTTCTTTTTAACCTATATATATATATATATATATATAATTTTAGATCAACTGTCAGCATATACACACACTAACAATTGAACGTAATGTAAATTTACCGCACCTTTTCAGTAAAGAATACATACACTTTTTCCCACAATATCACTCCGCCTACTGCCTCACTAAGCGTTTCACAATCGGGGTGGGCATATGGCAGTGGAAGATCCATCCACTGGGGGAATATATGTATCGGGCTCACCCGAATCCAACCAGCTGGTACTGGAGACCCGAGACATGTTTCCCCTGGTAGGGATGGGTAAGCCGACGCCTCTTCCATGACATATTCTTTACTTTTTAGACGGCATGGATTCAACCCCTACAAATTTTTGTGTAAAGAATGTTATATACATATATACATATTATCTTTTTCTTAAACGACTACAATTTCATATATATGTATCATCTTAAATTAAAAAACTAGTTACTATGTCATAAAAATACTTACAGTGGATGTGCTAGGTGGTGGTTCTATAGGATTACTCCCAACCTCTGCAGTAGGAGTAGGAATAGAGTCTGCAGTAGGTATTGTCTGGTAAGTGGCAGTCTGAGATGCCTGCCACTTTTTCATTGCTTCTTTGAGTTTCCTGTCAAATATCTTATCCACCTATACATGGATAAAAGAAACGTCAAATTCTAATTTTTGAATTCTCTTTTACAGTAACATTATAAAGAAAGAATATGTTACCTCTTCTTGTGAAAGTCCCACTTTTGGGACATGTTTGCGCTGGGATGACCCAAAAAAAGATTTGATGCCCACACCAGCGCCTGCAACCCTAACACGTCCAAGATGCTCTGGGTTACCCAGAGCAACTGTCAATTCATCCTTTGTTCCCTCAGGGATGAACTTTCCTTGTTTCCTCAGCTCGTGCAGCTCTCGCTAATCGCCAAAACAAAATTTTGTACTTAAGTAAACAACACAAATAATCAATATTCGAATGATTGATGTAAGAGTTGTATTTTACCATTTTTGCAGCCGCCTCTGCAGTTGCGGCCTTAGGTATTTCTCCCTTCTTATTTTTCCTCCCAGCTATCCAGACATCATGGAGAGGCAGAGGTGTGCTACCTATGGTAGAGGACTCCTGAGTAGCTGCAGACCGAGCAGCAGTAGCCTCAGCCTGTAGTCTTTGGTGAACGCCTACATACCCCTTTGGACCCATTGTGTGGTCATGCACATTCAGTGCACGCCTTGATCTTTGTGCCTCACTGAGGGCCTAGTTAGTATGCAAATTAATGATTTAGTTAGTAACACTAAATGATAATCTTGAATAAGTGAATACAACATATATTAATTAATGAGATTGACGCCTTATACCTTGAATTCATCACTTTGTCTTGAAGCGACAAACGCGTCCCATTCTTCTTTGTCCAGGAAGTTCCACTGTTCAGTGGCTGTCTTCTTCCTCTTGTCGGCTTCTTTTATGTATTCTCTGGTGAGATTTGTCCTATAGTTCCTTAGGACTCTCCCACAACATTGCATCATGCATTTACGATGCAGCTTTTCATCCAATTCAAATATACTCTGCAAAATAGAATTGCTATTAACTAGTATCCAAAAATTTAGTAATCTACAAAATAGAATTGCAAATTAATAATAACTCACGCATAAATCCCTCCATATTAAATCTTTCTTCTCCTTAGAAACTTTATGCCAAGAATCTAAGAGACAACCACAATGGCTACGAGTAACAAACCCAAGATATGAAATAAATGAATTGTGATTCACACCACATGCATTTCCTGCATTATCGAAATCCACAACAAGTTTGGGTCCATTGCCCTTTTACGAAATTAACTTCTTCATCATAGTGATGCCCCTTCTCTTGTCAACTTTTTGGTGTTGTTGATCAAGTGCCTCAAGTGCTTCAGCTGGTACCTGTGCATCATCAACCTAAAATTTGACAAAATAATTCACATTTACAAGATATAACTATAAATGGACATAATTTAAAAATATGATATATTTTTAAAACTTACATTGTGAGGCGGTGCATTGATGTCCTCACCCTCACGGTAGTCATCAGCACGGTCATCAGGAGAATGGTCAGCCATCTGCAAATTCACATTCAAATTGTAAAGTTCACATTGTAAAGTAGTAATTCAAAGTGTAAAGCTCACATTGTAAAGTAATTCAAATTGTAAAGCTCACATTGTAAAGTAATTCAAATTGTAAAGTATCCATTCTATGATCAAATAGAAAAACAAGTATATATTAGGACAAGATTAGGCCAACAAATACATGTGATGTCATTCTTATATATAATAAATGTGTACCGCCTATCCCATTCTTGAACACCTAATCTCACTAGTAAGTGTATAATGTGTATTGGGTTTTCGAGAAAATTTCGGCAGCATTTCCCCGCTGTTCTCCAAGTACATATGTACTTAGAGAACAAACGGGGAAATGCTACCGAAATTTTCTTGAAAACCCAATACACATTATACACTTACATCCTAAGTGAGATTAGGTGTTCAAGAACAGTCCCAAACCGGGGACTATCCAAGATTTACTCCTAATGAGTAAATCTTGGACGGGGTTCTAGGCTAATGAGTACATATCCACATTAAAGCTCACATTGTAAAGTTCACATTCACATTGTAAAGTAATTCAAATTGTAAAGTGTCCATTCTATGATCAAAGAGAAAAACAAGTATATATTAGGACAAGATTAGGCCAACAAATACATGTGATGTCATTCTTATATATAATAAATGTGTACCACCTATCCCATTCTTGAACACCTAATCTCACTAGTAAGTGTATAATGTGTATTGGGTTTTCGAGAAAATTTTGGCAGCATTTCCCCGCTGTTCTCCAAGTACATATGTACATAGAGAACAAACGGGGAAATGCTACCGAAATTTTCTTGAAAACCCAACACACATTATACACTTACATCCTAAGTGAGATTAGGTGTTCAAGAACAGTCCCAAACCGGGGACTATCCAAGATTTACTCCTAATGAGTAAATCTTGGATGGGGTTCTAGGCTAATGAGTACATATCCACATTAAAGCTCACATTGTAAAGTTCACATTCACATTGTAAAGTAATTCAAATTGTAAAGTATCCATTCTATGATCAAAGAGAAAAATTAAGCTCACATTATAAATTAAGCTCACATTGTAAAGTTCACATATTCAGAAAAAATAAAAACGTATAAAACAAAACATATATACCTCTAATATTGCGATTTTTTTATCAATTAACAATCCTTCATTGTGATCTCCGCGCACATACAAGTCATCATTAGCTTCAATATTTGTTGGTGTTGGCAACCCAACTGAGAATGGACTGGAGTCATCATACTTATCATAGTACTGTTCTTCATCTATAGGATCTTCAACGAACTGTCTTTTACCATGAAGAACAACCGACCATTTATCATTTGCAGGATCATCGATATAAAATACTTGTTTCGCCTGTGATGCCAATATAAATGGTTCAGCCTTCTCGCCAATCTTTTCAAAGTTCACTAAAGTGAAACCCAATTCATCCACTATAACTCCTTTGGTGTTATCAACCCAATTACATTTGAAGAGTGGAATTCTGAAATCTATGTAGTCAAATTCCCATATGTCTTCAATGACACCGTAATATGACATTTTAGCTTCACGTGGACTCTTATCCTTTGCACTTGCAAAAAACATAGTCGATGCTTGAAGGGTGACCCCACTGTTTTGGACGACACTCTTATCATCTTGGCGCTTTGTGTAATATGTGAATCCATTAATGTCATACCCTTCATAAGACATAACAGTCAACTTTGGTTTAAAGGCGAGGCATTTGATAGTTTCAGTAATATCATCTGGTGTTTGAGATAGTTGATGTAAGACTTTATCTTCAAACCACTTAATAAAAGTCTTGTTATGCTCTCTAGCAAGCCACATTGTATTCGCTCGAGGATATTGTCTTTTGAAATTGGTATGTTCCTCGATATAAACGTTCACTTCGTCCATGTGGTGTAAAATATACAAATGACCTTGTTCCAACTGCTCACGGCTGATTACTTTCACACGTGAACCCAAAATTCCTTTGCCAGATAGCTCATCAATATTCTTGTCATTATCAGGAGTGTCATTACCACTGAGAAAGTCATTGCAAAAATCCATAACCTCTCTTGCCACATAACCTTCAATTATACTCCCTTCAGGCCGATAGCGGTTTCGAACATCACCTTTGAAAATGCTCATGTATCGTTCAAAGGGATACATCCAATGCAAGAAAACCGGTCCCAAGATTTTCACTTCCCTAGTCAAGTGGACAACAAGATGTACCATGATATCACAGAACGAAGGAGGAAAATACATCTCAAGCTGACATAGGGTAACAACCACTTCTTTTTGTAAATTATCGAGAGTCTCAGGGTCAATAACTTTTCTACAGAGACTGTTGAAAAAGAAACAAAGTCTGGTGATTGCAAACCATACATGCTTCAGCAATATAGATCGAATTGCCACAGGCAATATTTGTTGCATTAGAGTGTGACAATCATGAGATTTAAGACCTATCAACTTCAAATCTTTCATTGATACCAAACTACGGATGTTGGATGAGTAACCATGTGGCACCTTAACATTTACCAAGCATTCACGAAAAGCTTTCTTCTCCTTTCTAGACAACGTGTAACAAGCGGGAGGTAAGTATGTTCTTTTATTACCCATTTCACGTAATTCTGTTAATTCTGACCTTATTCCCATTTCATGTAGGTCCAGTCTGGATTTTATCCCATCTTTAGTCTTACCTGGTATATTTAACAGAGTACCAATGATGCTATCACAGACATTTTTCTCAACGTGCATTACATCGATACAATGTCTGACTGTCAAAGAACTCCAATAAGGAAGATCCCAAAATATTGACTTCTTCTTGAATGAAGAATTGTCACTCCGTGTAGTACATTGTGATCTCTTACCAAATTCATTGACAATGTCTTTTACTCTTTCATAAACAACCTCCCCTGGTATAGGTTTAGGTGCACTCCGTTCCTCATTCAATCCATTGAATGCTTTGTGCTTCCTACGATACAGATGGAATTTTGGAAGAAACCTTCGATGACCGAGATATACATTCTTACTGCCATGTTTTAGTCTTGTTGAATCAGTGTTCTCTTCGCATATAGGACACGCTTTAGCTCCTTTGACTCTATATCCAGACAAATTCCCATATGCTGGAAAGTCATTAATAGTGCAAAACAACATAGCATGCAAACGAAATGTCTCTCTTCGTGAAGCATCATAGGTCATCACACCTTCACCCCAGAGTTTCTTTAAGTCATCAACCAGAGGTTCAAGATAAACATCGATGTCATTTCCAGGTTGTTTAGGGCCCGATATCAACAACGACAGCATTACATACTTATTTTTCATACACAGTCAGGGAGGAAGATTGTATATAACAAGCATGACTGGCCAAGTGCTATGTTGGCTGCTCAATGTCCCGTACGGATTCATCCCGTCTGTACAAAGCCCAAGTCTTAGATTCCTGACTTCTTCACCAAATTCAGGGTACAATAGATCAATCCTCTTCCACTGTGGGGAATCAGACGCATGTCGTAGGATCCCATCATTATTTTTCTTAACATCTGCATGCCACCTCAAATTCTTTGCATCTATCGAATTGGCAAACAAGTGTTGAAACCGTGATATTATAGGTAGATACCACATCACCTTGGCAAGAGAACCAGTTTTGGACTCCCCCGAAGTCGTCAATTTATACCGTGACGCACCACATTTTGGACAATCTTTCAAATCCGCATAGTCCTTTTGAAATAATACACAATCATTCGGGCATGCGTGTATCTTCTTAGCATCCATTCCCATTGGGCACAACAATTTCTTTACCTAGTATGTTGAGATTGGAAGCTCGTTTCCTTCAGGAAGCATTTCTTTCAACAAAGACAGCAATGACGTGAAGCTTTTGTCGCTCCATCTATTGTTAGCTTTCAACTTATACAATCTCAACACAGTGCTAAGCTTCGTAAACTTAGTACAACCTGTGTATAACGGCATCTCAGCATCATGCACAATGTTTCTAAAAATGGGAGGTGGATCGGTGTGCTCTACCCCACAACTATCCAGCATCGCATAAACGATGTCTACTGGAAATGGTTCGTTCACATCTACGTCATCATAGGCAATTTCTTCTTCCACACAAGCACTGCTATCGACATCCACTAGTTTCGAGTTTGAAATCTCTCCATGCCAGTGACATTCTGTATAGCCTTGTATAATCCCGTTGCACATGACATGAGTTTTGATTTCGTCACCAGTGTTGACTTTCAAGTGGTTACCGCAATGCCTACATGGACAGTAGAACCTATCTCCATGTTTTTTCCTATGTTCCTCGGCAAATCTAATAAACTGGTCAAGACCAGAAATAAACTCGGGGGTGCAGCGATTGTGAATGGACATCCATGATCTATCCATTCTATGATCAAAGAGAAAACAAGTATATATTAGGACAAGATTAGGGTCTAGGGTTAACAAATACATGTGATGTCATTCTTATATATAATAAATGTGTACCACCTATCCCATTGTTGAATACCTAATCTCACTAGTAAGTGTATAATGTGTTTTGGGTTTTCAAGAAAATTTCGGCAGCATTTCCCCGCTGTTCTCCAAGTACATATGTACTAAGAGAACAAACGGGGAAATGCTGCGGAAATTTTCTTGAAAACCCAACACACATTATATACACTTACATCCTAAACGAGATTAGGTGTTTAAGAACAGTCCCAAACCGGGGACTATCCAAGATTTATTTCTAATGAGCAAATCTTGGATGGGTTTCTAGGCCAACAAATAATGTGTTGTCATTCTTATACCTAAAATCCTAGTTCTTCAAGTTAGGGTGATTATTGTTGTCTTTAAAAGCATGATTGGCAATTTAGGGAAAAGTTCATCATTTAGATTCCAAGCATGTCACATGTGTGCATTACAGTTCATCATTAAGCAAAAGAAGGGTGATTAGGATTGTCACCAAGAATATAGCTAAACTATTAAACAATGATTATAGCTAAACTATTAAACAATAGACTTGCCACACATAAAACTCCCTATACAACTATAAAACAAAAAATTATTAAGTATATATGCATGATACAATAACTATTTTGCATCACATTACAACAGACTTATCATTGATACCTTACTAACTTATTGCTACATTTACATATCATCACTTGGTCAAAAATTACAGCAGTACATTTAACCAAAGTATGCATTCTAAAATCTATGTCATGATTAGTTACATGTAATTTACTTGGATATACAGCAGTACCCAATTACTATGTTTTACATACAAAGTATGCATATTAAATTAACTAAGGCTTATCATAGAACATGTATATATTGTATAGACAATAGAGGATTCAGCTCAGTAGAAGCACAAAATTATTACCTAAACCCTAAAACCACACCTTTTTAGCATTTATTCTATGTACATCAATATGTGTATGACCAGGCAGGCACCTTGAGAGAAGTAAATAAATTTAAAAAAAAACACCCTGTAGCAGGGCAGGCAGCTTGAGAGAAGAGGAGCAGAGGAAGAAGAAGAAGGCAGGCTAGGGCGGGCACCTTGAGGAAAGAGGAGCAGCAGCCGGTCCTAGCAGCTGCCGGCGGTGAGGAGAGGAGCGGCGGAGAGGGTGGCGAGGCGAGGAGAGGAGCGGCCGGTCCTAGCTACTACCGGAGACGGTGGAGAGGGTAGTCGGCGGGCGGGCGGCCGGCGACAGCTTCTCGCAGTGACGGCGACGACGGTGACGAAGGAGCGGCGGCGATGGGCAGGGAGGGGCGGCAGCGGTGGCAGGGAGCAACAAGAAATCACTGGAGGTTAGGAGGTTAGGGAAATCGATCGGGAATGAATGAAACAGGGAAAGGGGAAGAATCGGTCGCTGGTGAGCTATTAAGTTCACAATATGTGTCGGTTATTTTAAAAAATTGACAACTAAACCTATAGTGTCGGTTATTTAGTTATGAACCGACACCTATACTAAGTGTCAGTTATTTAAAAAAAACCAACAACTAAACCTATAGTGTCGGTTATTTAGTTATGAACCGACGCCATATGTAAAATTTTGGAGCCAATTTTTTCACTGGAATTTTGGGTTTGGCGGTTGAGTTTAGGTTTCGGTTGTTTATTAATTAACCGACACTTATTAAAAGCGGTACCCGTGTCTAGGCTCCCTAAGCAGATTGGATGTCGGTTTATGTTATCAACCGACACTGTAGACATTAGGTGTCGGTTTTTGTTAACAACCGGCACCTTGAAAAGTGGCTTTATAAGCCATTTCTGTAGTAGTGCTTTTTGTGTTGTTAATCAAGGGTTGTATAGGGTTAAATGGTGACTCTTTGTAGAGAACAAATCAAGTACTTCATAGGTCATTTATCCAAGGTGTTTACTTATGTAAACAACCAATGGTCTTACCTTTTAAACATCCAATGGTTCTGGGTGACATTATGGTATGGTGATATGGGTCGAATGATGATGGAACAAATGGAGGGTTACCCTTAAGAAGGTAGTGTTACCTATTCACTCATATGAATAGAAGGGATGATAACCATATTGTATGGATATGTAACCCTAATGAGGTATAGCTTGTTATACCTAGCTTTAATATAACTAAATGATGGTAATTGGGTATGACTAGTCCTTGAATGACTAAAACAATCATGGAGTACTCTTTTACTATTGTTGAAACCCTAGTATGCAATAACTCGATGGTTACACCTGGATTTATGTGTGGGTTCATACTTGAGAATAGTATGGAATGTGATGGTGATGCTTCATCTTATGCATCCATGATCCAATGGGGATGTTGTGAGTTAGGGTTTGGGTATAAGTGTTGATTAGTAACATTGATATAATTTATCATGTTGAACCTAACTCTAATGCAAATAGATAAAGATGAGTATTCATGTTTAACATTCTTATATGATGGAATGAGGGTGGAATAACCTCCTTAACATGATCATAACCTTAATGTATTAATTGGTGGTTATCATAGCCACATGTTGATACTTTTTTATGCTAAACATGTGCATTATGAATATGATGTGTTAATCATATCTAGATTCCTTGCATGTTGATGTAATAAAGGAATGTTCTTAATGTTAATATAACCCTGCTATGATTGTTTATGAATATCTCCTAGCTCATTAATGAAATATTGTGTTGATATGGTGTATTATATGTAAGTGATGTTGTTGAGCCTTTTTATAAGGCATGGAAAGATAATGATGATCTTGTAAGGAATAGTATGATGGTCTTAATGACCTTTGGGCATGGTTGAGACCTGAATGAGTTGTAATCCTCTTGTGTTGATAAGGATTGATACCCTATGATATTGTGAAAAGGATTTATATCATGTGATAGTATGATGGTCTTAATGACCTTTGGGCATGGTTGAGTCCTGAATGAGGTGTAATCCTCTTATGTTGATAAGGGTTGATACCCTGTGATATTATGAGAAGGATCTATATCTTGTGATAGTATGATGACTAGTGTGGTCCCATGAATGGCAAGTGAATAGTACCATGTGATGATGAGATGAGAAATTGTTTCACACGTTTTATATTTTTTCAAAGTTGTGATATTTATATGCTTGCTAGAAGTGAATTAGGGTTTGTATGTCCACTTATTTTATGCAGCCTTAATTCACCCAATTGGCATAACTAATCAAGTACAACTCTAATCATGTAGTGCCTTGTACCGTAGAACCATCTTTAGTGTCAAAACTTGCTGGATGGTAAAACGAGTATTCCTAAGGGAAACTCAGAGTGCATACTATTGAGTATGTGAGGGTGGAAGGTTGAGGATATATCCTTGTCATTCACAATGCAGATTGTGGAGGTTGGATATGGTCATGCTTCATACATCTGATGTGATTGAGAATGGCTGTGGTCATGTATCGATGATTATAACATGATGTGATTAGAGGAAAACTACAGTTGTACCTTAGTGATTGGGTTTGAATACCCTAGATGCTAGCTTCGTGACTTGTACTAAGGTGGGCTAGTTACAGGACTATATGTTGTTGTTGTGGTAGCTTTGACTGATATGTCACTGCCTTTAACTCATACTGACCGAGGGGAAGATATATTAGGATACCGACACTCCTAGATCTTGTACAAAATTGAATATCCCTTCACAGGGGTAGGTTGGACTTTGAATGGTACGATTTAAATTCCCCAGGGTGTAATAAAAGATGTAATACAGCCGTGTAGCATAATTGTTTATGGTTATACACAACATTTCACATTGGATGATAACCCTTGTTTGTTATCTTTACATAAAGATGATGGTTAGTGCAATTAAGAGATAGCATAATATACTTAGGTTGTGGATATGCTTAAGATTGTAGATGCGTACATACAATAGTTATGCTTGTGTTGATAACTATATTGCTATTGTTGATTATAATCATGATGCTAGCTATCTGATGTTGTTAGTTATATTTAGCATGCTAGCATGCCTTTGTAACTAGAGATGCATATACTGCTAATCATGCTTATCTAGATAGTTTTGCTTATGTTTTTAGCTCTTCTTATGATGTTGATATGTTCAACCAATTAGACTCTCATGTTGTTAGCTATGCTATGTTACTAGATTTGCTCATGATTCTAGATATGCATATGCTACTGAATTTATTATATTGTCAACAAGATAAAGGATGATAGTTTGGCTAATGATGATAGTTATTATCTGCTCCTTTATGTATTTTGTTAATCATCAGTACTACTGATCTTATTTGTTATATCTAATTAAACTGCTTAACTGTTTAATTACTTAAAAATGTTGTAATCAATAAACATTGTTGGAGGTTATATCTCTTGCTGGGACATGGGTCTCACCCTTGTGGTTCACCACATTTTTTTCGGTAATCGGAAGTGATGAAAACAAACATGTGGCAGCAAAGAGGAGCTATATTAATGAATCTTTGATAAATTTGATTAGATGTCTAGTATGTCCTAGAGTCATCCTTGTACTCTCAAGTCCGGGCAGGAAAAGTTTGTATATGGTGTTTCAAACAAATCGGACTTGTGTTAGCACATTAATGTTTATTTGTGTGGCACATACAAATATTGTTATCCTGTATATATATGTTGTGGCTAAGATGATAGAACAATTTGTATCAAATTCTTGGCATAGTATGGATACATGAAAGATGTTGGGCTCTTATGCAAATGTTTATGAGCGGGTGCTGACGTTGAAATTGGTTTTAATTTACCCATATTTTTGGGTATGTGGTTAATTGGTGATTGATTGTGTTTTATGTTTTGAGTAATCTCGTTTAGTATAATGGGTTCTCATAGTGATGGTCACACCATAAAAGGAGCCAACCGGAGTTGTGTCAACATGGAATGAAGCTACACTAAAAGAAGCCCAGCTCGATGCCAAAGCTATAAGCATCTTCTATGCAGCCCTCACCCCAATGGAGTTCAACCACATCTCCTCATGGGATAAAGCCTATGACATTTGGGATATGTTGGGCATCACCTATGAGGTCACAAATCAAGTTTAGGGGCCAAGATCTACATGTTGAACAGCCTTCTAGAGAACTTCAAGATGGGCAATAAAGAAGGAATTTCCAAGATGCACTCTAGACTCAACATCATCATCAATGGCCTAGCTACTTTGGGAAACACTTTGGATAGAGGAGTAATCAACTCCAAGATCTTGAGGACTCTACCAAAGCGATGGGAGTCTAAGGTGACCTCCATTGAAGAACTGAGAAGCCTTGGTGACATTCCAACCAAAGAGATCATTGGCAATCTTCAAGGTCATGAGCCAAGGCTTGACAAGCAAGAAGAAGAAGCCAAGTAAGAAGAGAAGGAAATAAGAAAGATCAAAGATAGTGCCTTCAAAGCTCAAGTGGAGGCTATCATCCTAAAAAACAACTTGCTTGCCAGACCTCTCCCTCCTCCTCTAGTGAAGATGATGGCCCTAGTGAGCATGAAGCCAACTACACCAAGGGCAAGCACTTCAAGGGAAAGCAATCCTCCTCCTCTACTCCAAGATGCTACAAGTGTGGCCAAAAGGGACACTACAAGAGTGAATGTCCTAAATCAATAAAGTCACACCACAAGGGAAGATCCAAAAATGAGGAAGAGTACAAGAAGGAGAGAAAGTACAAGAGGAAGGAAAAGAAGGAGAGAAGACACAAGAATGCAGCTCATGCAGCTTGGGAAGCATCATCCTCAGGTGGATCTAGATCCAAAGAAGATGGAGAGTGCCACCTTTCACTCATGGCCTCTACAAGTGAAGAAATTGATGAGGTAAGTGAGGTAAGATTTCATGAGTAAGCTAAATAAACTCTTATTGATATGCTTGTTTCTACCCGTTCTTCTTTTGCTAGATGTAAATCTAAAAGGAAGAAGTTAGGAAAAATTATTGATGATTTGTATGATAAACTTGAGATTCTTGAGCAAAATGAGAAAATTCATCTTGAGATCGTTGATAACTTGCAACACCAATTTCTTGATCTTGAGCTCCAATACAATGGAGTTGAGGTAGAGAATGGTGTTTACCTTAAGAACATTGAAACTCTTAAGGAAGATAACCAAAAGTGCCTAAATGAGCTTGAAACTCTTAAAACTAAAAATTTTGAATTCAAACTAATTTTTTATGCTCGTAGAGATGAGAGGGATGTTTATCTCAAAGAAATTCAAGTTCTTAAATATAAAAATGCAAGGTTTCTTGGTCAAATTAATGATTTATCTTCTAGACCTATCTTGTCTAGTAATGATGTTGCTTCTATTTATCTTGAGAAAGATTCTTATTTGACTAAAGGCCTCTGTTTAAAGGCTGACCTTGTTCGTGCTAGAGATGATCTTGCCAGTTTGTCTTATACTATCATGTCTCTTAATGAAGACAATCATAGACTTAGAGCCTCTCTATAGAAATTTCTCAAAGGGAAAAACTCCCTAAATAAAATCCTTGACCATTCTATCAAAGAAAGTGGTACTAGTGGTTTGGGATTTGTAGGGGGGCACCTAAGGGCAAGAACAAAGCCAAAGGTAAGAAAAAGAGTAAGGAAACCTCCTTTTAAATTGGAGAGTCTTCTGGCACTAAGAACCCTATGATTCATTCTCATTGCAAATGTGATGATAATTATTCTACTTATTGTCCTTACAAGCCTAAGGGGACCAAACCAAAGATGGAATGGGTCCCCAAGCTAACTTCAGATCCCAAAGTTTGAGTTGGGAATTGACAATCTCCTTTCTAGTAGGAAAAAGGTAGATAGATTGTTGATAGTGGTTGCACTAAGCACATGACAGGTGATATAAGCCATTTCAAACAACTTCACTAAGAAGAAAGGAGGTTTGGTTACCTTTAGGGACAACAAGAAAGGTAAGGTAAAAGGTGAGGGTAATGTAGGTGAATCCTTGTGTATCAAGAATGTTCTCTTTTTGGATGGCCTACATCAAAATTTAATAAGTGTAAGTCAATTATGTGATAATGGTTAGCTTGTGCTATTTACTTCTTTTGAATGCTTGATTCTATTTTCCCTCACCTATCAAATCATATATAAGGGAACTAGAAGTGGTAATCTTTATGTAATTGTGCTTGACTCTATTAAGCCTATTGTTGGTAGATGCCTAGTAGTTAATTCGAATGATATTTCTCTTTGGCATCATCGGCTTGGTCATGTAAATATGCATCAGTTGAAGAAGTTGAGCAAAAAGGACTTGGTTAAGGGACTTTCCAAATTGGATTTTGAAAAGGATGGGGAATGCCAACCTTGTACCCAAGGAATGCAAACCAAATCCTCCTTCAAATCCAAAGGATTCCTTAGTACCAAGAGATCTCTTGAACTTCTTCATATTGATCTATTTGGACCAATGAGAACTCAACTGCTTTGTGGTTCCAAGTATTGTCTTGTTATTGTCAATAAATGATTTCTCTAGATATATTTGGACCTTATTTCTTGTTTCCAAGAGTGATAAACTTGATGTTTTCTCTAGTTTTTGCAAATGAGTTGAGAACAAAGCTTCTTGCCGGATTGTTTCCATGCGTAGTGATCATGGGGGAGAATTTGAAAATGATCTTTTTGAACATTTTTGTGAATAATTTGGATATGCAAATAACTTCTCTTCACCTCGAACACCTCAACAAAATGGGGTTGTAGAGAGTAAGAATAGGTCACTACAAGAGATGTCTAGGACCATATTTTTAGAGTATGACACTCCAAAGAAGTTTTGGGCTGAAGTCGTTAGTACCTCATGTTTTGTGAAAAATTGGGTTTTTACACATCCTTCTTTGAAGAAAACCCCCTATGAGATATGTGACCGGCCTAAATCACACGTCCAAAAGTTGGAGGCGGATTTGAGGTAGTCCAGCTTTTACATTTATAAACCTGAATCCTTCTAGGCCCCCACAACTTTGCTTACGGGGTCGAACACAGGGACAAGGGTGGTAGTGTTGAGAACCCAGAATCGACACGCTACACTCCGGCAGGTATAGAGATATAAATTCCCAAAAGGGAAACAGCAAGATGTCACAAACAAAACAAAGAAAACTGTCTCCAACTGGAGCTACTAGAGAGATTTAAGGTTTTAGTCATTTAGCAGTTTTTAGGGGTTTTCATGCAACAGAAACAGAAAGATAAAAACTAAAGCCAGAGCAAGGTACAAAGGATAAGACTACAGTAAAACAAGCGGCAGCAGTAACATCCTGCACCCCTCCTCTCAGAGCGGGTACCTCTAACCAAGTGTCAACACCCCTCTCGAGGTTGCTGGACTTGAGTTAGAGTGGAATGTTACTGAAACAACTCCGTTCCAGGCACTCTCGTACTCCAGAATCGGACCAAACACTAGAGCCACAACACAACTCTCGAAGTTGCTGCGACGGGAAAACACAATTCGGTAGCTAAGTGAAACGTGATCCTAACATGCAAGCTAGAGTTCAGATATCAAACATAGTAGTTATCCAACATATTGCACCAAGCATAGAGAAGCAAGTAATTAAGCTTTTCCATTTCCATAAACATTAAAGGTCTTAATACATTGCATAAATAAAGAATTAAATAACAGAATTAAAGATAGATGTCGCCTCCTTGATGTAGAAGGACGACAGGCTACTGTGGTTCTCCAGCCCGATACCGGTCAGGAGCGTAGCCCGATACAGTGGTGTCGGGCAGCACACCCTCTCGGGCGGCACGCATCGACTGTCGACTGTATTGCTCAAGGACCCTGGCTGATACGCTCATGTCGGGCGGCGCACCCTCTCAGGCAGCACGCATGACGGGCGAAGCGTATCGGGTTCGATATCGTGTTGGGCATGGAGCGACACGTTCTACTGTCGGGCACTTGTGTCGCTCATCTACGTCGGCCGATATCGGCCCGTAGTGTTACCCGGGACGGTCCTAAGTGAACCATCCCCTCCCTCTCGGGATGAGGAAGAGCTCACCTAGAGTTGCCCGGTACGAGCACTGGGGCACGATACTCTTGCTCTCACAGTTTTCCTCGGAAGATCGCTCAAAGTTCCCCCCACTGTCCGAACTGTCTTTTTGACTTCCTGTAGCTGCTATTTATAGGCAGCGGTTGGGGGAATTTATGGTGCTCGTAGCGCCACGTGTCCTCCGTATTCGCGAGTTTGATGGACGGCTGATACACATATCGCCTGGCGTAGGGATGTTGACTATCGGTCACGTGACGGGTGGCGCCTGCCGGTGGGTGGCCGGTGTCGCGCGACAAGCTTGGGTTTTCGTGGCGAGCTCGGCTCCCTGTCGGGTAAGAGGCGTGTCGTCTGTCAGCTTCTTCTTGCGCGGCATCCCTTTGTCGCGCGTCATTATGTTGCTCCACCCTGTCGGGCAGAGGTCGTATCGGGCGTCAGGAAGGCTGAAATAGACTTGGACTTATTTGTGGGTCGGGACGGCCTTATTGTACCAAAATGAGGAAAAACTCTACAAAAGATGTAAATATTGGATTAAGAGCATTACTTGGCCAATTATTGCGAAAGTACTATTAAAAGAGAGGAAAATAGCAGAAAAGGGCAGTTTTGATAACAAAAAAAAGGGCAAAAACATCACAAAAATAGGTGTTATCAACTCCCCCAAACTTAGCATTTTGTTTGTCCTCAATCAATATTTAAACTTTGTTTAGTGATGCTTCTTCTGCTCAGAGTAGCTTTCTGTTCAAAAGGTGAAACAAGAATCGCAATGCCTTAAAGATAATGTTGTCTCACTACGAACAAAAGACTTAGTTTTTCCTGCTTTATTGTTTAAGTAAGATTCTTCTCTACAGCTTCGGCGAGACTTTGTTGTATGATTCCAAAGTTAGCTTACACACCAAACAACGTTATTTTTGGGGCAAAAAGTTGTGTAAAGGGTAGGCTAAGGATTTTGGGGGTTTTTCTTGTTTTCCATCGGTCCATCCAGGTAAGGGTCCGTTAGCGGGCAAGTGGTCCCTGCAGTCCAAGCCAGTTGGCTTTAGAGTAGTGATTTCACATCCTACGTACCACTGCCCCGGATCTACCATGCCTAAATATGGGTACTTTTGGAAAACAAGTGTGTATATATATTTTCTTTTCTTTTCTTTTATTGGGTACAACTGTCATGCTTTTATTCACACTCATAAGGCTTCTCTCTCTTTTTGGGATTTTCGTTGGGTGAGGGAAAACAAAAGAGATTTCTATTGTTTGGGAAGCTTTTTCCTTCTCCATACTCATCTCTTAGCTGTTTGCGAGATTATTATATTTTTCAAAGTTTTTGACATGGCAAAACATACTCTTTTGTTCGTTTGAGGCAGCATTATCAAAAAGATATAACAGAACTTGTATCTCGTTAAGCACATAGAAAACTAACTTTGCAAGAAGTCGCAACAGGTTTTCACTATTATAGCAACTTTGTACATATGTATGGAGATGATATATAAACAAAAAGAATTTTCGAAACTTTGGTATGAACATGTATATGTACACAAAGAACAAAAGAATAATGAATTTAAGACAAAAGCATAAAGAAATTGAGTTAGAATTTTCAAAATTGTGTACCTCTCTCACTGGTACATGGTACCTCCCCTAAACTTACTCCACACTCTATCCCAGAGTTGTGAAGTAGATAAGGTGAGGTAATGTTTATTCCAGAGAGGTTGCGCCTGCGTCAGACAGAAGCTCCCACACATATTCCCTCCTTTTGTTGTGATAGAAGGTGTGGTGGAGCTGATCATGCATTTCTTTGTTCGCCATCCATTCTAGGACGTAGATGCCGCAGTCGTTGGATAGGGGAAGTTTTTGCGGACTGCGGTGGCAGAACTAGAGTTCGTGCCACTTGCCTCCTTGCATGTCCAGGAATGGTTGGATCATCCTTGCCACCTCGTCGTAGTATTTTCGGACCAGGCGTTCGACGGATGTCAAAGGTTCTGATGTACACGGTACTAGATGGTTCTTGTTGCTATCTGAGCTGTTGTAGAAAATTCCTTCTCGCTGTCGGGTGTACACGGTTAGGAGCATCTAATGATTGTAATGCAGAATTGGCAAAAAGATAGTGCTTGGGACCCCGCCTCTCAATTCTGCCAGAAAATTTTGCTTCGCTCCTATTTCATCGGTGAGGCAGACGTCATTGAATAGCATGGGCTGGGCTATGTATGCATGTTCTAGCTTTGGTTGTATATACTGGATGTAAGCAGTTGGAACTGCTACAGCCAAGCACCCTCCTTCCTTCACCATGTCCCTTAGATCGTCGACCGGGACTACGACATCGCCTGCCTGAAAGGCGACAACCGATGGGGTAGAATCAGCTAATTTCAATTGGATTGTATTGACCTGCTCCTATGTGAGAGTTGCACACGAAAAGCGGTTGAAATTTGTGATCAGCCCTTCTGAAGCTTCAGGCAAAGCAGTGTCCTCTATCCCATTCACTTTCTTCAGGACCGCCAACTGCTTGCCTGCCCCATGTGTGACGGTCGCCACTTCCTCTTCTTTTTCTGAGGAGCTGCTGGACTGAGAAGAGTTTTCTTCTAGGTCACTGACCAGCAACTGCTGCGGTACCCCTGCGTCCCAGAAATAGTGCTTGTCCTTGATTAACAACATGGCGTAAATGCTCCTACGTTGATAGAAGGATGTGCCTTTGAGGACTCCCAAGTTTCCAAATGTGTTGAGCACCTCGATGGCTCCCAGGATGATGATAGCATTGTTTCCACTCCCCTCTTATGCCTGGACGGGGAGGTCTCGGAGAGTAAAGAAGTTCCAAGGACTTCGGTGACGTTGGCTTCCTTGCTTTATAGCTCGTAGCAGAAGCAGTGGCAGGAGCCTCAGCTTCCTTTCCTCCACGTGGAAGAAAACACCCCCGGAGCGTGGCACCTCGTTGCGGCTGCAGCTCAGTAGCTGGAGGTCATGGTTCCAGAGGTCTGCCACGCAGAGGAACCACACGTTGCGGTGTTTATACGGGGCCAACACGAGGTTTGGTCTATGCTCTTCAATGTGCTGCAGCATGTCGGCCACCGCACGGGAGCCTGAATCTCCCTTCATCAGACTTCTCGCCAAGGTCGGGGTGGCGTTGTATATCATTCTCCAACTTGTCTTGCTATCGGTACGTTCTATTATCGCTCCTTCAAGGACCCTGAACAGTCTTTTGCTGACGAAGGCCAGTGTGTGGAACATGTTTCGAAGAATTCCCCATCGCACAGATAGGTAGCCGTCGGTCCAAACAATGTCATCTTCATTTGTCTATGATCTCAAGACCTTATTCAGCAAGTTCTGGTCTCTGATCGTCAGGTGTCCAATGGCTCTTCTGTCAAAGTCGGTCATCTAGAAAGAGGGTATCTCGGATGGCCCATGGAACTTATCACGGAACTTGTCCGCCATCGAGCGTTTGCTTTGGGGAAGATGTCTCTTATTGACTGTGTAGACATCCCCATTCTCTCCCTCAAACTCATCAGAGGAGTCTCCCCCGATGCTGATATCTGTGCTATCCTCTTCGGATTCATCTAGGGGGACTGAGATGTTTGCATCTCCCAAGCCTAAGGGCTCTCCTGTCCGGCTGGAGCTCCTTCGGCTGACCTATGTTGCGTCCCCTCCTCGGGTGTTGAGGATCGCCCGCTGGAGGATGAGGAGGACGTTGTTCCTGAAGGGGAAGCTGACGAAGAAGGAGGAGAGCCACGGATGGGTGGTGACGGTGACCTTCTCGGCTGCCTTCGGTGCGGATGGTCGTCATTTCTGTCCAGCCTCTCCTCGATCTTGTCGAGTCGTTGGAGGAATTGCTGCATTATTGCATTCAGGGCCTCTAGTCCGTCAGGAAGGCTCGCTAGAGTCAGCAGCTTTCTTTCTTGGCTATCCAGCCTGTTTTGGAAAGATGCAAATTTGTGGGTTAGGTAAATACAAACGTCAGAGTTGATATCCGTTACCTCCCGCAAATTATCGAGCTCGTGCCCGAGCATCTTTTCGAGCGACGAGGAAGCTCTGGTGGGTCTCCCTTCCGTCCTCATGACATCTTGCTCGCGCGATGGTCTACCAGGCGAGGTAGAATCTATCAGAATGGTTCGCGATCCTGATGCCGCCATGCAAGGCGTCGGCACTTTTGCAATTGCCACCGCCTTGCCTTCTCGTCTAGGTGGGGATCACCGTGGTGAGGGCAGACTCTGCTCCACCTGTGCACTGTCGGCGATCTCCTCAACTGTTGTAGGTGGGGACTTCGGCGGTGGTGTCGATGTTCTTCTGAGCTCCTTCAGGATCGCATTGAACACCCCATCGTTGTCGCCCTGTTGAAATTTCTCTTCTTCCTCTGTAGGTATTGAAGTAGTGACAGGGGTTGCGGTCGTCTCTCCTGCGGCAGCTCCCGTAGTCTCTATCTCGGTGACCTCAACGATCACTGGTTCTTTCTCAGCTACCACCGTCCTTGTTGTGGTGGTGGCTGATGTAGATGGAGTGGCGACAACTCTGTCATTAGTTGTCGTCGGTAGCTCTGGAGCTGCCCTCTCCTGGGCCCTGGTGGTGGTGGTGGAAGCTGCGTCATTTGCTACAGCTTCAATTTTGGCGGCGGTGAAGATCAGGTTTTCTGTGTAGTAGTCAGCGCAGCGAGGGAGCGGAAGGAGTATGTCTGTCCTTGAAAACTTGTAGAAATAGTCTCTTCCCTCCTTCCTAATGATGCTGGTTCTCATCAGGTACTTGGTGTCGATCACCTCATCGCCTTGCATCCTTGAAAGGCTGCGCGACTCTTTTGGGTACTCGAGTCCCACTGCGATTAGGTTGATGATTCCACCCATGCAGTACTCCTTGGTGGCTTCTTTCATCGGATGCAGCCTGTTCAGCAAGAACCGCCCGAGGTTGATCACTCGGCCCTCCATTATGTGCCACATGACGTGGAGTTCTTCTGTATAGATATTACTGGACTCATTCTTGCTGAACAACAAACATGCCACCAGTTTTTGCACTATTCTCCAAAAGCAGGAGTGCACTGCCACCACCTTTCTTCCCGGCTAGAATGAAGACTCGTCGGTTAGCTTGCTCCAGAGTTCCACAGGATTGAACCCATCTTTCTCGGTGATCCTCTGACTGTTGTCCATGAGATTCCTCTCCTCCTCGTTGGAAGAGAAGATCTTATTCAACAACTTCTCGGAGATGGAGTGCTCTGAGTTGTAAAGTCGGGCCTGGAGTCTGTTCGGCCCGACAAATTCTTCTCTCTTTGCCGCAGAATTCTTCACCTGGTGGAGGGAAGACATAAACTCCATTGTCAGTTTGGTGTAAGAAGAAGACCGGTTGAAGCAGATCTTCTTCAGCCCTGTCGCAGCGAGGACACCCTTCAGCCTCCTCACGATTCCTAGTTCAGCAAATGAGGCCTGATGGCAGAACCTGCTTGGTCGGTAGACCTTGGTCACTAGTTCAGCATATCGACGAGCGTACTCGTCGGCCCTTGGCTCGAAACTTCCTGACACGAATTCCAGGAGTTCCGCTGCTGCTAGAGGTGTTGGTGTCGGAGTTGGAGCCGCCACTTCTCCAACCCTAGCCCTCTTCTCTGTTGTCAACACCCTAGCTGGTCCTGGGTTTGGACGCTTAGGTATGGCAGTCTGCCCTTCAGCAGCAGTCTCTGGGTAGACTCTCCTGCCTTACGCATCAACGGGGACAACAGTTGTCTTGATGTGGGCCATTTCTGTAAGATAATAAGAAAATATCTCGATTAAACGTGTTGATGTCTTGAAAAAAAAGTAAATAATAAAAGTTTGATCAGGTATTTCTCTGCACAAGGACTGTCCCGCACTCCGTATCGGGCGACACGCGGGTTTTAGAGGTGAAGTCTTATGCTCAATACTAGCGGTGGTATCGCCCGCTATGTAAAAAGATCAAAACGCGCGATATGAATAGGGTGATAAGGTGAAAAACATGTGTTAGGTTGGTCGCTTGATACGGGCGATACGATGGCGATAGGATAAGATGTCCGATAAGGTCTTCTTAAAAGGAAAGCAGCATGTCACCCGACAACAAAAACAGGCGAGGTGGTGCATAGATGGGCGACACGGATATCACTCGATATGGTGTATCGGGAAATCATGAATAAAAGGTACGTTGTGCGACATCCATATCGAGCGATACAAGGCATGCTCAGCAAAGGAACCGTAAGACCGATAAGCTACTTGCTTTAAAGAAAGGAATGTGTCGGGCGACACAGTCTGCCGGGCGATGGGGTCTGTCGGGCTTTACCTTGTCGTGATCTGAACTTCCGCATGACACGAGAGCAAGGCAGTCTTGTGCGACACGGGAGAAAAAAGTACAAGGTCATAGCACGATACGGGAGCGTGAAAATAGTAAGGCAAGGAGCCCGACACGGTAAAAACTCGCCCCTTTATATAGCAAACTCAACCGGGGTGAAACAAGTAAAATTGGGGCACGTGTTGGTCGTTAGGCCAACTCGTAAGTCGGGCAAGTTCATCCGTCGGCATGACCCTTGCAATCCCTGAAATTCCACTGCCCGATATGGGCGCATTCATAGCACCGGTTGGGTTGTTTTCCGATATATCATGAAAACAAAGCGGTTTAAACTGTGGATGATGAGTAAATCATCATTGGCCAAAGACTAAGGTCCCGGCCTCAGATGGTATTACCCATCCTGGTTAATAAAACTGAGGTGGTGGCCCATAAAACCGAAGAGTCAGTGCATGTGGTGCAGGCACTGCCTCGGGCCTCATTACAGACCATAGTGTTCATAATGTTCATTTTGTTGGAAAGTAAAAGCACCCTATACTACGAATTTAAAAACAGCTCGGGTTGCCTCCCGAGAAGCGCTGAGTTTTCCGTCCTCAGTTGGACGTCTTTGGCTTCTTCTCCATCCCTCGTCTCCGCAGTCACTGTACTGATCTTTTGGCTGGTTCAGTGTTGGACGGGATCTTCCCCGACGGGTTCTTTACGATTTCAGCGAGCTGAGCTAGCTGCTGGTCGATTTGGCGTTGATGTGTCTGCATGTCTGCCAACTATACCTGCAACGAGTTCAAAATGCCATAATTGGATAGCGCGCTTTGCGCTAGTTGGTTATTAATGGTATCATGTTTCTTAACAAAATCAAACAACTGGCCAACCACATTAGATTGGCTTGCTCCTTTGTCCTGTTCTCGGGTTGGGCCTTAGTACTTTCCTGGTGCTTGGAAATTGCCTTTTGCTGGTTGGAATTGGCTATTCTTGGCATATTGGTTGGATCCTCCTCTCTTATCAAAAGTTTGTGCTAGCTTGGACGAGGTGTGCAGCTAATGTGAATTTTCCGATGTATCATTGTTACCATAATTAAAGCCAGGGTGATCTGGCCTCTTGAAGTTCATGTAGGAGACATTCTCTATCCTTTCGTCTTCTGAGTCAGATTCGTTGTCCGCTTCTGGTCGGGTGTAGACACAATTGTCCACCCCATGACCTCCTTCTCCGCACGTAACGCATTTCATTACTTTTTCGACTGGCTTCTTACCTTTACTGCCAGCTTCTCGCAATTGTTTTAACATCAGTAGCAATTCTCTGTATCTGTGAAGTGATTGGCTCTAGCGCCTTAGACTCAAGGGTGGACCCTTCACCTACCTTCCTTGCTTGTCCTCTATCAGATTGATCAAACTCAGCACCGGCCATTAGCTCAGCCATGTTCTTGATAATCATCTCGGACTTCTTTGCCTTCTTCCCCAGGAAGTCACTACCCGCTGCCGCGTTCAGTGACACCTTTTCATCAGGAGTCAAGCCGTTGTAGAAGGTGGTGACAAGGAACCCCTTCTTGTAGTTATGATGGGGTCCCTCTGGTACTCCTGGAATCACTCCCAGGCGTCGTGGAGGCTTTCGTTCGGCTTTTGCATGAAGGAGGTTATTTTCTGCCAGTTTCTGACTGTTCTTTCGGTGGGGTAGAACTTATTTACGAATGCGTCATCTAACGCTCCCCATCTGTTCAAAGACCGGTGAGGTAACCCGAGATACCAGGACAGCGCTTTCTCCTCCAGGGAAAAGATGAAGCCTTTGCAATATATGACCTCCTGGGGGACCCCCCGCATCTTTATCGTGTCGCAGATGTTCTTGAAGGCATCGAGATGATGGTAGGGGTTGTCATTCTTTGAACTCCCCCTGAAGCTCTTGTTCTGGATCATTGAGATAACAGACGACTTAAGCTCAAAATTGGCTGCGTTGAATCGCGGGGTGATGACGGGACATCTGGAGTTGTTGGCTTTTGTTGATGCCAACTCTCTCAGCGTCTTCTCTTCCTCCTCAGAATCATTGTTGTCGTCGTCTCGTCGGTGATGTGCCTGATCTTGGTTCCTCCGATTTCGGTGGCGGTGGTGACGCCTAGCTTGAGGGTGTTCTTCCTCAGAGTGTTCTGACTCCTGATCTTCAAGCTGATTATTGTCGTCATAGCGGTCGTTGCCATCTGGTGGAGGTGATTCATGCCCAGATCTCCCTTGTCGTTCCCCTTCAGAGTGTTGTGGGTCGACGCGGGGAGGCATGATGTTGATGACTGTGCTTGATTGGACAGTTGAGTGGCATCGGAACTCGGGGAAACAGACTATTGTTCTTCAAGGTTCCTGAAATGGCACAAAAAATCTAGTTTAGAAAATTGAATTGCTACTTTTAGGCAAAGAAAAACAATAAGAAAAAGAAAAAGAGTGTTGTCAAGCTCATTTTTGAGCTTGAGGCATGGGAGCGTAGTTAGTGGATTTGGGTTCGTCTACAGTACCATTTTTGCCTTGTCCCTGGCAACGGCGCCAAAAAGTTGACCGGCCTAAATCGCGCGTCCAAAAGTTAGAGGCAGATTTGAGGTAGTCGAGCTTTTACATTTATAAACTCGAATCCTTCTAGGCCCCCGCAACTTTGCTTACGGGGTCGAAGTAGATATACGGGGTCGAACACAGGGACAAGGGTGGTAGTGTTGAGAACCCAGAATCGTCATGCTACACTCCGGCAGGTATAGAGATATAAATTCCCAAAAGGGAAACAGCAAGATGTCACAAACAAAACAAAGAAAACTATCTCCAACTGGAGCTACTAGAGAGATTTAAGGTTTTAGTCATTTAGCAGGTTTTAGGGGTTTTCATGCAACAGAAACAGAAAGATAAAAACTAAATCCAGAGCAAGGTACGAAGGATAAGACTACAATAAAACAAGCGGCAGCAGTAACATCCTGCACCCCTCCTCTCAGAGCGGGTACCTCTAACCAAGCTTCAACACCCTTCTTGAGGTTGCTGGACTTGAGTTAGAGTGGAATGTTACTGAAACAACTCCGTTCCAGACACTCTCGTACTCCAGAATCAGACCAAACACTAGAGCCACAACACAACTCTCGAAGCTGCTGCGACGGGAAAACACGATTCGGTAGCTAAGTGAAACGCGATCCTAACATGCAAGCTAGAGTTCAGATATCAAACATAGCAGTCATCCAACATATTGCACCAAGCATAGAGCAGCAAGTAATTAAGCTTTTCCATTTCCATAAACATTAAAGGTCTTAATACATTGCATAAATAAAGAACTAAAGAACAAAATTAAATATAGATGTCGACTCCTTGATGTAGAAGGATGACAGGCTACAGCGGTTCTCCAGCCCAATACCGGTCAGGAGCCTAGCCCGATACAGTGGTGTCGGGTGGCACACCTTCTCGGGCGGCACGCATCGACTGTCGACTGTATCACTCAAGGACCCTGGTCGATACACTCATGTCGGGCGGCGCACCCTCTCGGGCGGCACGCATGATGGGCGAAGCGTATCGGGTTCGATATCATGTCAGGCATGGAGCGACGCGTTCTACTGTCGGGCACTTGTGTCGCTCATCTACGTCGGCCGATATCGGCCCGTAGTGTCGCCCGGGACGGTCCTAAGTGAACCATCCCCTCCCTCTCGGGATGAGGAAGAGCTCACCTAGAGTTGCCCAGTACGAGCACTGGGGTACGATACTCTTGCTCTCGCAGTTTTCCTCAGAAGATCGCTCAAAGTTCCCCCCACTGTCCGAACTGTATTTTTGACTTCCTGTAGTTGTTATTTATAGGCAGCGGTTGGGGGAAGTTATGGTACTCGCAGTGCCATGTGTCCTCCGTATTCGTGAGTTTGATGGACGGTCGATACACATATCGCCCGACGCAGGGATGTTGGTTGTCGGTCACGTGATGGGCGGCGCCTGCCGGTGGGTGGCCGGTGTTGCGTGACAAGCTTGGGTTGTCGTGGCGAGCTCAGCTCCCTATTGGGCAAGAGGCGTGTCATCCGTCAGCTTCTTCTTGCGCGGCATCCCTTTGTCGCGCGTCATTGTGTTGCTCCACCCTGTCGGGCAGAGGTCGTATCGGGCGTCAGGAAGGCCGAAACAGACTTGGACTTATTTGTGGGACGGGACGGCCTTATTGTACCAAAATGAGGAAAAACTCTGCAAAATATGGAAATATTGGATTAAGAGCATTGCTTGGCCAATTATTGCGAAAGTACTAATAAAAGAGAGGAAAATAGCAGAAAAGGGCAGTTTTGATAACAGAAAAAAGGGCAAAAACATCACAAAAATAGGTGTTATCAATATGGCGTGGTAGGATGCCTTCTATAGAGTATTTCCATATTTTTGGATGTCCTTATTTTGTTTTGAATATGAAAGATTCTCTCGATAAGTTTGATCTGAAATCTTACAAGGCTTTCTTTCTTAGCTACAGCACTACTAGCAAGGCTTATAGAGTATTTAATGTTGATCTTGCTAAACTAGAAGAATCCATAAATGTTAAGTTTATTGAGACTAACCCCTCTATTCATATAGATTTTGTTCCAAATGATGATGTTGCAGGTGAGGTGATTCTTATATTAAAAGAACTTAACATCACCCAAAAGGGAAAAGAGGTAGTCACTCAAGAAGAAGAGAAAGATGAAAGAATAAGGATCCAACTCCCTGCTTTGCAAAGAATCATCCAAAAGAGATGATTTTAGGTGACCCTTTTGAAAGAGTGAATATGTGGGCTGACTTTAACAAAGAACAAGCAACAGCTCCTTCATCTCACAACTCGAGCCAAAGAATTCAAAGAAGCTCTTGGGGGTGATGAATGGATCCTAGCCATGCAAAAAGAATTGTAGCAATTCGAAAAGAGCAAAGTGTGGACCCTAGTGTCAAGACCAAGTGATAGAAAGATCATTGGCACCAAGTGGGTCTACCGCAACAAGCTAGATGAAAGTGACAAAGTGGTAAGGAACAAAGCAAGGTCAGTGGCTCAAGGATATAATCAGTAGGAATGTATAGAATTTGATGAAATATATGCAGCTATAGCTAGACTTGAGTCCATTCATATGTTGCTTGTTTTTCTATTTCTAAAACTTTCTTCTTTATCAAATGGATGTTAAAAGTGTATTTTTTAATGGTACAATTGAGGAGGAAGTGTATGTTGCACAACCTTTGGGATTTGAATATGATAGTTTACCTAACCATGTTTATTTGTTGCAAAAATCTCTCTATGTACATAAACAAGCACCTTGAGCTTGGTATGAGAAATTAATGAACTTTTTGTTAGATCATGGGTATATCATGGGAAAACTAGATTCTACCTTGTTTCTCAAATACACTTCTAAAAAATTTCTTATCATTCAAACATATGTTGATGATATCATTTTTGGCGGAACTAATCTTGATCTTTGCAAGGAGTTTAGTGATCTTATGTAGAGTGAGTTCAAGATGAGCACAATGTGTGAGCTTACTTTCTTCCTTAGCTTTCAAATCAAGCAAACTAAAGATGTGAACTTCATCAACCAAGGAAAGTACACAAGTGAGCTACTTAAGCACTTTGGGATGGAGAACACCAATCTGATGGACACACCCATGTCAAACACCTCCAAACTTGATAAAGAGGAAGAAGGGGAGAAGGTAGATGTAATGACCCTGACTTGGGTTATGAGTTAACGCTATTTTTTAGCCTAAATAAGTTGCTTAGAACTTTAATATAATCCTCTAAAGTGTTTTTTTATCAGGTAACAAGCTTATATGTCAAATTTGGCCATGTTTGAATAATGTTTGACCAATGTTCTCATATTTTGGACCAAAATGCAATTTACCCAAGATGAGGGGTTATATTACAATTTGTCACATGTTGAATGTTCCCTAAGTGTTTTAGCATCATAATAAATAGACTGATTCTATGTGGGCTTGTGGAAAGTCTAAAATTCCAAGTTTGAACTTGTATGAATAATGCTAGTGACTTGTATACCAATTTTGGTGCAAGTTGTAATTTACTCAAAATGTATGGTTGATATGCAAATTACCATCTCTAGAGTGTCCCTACCCCCTCCTAGTATCATTTAGAGGAGAGATAAATAATGAGGCACCATGTTTGAATCATATTTGAGTATGATACCCTTAGTGATGAAAAGACTAAGGAAGTGTTGTATGTGAAACCCTAATATTGAGCTTGTATCGGATTGTAGAGTCCATATGGGAGTGTCTATCAGACAAGGAGCCATAGAGGGGATCCCATATCAGTTTTTGAACTCTTAGATTTTTCCATGATGAGATAAGCACCTCAAGGAGGTGATCCATGACGAGTTAGATGCTCCATGCAAAAGTTGTATCAGTTTGCAAAATTTATGAGATAAAGATGAGATATCTTATCAAACAAGATAACTAATGGCCGAAATATCATCTCTAGATTATCCTCAAGTGTTTTTCATGTCAAGATAAATATTATTGCATGAAATAAAAGGTGTAAAACATGCATGTACATGTGGCACCTAGTAGCTTAAAATGATGACACCTCATATACACACTTTTTCATGAACCTCAAGTATATATACCCTTCATTTCACCCATAAGTGGAATTTTTCAAAATCTATCACCCCCTTTCTCTTATATATCATGAATAGAGTCTTGGTATCGTGAAAAGTTGAGGGAGTATCATGCATAGGGCCTTTGTATCGGCCATAGAAAAGAGAGATCGCCTATAGCAAAGTGATATCAGCCAAGTGAGGGATATCGGCCACAAGTGGTGAAGTAGCATGCATGGTGCTGAGGAACTCAAGCCTTGGACCTTTGATAATCTCATCTTCAACCTTAGGAACGTGAATATTTGGATCTTGGAGCTTTGAAGTTGCTCTTGAGGCGGGTTATATAACTTGAACTCAATTATGTTATTATTTACCATCAATATTGCCTTAGTGAAATGATTTACTTTCAAATAGAATTTTATTGCATATTGATGAACCCATGAGCTCTAGTAGTAACCAAGGACTATTGTCCACAAACTAGAATAGTAAGAACAAGAGTCTAGAGGTTGATGATGATGACATCATCATGGTTCAACCCGTGTTGGATTGAAGCACCTCTAACCCGATATGGTGTGAAACATACACACACCTCTTTGCCCGATATGGTGTGAAGCATACACACACCTCTTTGCTCGATATGGTGTGAAGCATACACACACCTCTTTGCCCGATATGGTGTGAAGCACACACACACCTCTTTGCCCGATATGGTGTGAAACATACACACCTATTTTCCCGATATGGTGTGAAGCACACACACCTCTTTGCCCGATATGGTGTGAAGCACACACACACCTCTTTGCCCGATATGGTGTGAAACATACACACCTATTTTCCCGATATGGTGTGAAGCACACACACCTCTTTGCCCGATATGGTGTGAAGCACACACACACACCTATTTGCCCGATATGGTGTGAAGCACACACACACCTCTTTGCCCGATATGGTGTGAATCACATACACACCTCTTTGTCCGATATGGTGTGAAGCACACACACCTCTTTGCCCGATATGGTGTGAAGTACACACACCTATTTTCCTGATATGGTGTGGAGCACACACACACCTCTTTACCTTATATGGAAGCAAGCACACACCTCCTTGCCCGATAGGGTGGAAGCACCTCAATTCAATATACTTGATTGAGTGACACATGTAGGGTGCTATGTCAAATGATACATTAAGACATATAGAGTTTAATGCACTTTGATAAGTGTAGGCTAACATACCTTTGAGAAAGGGTTAAGCCAAGATAATAAAGTATGATGTAGTCAATATCCTAGTGAGGATGAGAGAGAAACTCATACTTTGCATTGATAATCATTTAATGATAAATGATGAGAATAAATAAGTATGAGTGAATACTTATGATATCAATGTATGCTCCTAGATGTGTGGAGCAATGAATTAGGTGGATTGATAATATGAACTTGAAACCCTATTCGGCTATAAAGGGAAACCCTAACCCTAATAATGGGAAGGTTGTATTTCTCTTATTGCATAAGCCTTGTGAGATATGTGAAATACCTGGACAACAAGTATAAAATTTATATAGTCCTTATGACCTAGAGATAGTTGTTTCCTAGTGAGAGGTGACAAGATGTTTAATGGCCTTGTGAGCCATGTGAATAGTTGTTGCCTAGTGAGAGGTGATAAGATGTGTAATGGCCTTGTGAGCCATGTGAATAGTTGTTTCCTAGTGAGAGGTGACAAAATGTTTAATGGGCCTTGTGAGCCATGTGAATAGTTGTTGCCTAGTGAGAGGTGACAAGATGTTTATAAAATTCCCATGATCTAGAGATTAATGTAAGAGATGGTAATGTCCAAAATAAATCAGGGAACTTAAAAACTCGTAACATAATAATAATAATAAATGGTTACAAAGATAATAATAAATCTTGGTCATACATGCATTATGGTTATAGCCAAATAAGGGCTATAGTGTTTTTAATATGATAAAATGAGATATGAGGAATACTTGTATCACATAAAGGATGTGAATGGGTATGATGGTTCGACCGAAGTATAATGCCTAGTAAAGGTGATGTGGTATTCAGTTATGAGTTTAAGGGATTGATATCCCATAATGAAAGTGAAATGGAAACATAAAGGTATTCCAACTTCTATGGAATCCTTAGCAATATGGCCATGATTTCACATGATTGGCGTAGTCCAATACCTAGAATAATGTCACAGGATTGGCATAGTCCAATACCTGGAATAAAACCATAGGATTTGGATAACCCGATGCCTGGATGCAGCACTCACAGGATTAGCATAATCCAATACCTGGAATAATGTCACAGGATTGGCATGCATAGTCCAATACCTAGAATAAAATCATAGGATTGGGATAGCCCGATGCCTGGATGCAACAGTCATAGGATTGGCATAATCCAATACCTGGAATAATGTCACAGGATTGGTATAATCCAATACCTAGAATAAAACCATAGGATTGGGATAACCCAATGGTTGTATGCAACACTCACGGGATTGGCATAATCCAATACCTGGAATAATGTCACAGGATTGGCATAGTCTAATACATGTAATAAAACCACAAGTTTGGGATAACCTGAAGCCTGGATGCAACACTCACAGGATTGGCATAATCCAATACCTGGAATAATGTCACAGGATTAGCATAGTCCAATACCTGGAATAAAACCACAGGATTGGGATACCCGATGCCTGGATGGAACACTCACAGGATTGACATAATCTAATACCTGGAATAATGTCACAGGATTGGCATAGTCCAATACCTGGAATAAAACCATAGGATTGGGATAACCCGATACATGGATGCAACACTCACAGGATTGGCATAATCCAATACCTGGAATAATGTCACAGGATTGGCATAGTCCAATACCGGGAATAAAACCACAGGATTGGGATAACCCGATGCCTGGATGCAACACTCATAGGATTGGCATAATCCAATACCTGGAATAATGTCATGAGATTGGCATAGTCCAATACCTGGAATAAAACCACAGGATTGGGATAATCCGATGTCTGGATGCAACACTCACAGGATTGACATAATCCAATACCTGGAATAATTTCATAGGATTGACATAATCCAATACCTGGAATAATAGCACAGGATTGGCATAATCCAATACATGGAATAATTGCACAGGATTGGCATAGTCCAATACCTGGAATAATTGCACAGGATTGGCATAGTCCAATACCTAGAATAATTGCACAGGATTGGCATAATCCAATACCTGGAATAATGCACATGATTGGCATAGTCCAATACCTAGAATAGTTTCACAGGATTGGCATAGTCCAATGCCTGGATATGATTTTATAGGATTGGCATAGTCCAATACCTAGCTAGCAGATTGGCTGAGGCCAACAGATAGAAATGAGAATGGTTCATGGATGTAATACCATGATAATGAGTATCACAGGATAAGCATGAGATGTTGATATCGTATGATGGGTAAATGTTACACATGTTCTTCATATTCCTTATAAAGTGAATAGATGATTTACTGTTCTATCATAGATAGTTGCAATGCTTTAAAAGATGAGAAAGTTCTAAACTGCTTATCCTCTACTCAGTTTAATACTATTTACTTGTGATAATAACATTGTTGGCGGAGAGTTATATCTCTCGTTGGGATAATTGTCTCACCCTATGGGATCCACAATTTTTAGGTGGATGGGTACGAGGAGGTAGAGACTGTTCTGTAGAGGAAGGACAACAATAGCAGGGACAACAGTAACAACTCAGGTTGAGTGTTCTGTCTGTCGTGTCTTGTAGATAGAAGTCCTATGTGTCATCTTTGTACTCTCAGGTCCTTGGATTTAGTATGTGTTGGTTTTATGAACAATCTGAGATTTTGGCTTGTATGCCTCAAGGTTTGATGTTACTTTAGTATATGTTTTGACAAAGCAACTATTATATGTTAACCTCGAGATGAGATGGTTCAGTATATGTACAATGTGAACCCCAATGTATATAAAGTTTTGAAATGGATCTCTTTGCAAAATGGTTTTAATTTTTAATGATTTTTGTTAATCCACTGCTTATGATTATTCTGTAATAATTAGTGATGATTTGGCTATCGGTTTGGTGGCGGTCGTTACTGTAGATGAGAAGATCTATAGAGGTATGATTGGAAGTTTTCTTTATTTAACTGCCTCTGGACCTGATATAATGTTTAGTGTTGGTTTGTGTGCTCACTTTCAATCAAATCCCAAGAAATCACATCTTATAGTCGTTAATAGGAAATCAAGGTACTTAGCTAAAACTCCAAATTTGGACTATGGTATCCCAAGTCAAGGGAATATACTCTTACGGTTTATAGTGATGTGGATTATGTAGGATGCTTGATTGATAGAAAGTGCACAAGTGGCACTTGCTTTCTCCTAGGACCATGCTTGGTGTCTTGGTTCTCCAGGAAATAGAGCACAGTGGCATTATCAACTACTGAGGTTGAATATATTGCAGCCTGGAGTTGTTGTGCCCAGGTCCTATGGATGAAGCAAATGCTTCAAGACTTTAACATTCATTTTGATGTTTCTCCTATCTATTGTGATAATACTAGTGCAATTAATTTATCATACAATCCTATATTGCATAGTAGAGCCAAGAATATAGAGGTTCGTCATCATTTGCTTTGTAATCACATTGACAAAAAGGATATCTATATCATGCATGTGGACACAGAAAATCAGTTGGTTGACATTTTCACTAAACCTCTATCTAGAGAGAAATTTAATTTTTTTAGATCTAAACTACTCATAAATGCTTTGAATAAATCTGATATGCCTTCTAGCTAGTTTTCATCTATCCTATATGTTTTGCTTACATCTTGATCACCCTTTCTTGCTAAGTGCTAAAGCGCTAAGTTTTTCATGTTCATTTGCCTTGTTTTTCATGTGTTTTGGGCATTTTTTGCAAATGCTTGTTTTATCACAAAATAGTACCCAATGATGGGTTATAGTGCCTAAGTATGTTTAAAATACAAAATGGACTAGAAAAATAAATTTAATTAGTACTCTAATGGCTAGAAATTAAAATTTCTAAAGTTGGTTTAGGTTGACCATCGGTTGAATTGCCATTTGACCAGTCCATGGCCAAGGGATTTTGTAAATATCCATTCGGTCAAGTTTTCCAGTCACATAACTCGATTGATGGTCAGGATTGAGCAAACTTAAGTATGGTTCGGTCAAAATTTCACCCTCTCAACTAGAGAAAAATCGACTGGTCCACTCTCCAGCTCCCTCAAGCTTTCGACCTTAGCCTCGACCTTCCTCTCCCTAGCCCAAGTTTGACCTAGCTCAACCTCCCTTGACCTCTTGCCTATCAACCCTAGGAGTTTGGTCACTTTTTGGTGGTGTTTCCTACGTTTTTTATCTCTCTATCCTCTTATCTCACCTCCATGGCTTTCAATAGGAGAAAGAGAGCCGCCCCAGTTGGAGCATCATCATCCTCCTCCAACTCATGCCTTATACCCTTTGATGATGCCTTCTTTGTCTCCAATGATGGTATAAATAGGTACAAGGATCTCCTTACTAGGAACCCCTTTCCTTTTCATGCCCTTTTTGAGTCACATCCACGTAGACAAAAGGTCATTGATCAAGTTGTCGTGTTGCTCTACGACCACCACCTCTCCGCTTTGAGTGTTGAACGCACATGCTACCACAATTCCATCAAAAGAACCAAAGTCATTCACAAATTCTAAGTAAATTTGTAATGGAATTACGACACTCTCATACTCCCGCCTAATGCTCAAGTAGTCCTTACTTCCATGATAGTCGGAAAAAAAATTCCAAGTCTCTGAGGATACCTTGAATATCTTTTTCTCTGGTACTGAGGTGATTGGCACTTAGAGAAAGGATTACCTTGAGTATTTTGACCTTGTTAACCCAGAGGCCTTCTATAAGCAATATGATCTCACTCTTACTAACATTCATAAATTCTTAAAGAAGCCTCAGTTTCCCTATAGGAAGAAGTGTACCCTTCCCTCCTCGGCCTTAGACCTCAAGAACCCCATACTCGCCCTAGTAGTCAACTACAATACTCATCCAAAGAAAAACCTGATTGAAATTGCAGAGAATATTGAGCTCCAATACAATGGATTTGAGGTAGAGAATGGTGTGTACCTTAAGAACATTGAAACTCTTAAGGAAGATAACTAAAAGTGCTGAAATGAGCTTGAAACTCTTAAAACTGAAAATGTTGAATTCAAGCTTATTGTTGATGCTTGTAGAGATGAGAGGGATGTTTATCTCAAAGAAATTCAAGTGCTTAAATATAAAAATGCTAGGTTTCTTGGTGAAGTTAATGATTTATATTGTAGACCTATCTTTCCTAGTAATGATGTTGCTTCTATTTCTCTTGAGAAAGATTTTTATTTGACTAAAGTCCTCTATTTAGAGGTCAAACTTGTTCATGCTAGAGATGATCTTGCTAGTTTGTCTTCTACTATCATATCTCTTAATGATGACAATCATAGACTTAGGGCCTCTCTACAGAAATTCCTCAAAGGGAAATACTCTCTAAATGACATCCTTGACCATTCTACCAAACAAAATGGTACTAGTGGTTTGGGATTTGTAGGGGGAGCACCTAAGGGTATGAACAAAGCCAAAGGTAAGAAAAAGAGTAAGGAAACCTCCTTTTTCATTGGAGAGTCTTTTGGCACTAAGAACCCTATGATTTTTTCACATTGCAAATGTGATTATCATTATTATACTTATTGTCCTTACAAGCCTAAGGGGACCAACCCAAAGATGAAATGGGTTCCCAAGATAACTCTGGATCCAAAGTTTGAGTTGGGAACCGACAATCCCCTTTCTTGCAGGAAAAAGGTAGATGGATTGTTGATAGTGGTTGCACTAAGAACATGACAAGTGATATAAGCCATTTCAAAAACTTCACTAAGAAGAAAGGAGGTTCAGTTACATTTGGGGACAACAAGAAAGGTAAGGTAAAAGGTGAGGGTGATGTAGGTGAATACTTGTGTATCAAGAATATTCTCTTTGTGGATGGCCTACATCACAATTTAATAAGTGTAAGTCAATTATGTAATAATGGTCACCTTGTACTATTTACTTCTTTTGAATGCTTGATTCTAGATTCCTTCACCTATCAAGTCATATACAAGGGAACTAGAAGTGTAATCTTTATGTGATTATGCTTGACTCTATTAAGATTATTGTTGGTAGATGCCTAGTAGTCAATTCAAATGATATTTCTCTTTGGCATCGTCAGCTTGGTCATGTAAATATGCATCAGTTGAAGAAGTTGAGCAAAAAGGATTTGGTCAAGGGACTTCCCAAATTGGATTTTGAAAATGATGAGGAATGCTAACCTTGTACCCAAGGAAAGCAAACCAAGTCATCCTTCAAATCCAAAGGAGTCCTTAGTACCAAGAGAGCTCTTGAACTTCTTCGTATTGATCTATTTTAACAAATGAGAACTCAATTATTGTGTGGTTCCAAGTATTGTCTTATTATTGTCGATGATTTCTCTAGATATACTTGCACCTTCTTTCTTATTTCCAAGAGTGATACGCTTTATGTTTTATCTAGTTTTTGCAAATGAGTAGAGAACGAAGCTTATTGATGGATTGTTTCCATGCGTAGTGATCGTGGGGGAGAAATTGAAAATGATCTTTTTGAACATTTTTGTGAAGAATCTGGATATGCACATAACTTCTCTTCACCTCTAACACCTCAACAAAATGGGTTTGTAGGGAGGAAGAATAGGCCACTACAGGAGATGGCTAGGACCATGATTTTAGAGTATGACACTCGAAAGAAGTTTTGGGCCGAAGCCGTTAGTACCTCATGTTTTGTGCAAAAACTGGGTTTTTACACATCCTTCTTTGAAGAAAACCCCCTACCAGCTATGGCGTGGTAGGAAGCCTTCTATCGAGTATTTCCATGTTTTCTGATGTCCTTGTTTTGTTTTGAATACGAAAGATTCTCTCGACAAGTTTGATCTAAAATCTTACAAGGCTTTCTTTCTTGGCTATAACACTACTAGCAAGTCTTATAGAGTATTTAATGTTGATCTTGCTAAACTAGAAGAATCCATAAATGTTAAGTTTATTGAGACTAACCCCTCTATTCCCAAAGATATTGTTACAAATGATGATGTTGTAGGTGAGGTGATTCCTATATTAAAAAAACTCAACATCACCCAAAAGGGAAAAGAGGTAGCCACTCAAGAAGAATATAAATATGAAGAGAAGAAGGATCCAACTCCCGGCTTTGCAAAGAATCATCAGAATAACTTATTTTAGGAGACCCTTTTGAAAGAGTGAAGACACGGGCTACCTTTAACAAAGAACAAGACAACAACGCCTTCATCTCACAACTCGGTCCAAAGAACATCAAAGAAGATCTTGGGGATGATCAATGGATCCTAGTCGTGCAAGAAGAATTGGAGAAATTCAAAAAGAACAAAGTGTGGACCCTAGTGCTGAGACCAAGTGATAGAAAGATCATTGGCACCAGGTGGGTCTACCACAACAAGCTAGATGAAAGTAGCAAAGTGGTAAGGAATAAAGCAAGGTTAGTGGATCAAATCTACAATTAGTAGGAAGGTGTAGATTTTGATGAAACATATGCACATGTAGCTAGACTTGAATCCATTCATATGTTGCTTGCTTTTTCTAGTTATAAAAATTTTCTTATTTATTAAATGGATGTTAAAAGTGAATTTTTGAATGGTACAATTGAGGAGGAAGTGTATGTTGCACAACCCCCGGACTTTGAATATGATAGTTTATCTAATCATGTTTATTTGATGCAAAAAGCTCTCTATAGACTCAAACAAGCACCTCGAGCTTGGTGTGAGAAATTAAAGAACTTTTTGTTAGATCATGGGTATCTCATGGGCAAAGTAGATTCTATCTTGTTTCTCTAACACACTTCTAACCAGTTTCTTATCATTCAAATATATGTGGATGATATCATTTTTGCCGAACTAATCTTGATCTTTGTAAGGAGTTTAGTTATATTATGCATAGTGAGTTTGAGATGAGCATGATGGGTGAGCTTATTTTCTTCCTCAGATTTCAAATCAAGCAAACTAAATATGGGAACTTCACCAACCAAGGCAAGTATACAAGTGAGCTTCTTAAGCACTTTGGGATGGAGAACACCAAGCCGATGACCATGTCAAACACCGCCAAACTTGATAAAGATGAAGAAGGAGAGAAGGTAGATGAGAATCTCTATAGAGGTATGATTGGAAGTTTACTTTATTGAACTGTCTCTAGACCTGATATAATGTTTAGTGTTGGCTTATGTGCTCGCTTTCAATCAAATCCCAACAAATCACATCGTATAGTTGTTAAGAGGATTTTAAGATACTTAGCCAAAACTCCAAACTTTGGACTGTGGTATCCCAAGTCAAGGGATTTTACTCTTACGGTTTATAGTGATGCAGATAACACAGGATGCTTGATTGATAGAAAGTGCACAAGTGGCACTTTTTTTCTCCTAGGACCATGCTTGGTGTCTTACTTCTCTGAGAAATAGAGCAAAGTGGCATTATCAACTATTGAGGTTGAATACATTGCAGCCAGGAGTTGTTGTGACCAGGTCCTATGGATGAAGTAAATGCTCCAAGACATTAACATTCATTTTGATACTTCTCCTATATATTGTGATAATACTAGTGCAATTAATTTATCTTACAATCCTATATTGCATAGCAGAGCCAAGCATATAGAGGTTCATCATCATTTTCTTCATGATCACATTGACAAAAAGGATATCTATATCACACATGTGGACACAGAAAATTAGTTGGCGGACATTTATACTAAAACTCTAGCTAGAGAACAATTTAATTTTATTAGATCTAAATTGCTCATAATTGCTTTGAATAAATATAATATGCCTTCTAGATAGTTGTCATCTATCCTATATGTTTTGTTTACATCTTGATCACCCTTTCTTGCTAAGTGCTAAAATGCTAAGTTTTTCATGTTCATTTGCCTTATTTTTCGCATGTTTTGGGTATTTTTCACAAACGCTTGTTTTATCACAAAATAGTAACCAATGATGAGTGATATGTGCCTAAGTCTATTTAGAATACAAAATGGGCTAGAAAACTAAATTTAATTAGCACTCTAATGGCTAGAAATTAAAATTCCTAAAGTTGGTTTAGGTTGACCATCGGTCGAGTTGCCAACTTGACCAATCTGTAGCCGAGGGCTTTTATAAAGAGCCGTTTGGTTGAGTTTCCTAGTCAAAGAACTCGATCGATGGTCGGTATTGAGAAAACTTAAGTATGGTTTGGCCGACTTTTCTCCCTCTCAACAAGAGAAAAATCGACCGATCCACTCTCCAGCTCCCTCAAGCTCTCAACCCTAGCCCTGACCTTCCTCTCCCTAGTCCTTGTTTGACCTATCTCAACCTCCCTTGACCTCTTTCCTATCAACCCTAGGAGTCTGAACATTTTGTGGTGATGTTTCTTACATTTTCAATCTCTCTATCCTCTTATCTCACCTCCATGGCTTCTAATTGGAGAAAGAGAGCCGCCCCAGCTGGAGCACCATCCTCCTCCTCCAACACACACCTTATACCCTTTGATGATATCTTCTTTGTCTCCAAGAATGGTCTAAATAGGTACAAGAAGCTCCTTCCTAGGAACCCCTTTCCTTTTCTTGCCCTTTTTTAGCCACGTCCACATAGAAAAAAGGTTATTGATCAAGTTTCCGAGTTGATATATGACCACCACCTCTCCACCTTGAGTGTTGAATGCGCGTGCTACCAAAATTACATCACAAGAACCAAAGTTGTTAACAAATTCTATTCAAATTTGGAATGGAATTATGACACTTTCATACCCCTGCCTAATACTCGAAGTAGTCCTTACTTCCATGATAGCCGGGAAGAAATTCCAAGTCTCCAAGGATACCTTCAATATCTTATTCTATGATACTGAGGTGAGTGACACTTGGAGAAAGGATTACCCTGAGTATTTTGACCTTGTTGACCCTGAGGCCTTCTACAAGCAATATGATCTCACTCTTCCTGACATTCATAAATTCTTGAAGAAGCCCCAGTTACCCTATAGGAAGAAGTGTACCCTTCCCTCCTCAACCTTAGACCTCAAGAACCACATACTGGCTCTAGTAGTCAACTGAAATATTCATCCAAAGAAAAACTAGACTGAAATTATAGAGAATACTACAATGATTTTGTTTTGTATCTTGAATAACATTGGAGTCAAGTGGGCCATATATGTTCTCTACCACATGACCTGCTTTGACTCTGGTAAGAACATCTTTGGAACCCATCCTCCCTACCCAGCCATGATTTGTGGTCTTTATCATACTACCACTAGAAAATCTCCTTTACATGACCTTCACTACAAACCTACCTAGAAAGGAGTTTGCATCAGTGAGACCACACTTCAGAAGAGTGTTCCTACCCCTTCATCTACCACACCTGGAGCCTCAACCTCCACCCAGGCACCTCCACCACCTCAGCCATCTTGACCTACCCACGCCTCTTTCCATGTATCAAATGAAATCCTCATGGGTTACATGATGCATCAGCAGGTGTATAACCTTCAGGTTCAGGGGCACATGCATCATGATCTATGTGTCATCATGTCTACCATGAACCTCTCCTGTGCACATCCTTACCCTGCCTACCAGCCCTACCCAGGAGGTGAAGATGCATCCTATGCATATGATCACTTTTACCCTACCTATCCACCTACTTCTTTTATTGCTACACCCTCTGTTGGTGGTGGTTCTACCCCTACTGTGATACCTCTCCCTGTTGGTCCTATAGCTACCTTTCTTGCAGGACTTGGCACTTCTACTCCTTCTTATCCTCAAGCCCAGAAGTTACATGATTGTGGTATGTCTTGGGCTGTGTAGAATGCTAGGTGGCCCGGTCGTGGTTTCGGTTCCTTTGTCGATGAGGAGATGCCAGATCAGACTGATGAGGAAACTACTACTGATGAGGAGGCATCTGAGGATGATGGCAATGATGGTTCCGATGGCTTTGTTGGTGACTCTGGTGGTAAAGGTGATGTTGTCTCTGTTGCACCTTCAGATAGAGATGATGACTATGAGCCAGAAGCTTCTGATGATGATGTTATTGTAGACATAGATATTCTTTACCTTTAGATGTTTTAGTTTTAGTCTGTAGATGTTGATCATATATATCTTTCTAAGCTATTTATGAATGTCAGGAAGAGTGAGATCATATTGCTTATTGCTTGTGATGTCATAAATTGGTTATAAACATTCACTGCCAACGTAATTTGGGACCTATAGCGTCACACACATAGGATGCACCTGGAAAAGGAGTTTACTCATGAATATGGTTTAACTTGATTACTAAAGTGTTTAGATATTCAATTTAAAAAACAATGGGTGTACATTGGTTGAACTAGAATTTGAAGCACTCAGTTCAGGATGTGAACTGGTCGGTTCAGAAGTGAACCAACTACTTCAAATTGTGAAATGACCGGTTCAGATTGTGAATCTCCCGATTCAATGAGCAGTTTGACTAGATCAAGGATTGATGTTGATGTAATGTTGTGCATTAATCATTACATTAAAAGTCAATTGTTCATGATTAAGAAATATAGTGAATGGACTTATTCAAATGTTGAATCGACCATTTCATAAGTGAATCGCGCAAGTGTTGAACCAATCGATTCACATATGAACCGATCGGTTCAAATGTGAACAAACTGATTCATGATCTACAATAGCCATGACACTCTCTGACAAGTTTTGTCCTCTCTATTTATGGTAACTAGAGATCCCTAGCAAGTCTTACCTATAAAAGGGAGAGACAACATGGGAGATACAACACAGTAAAGTGAATCAACACTAGCACGTTGACGTTCAAAAGACAACTCCTTCTCATTTTCTCTGGCAGTGCAATGTGGAGTTTTTAGTGGTCTGTGTGGACTAAATAGAGGTTTGGAGGTCGTCGCCATCAAACTATGAGAACACCTTCCATAGTCCTCTGTGGTGTTGCACCAGGCGGCCCATTGTTGATGACCATTCTTATGCAGCTAGCAAATTGTGCATGTCATCAAGAGAGGATAGTCGTTAGAGTTGCTCTAGGACTAGGTATATACTCACAAACCCTTTCCCAGATACATCTTTTTTGATGTGATCCGTTGGATAAAGAAATAGGAATTAAAAGTTTTTGTTTCTGTTGCCCCTATTCCCCAACAATTAGGACATGAGGAAACTTTGTTTAGCAATAGTTTGCACTTTTTAGGTCATTTACTATTCTATTTAATATATTTGGCTTTAAGTTATTGTGATGACCTAACATCAAATCAAGCCGTCACCGGTAATAATTGTAGAATAATCATAAGCAGTGGATTAACAACAACCAAAAACACTCAGAATTAAAACCGTTTTGCAAAGAGATACATATCCAGAAAACTCTTAAAGAAAGAATCAAAACTTTACATACATCATGGTTCACATTGTACATACATTGTGCCATCTCATCTTGAGGATAACATATACCAGTTGCTTTGTCCAAACATATACATAAGAAACATAAAACCTTGAGGCAATCAAGCCAAAATCTCATATCGTTCATAAAACCACTACGTACTATCTCCCAAGGACATGAGAGTACAGACACGACACATAGGACTTCTATATACAAAACATGACAGACAGTACACTCAACCTGAGTTGTTACAGTTGTCCTTGTTGATGTTGTTCTTCCTCTACAGTACGGTCTCTACCTCCTCATGCACGTCCACCTAAAAATTGTAGAACCCACGGGATGAGACACAAGTCCCAACAAGAGATATAACTCTCCACCAACAATATTATTATCACAGACTGAGCAGAGGATACGTTATGTAAATAAGCATGTTTATTTGCAATGCAAAGCAATAACATTGATAAGATATTTCAACTATCCATAACATATCTATAAATCATCTATTGGCATTGTAAGGAAAATGAAGAACATGTATAACATCTATCAACTAAGATGTATAAAAGTAATGAAGCATCAACCAATGTTTTTCGTATTCAATCCTTAAGCAAATACGCTACACGGCTGATTACATATTTACAATCACACTTAAGCCCAGAGGAGATGAGGTATACCTCTCATGATCTAACCGACCACGGTTACGTAAAGCATTGGCACCATACAAGGTCAAATGGAAGAGCTGGGTTCCAAGACCTCGCCCGTCTCAGTCAGTACGAGACTACTGGCAAGACATCTTGTGTCAACTACAATTATCTTACCAGGGTATACTGGTATCTTCTCTATAGAGCTACAGACGTAGCATGCACCCTCTTCAGGATGATCACAAATCTTTCCTGATTTATTTTTTGTCGGGATTGTCACAAAGATTTCCCAGTTTATTTGGGGAGTACACCAAGAAACTCATGTATAAAGTAGATTACATATTCAACAATATGTATACTGAGTTAAACTCATTTCACCATTCAGCAAATTCCTAACACCGAATGGATCTATGGCCTGGGAAACTACATGATAATATTCATCTTGATTAATTAGGTGTATTATAGTATCTTTTAGCATCAACCAAGTTACAAGAAAGAATTATAACAGATGCTACAAAGAAAGGTGTAACACATTATCAAGTACTTTCATGATCTTTGAAACACATATAACACTCAGGATCTCAATCCCTTTTCACATTACTGGGAATTCTCATCCCTTAGCATTATCATCATCATGATTGCTAGATCTGGGTATTCAAACCCTTAGTTCATCACTGAACACTGTTACCACTTATCAGGTAGCCATTACCTGTAGGACATCAGACCAAGGTACACATTATACTTGTTGCACAAGTATTACACATAGCTCACAAAGCCCATTTAGATTTGTATCATATGAACATCATAGCTCATACCTAGCTATGCTCACCATATCATGATACATGCATGGTTAGTACTTCATGATAACATCAATATCAAATGCATATTATCACCATGCAATACAAGAGAAATACAACCTTCCCATTATTAGGGTTAGGGTTTCCCTTCCTTACTAATTAGGGTTTTAAGTACATACCATCACCTATTATTAGGGTTAGGGTTTCCCCTCATTAACCGATTAGGGTTTTAAATCATATCATCACCCTTTATTAGGGTTAGGGTTTCCCCTATTTCTCTGATTAGGGTTTTAAGATCATATCATCAAGAATCAAACCCTAATTCATACTCCACTCATATTAGGAGTATCAATGTATGCTCATTACATGATTATCACACAATTATAAGTTTCTCTCTCATCCTCACTAGGATGTTGATTGTATCATACTCTATTGAATTGGCTCAACCCTTTCTTAAAAGTACATTAGCCTACTTATCAAAATGCATTGAACTCTTTACATCTTAATGTATTACTTGTCATAACACACTTCATGTGTTACTCCATCAAGTACATTGAATTGAGGTGCTTCCACAATATAGGGCATAGAGATGTGTATTTGACATCATATTGTGCTTCCATATCATGCTTGAGGTGTATCCTCATCACCATATCGTGCTCCCATATTGGGTTGCTCAACATTAGGGTTTGCATGTTAGGTTAGACCCTTATGCTCATATCTCTTCAAACCTTTATGGTATCGTCCTACCCTCCATCATGTAATAAGTGATAGGATAGATATCAGGTTAGTCTAAGCTAAACCAAGTGTAAAAACCACTAGGGGTTTGGAGTTCCAATGTATATCAGGTTTCACATTACCATGTTGGGTTTCAACACCATATCGGGTTAGAGTATATACTTGAGTCCATGTCATGCATAGGATATGTACTTGACCCCATATCATGCACAAAGTGTATACTTGACACCATATCATGCACAAGGTGTATGCTTCACACCCTATCATGCAAAAGGTGTGCACTTCATCATCATATCATGCATAAGGTATATGCTTCATCATTGTATCGTGCTATTGGTATATTCACCTCACCATATCGGGTTAGAGGTGCTTCAACCCGATATCAGGTTAGACCATGATGATGTCATCATCATCAACCTCTAGACTCTTGTTATTACTATTCTAGTTCATCGACAACAGTCCTAAACAACTTTTAGAACTCATAGTATCATCAATTATTCAAGAGAATTCGAAATTGAAAGTAGATCAACAAGTATAACAGAATTGAAGGTGGATAATAACATAATTGGTTTCAAGTTATATAACCCACCTCAAGAACAACTTCAAAGCTCCAAGCTCCAAAGCTTCATGTTCTTAAGGTTGAAGATGAGCTTCACAACTCCTCTATATGCAAGGAATCACCACAGATAAATATTTGGTGAAGAAGAAAAGAAAGGAAGATCACAACTCTAGATCCATGTTTTAATCCAAGGTTGAAGATGACCATGGCTTCACCTTAAGGTTAAGACTTGAGATACTTCTTGTAACATCCCTGGCCTGGGTTATGATTTAACCCTAGATGTTTTGCCTAATAAGGTTAAGTAGATTCTTAATCTTATCTTGGGAAAAGTAATTAGGCCTCATAAGAAACTTATGTTTCAATTTTGGTCCTGTTTGAGCAATGTTGAAGAAATGTTTGCTTATTTTGGACTAAAGTGCAAATTACCCAAGTCGAGGGGTTAACTTGCAAATGTTGCATGATAAGATGTTCCTCTGATGTTTAGACATCATAATAATGAATTTGATGTAGTGGTATGGTTTCCACAAGCTTGGGCACCATGATTAAGCTTGTAAAGCAATGTTGTGCATTAAAACCTAGTTTTGGTGAAAAGTGCAATTTACCCAAAACCTAGGGTTAGATATGCAAATTACCACTTCAATAAGGTCCCTAATGTTTCTTGGCATCATGTATAGCAAAGAAAGTGAGATGGGTGCCTCTTTTGAATTAAGTTGGAGGAGAGAGAATCTTGATATTAAAATAATCAAGATTAATGCCTAATTGAAAACCCTAATTTGATTTAGGGCAAAAATGAATAAAAATAATTGAAGGGATTTCAACCAAAATGTTTTGGGTTGATTTTGAATAAGGATGGACGTTCCTTTGCCAAGATAAGGAACGAAAATATCCTAAGTAGGTGAAATTCCACTCACCTTATTATAAGAAAAAGAAAACCCACTCACATATGGATATTAATATAATAAGCATTAAGGTGCTTAATTTGCTTTTCTTTAAATTAAGGATAATGAAGGAGAATTAAAGGAAAAGTAAGGTGCCTCGTCCTTAAGGGATTTTAGGGGGAAGAGGCGGCCATATTTTTGGAATTTAATGCATTTTAATAATGCATTTTCTCTCTCATCAATTTCCTTATAAAAGTGCCTTTTTCAAGCCAAATGAAAGGCTATTTCGGATTTTCTTCTTTCCTTTGCTTGAAAAACCGACCAAGGAGCTAGAGAGGAGAAGGAGGACGACTCCCTACCTGTTGGTAAGCTCTTGACCTTCGTTCTCCTTGATTTCATGGAGGAAATCGAAAATAAATTATGGGTTCCTTCTTATTTCGATCTCCTCTTCAACCCTAGCCAACTTTTGCAATCAAAAGATTGAGGACGAGCCTAGGGGGAGTTTCTAGAGCTTCATCCACCATTAATGGCGTGAGCTTGGAGCTTTGGAGCTCAATTGGAGGCGGGTTTTATAACTCAAACCCTTAAACATTGCTATTGCATCAATTCTCTATGCTTTGTTGATTGATTTCTTCAATTTGATACACTCTTGTTTCTTTGCTGCAATTTCCATCAAGAACGGTTGCTGTTCTTGGTTGTTCGAAGGAAGGGGATGATGACATCATCCTAGATGCTTATCCAAAGAAAATTACCAAGCAAAACCGTTTTGATAGCTACTCCAAATCGTTTTAATTTGATTGGCTATGCGGTTTCAGCAAACCATTTAAGGGCAAACGGTTTGAAACCGTTTGGGAGAAAACGGTTTCAAGACCGTTTGAGATGGTTGAACAAGCGTTGACCGTTTGGGAATTTTGTTCCTAATTATGTATTCTGATAACCCTACAAATTTTAGGGATTAACTCCAAAGGAATCGAGAGTTGAAGGCCAATCAATTAGGCAATCGGATTGAATTATGTGCTGATTTTCAACCTGATTAAATTGATCTGGTTGAGCAAACGGTTTCAAGACCGTTTGAGATGGTTGACCAAGCGTTGACCGTTTGGGATTCCTGTTCATAATTATGTTTGTTAATAACCCTCCAAATTTGAGGGATTAACTCCAAAGGAATAGTGAGTTGAAGCCTAATCAATTAGGGAAACCTAATTGGATTAAGTGCTGATTTTCAATCTGATTTAATTGAACTTTTTGGGCAAACGGTCTCAAGACCGTTTGAGTGCGTTGACTAAGCGTTGACCGTTTGGGATTACTGTTCCTAATGATGTGATCTAATGACTCACAAAATTTTATGGATTAATTCCAAACGAGTCATGAGTTGAAGGCTAATCAATTGGGCTAACCCTAATTGAAATCAGTGCTGAAATCACAATGAGCTAATTTGAGATTTTGGGTTGATTAGCCCAAACGGTCTCAAGACCGTTTAGGGGATCATCCAAACGGTCTCAAGACCGTTTGGGGTCACCTCAAGACCGTTTGGAGGTCTGGGGTCAAGTATAGTTGACCAATTGAAGGTCCAAAGGTACTAATCATATTGCAATGTAGTGCTGATTTGTTGATCAACTTGATAGACCAATCCATGATGATGTTTCACTAGAATCCAAAGGTTGGATGGGCCAAACGGTCTCAAGACCGTTTGGAGCTCATCCAAACGGTCTCAAGACCGTTTTGTGGTCACCCAAGACCGTTTTGTGGTCACCCAAGACCGTTTGGAGGTCTAGGGTTGAGTATAGTTCAGTAGTTGAAGGTCTAGAGATATCAAGTTGACCTGCAATAGATTGCTGATTTGGTGAGCACTTCAATGAACCAAACCCTAATTAGATTGCTTGGATTTGAGTGATATGATGGGAAAACGGTCTCAAGACCGTTTGGAGGTCATCCAAACGACCTAAAGACCGTTTGGTGGTCACCCAAGACCGTTTGGAGGTCTAGGGTTGAGTATGGTTAGGTGTTTGAAGGTCTAAAGCTACCAAGTTGTTATACAATGCAATGCTGATTTGGTGATCAATCCAATGATCCAAACCTTAATTGGATGGCTTGGATTTGAGTGATATGATGGGAAAACGGTCTCAAGACCGTTTGGAGGTCATCCAAACGACCTCAAGACCGTTTGGTGGTTACCCAAGACCGTTTGGAGGTCTAGGGTTGAGTATGGTTAGGTGTTTGAAGGTCTAAAGGTACCAAGCTGTTATACAATGCAATGCTGATTTGGTGATCAATCCAATGATCCAAACCTTAATTGGATGGCTTGGATTTGAGTTATATGATGGGCAAACGGTCTCAAGACCGTTTGGAGGTCATCCAAACGACCTCAAGACCGTTTGGGGTTAGGTCATACCCAATTTGGATAATGGTTCAATAGTTTCAAAGTAACCAATCTTGCATTGATGAGTGTTGTTGGATCTTCGATTCCAAACCCTAATTCAATTGAATCAAGCCCTAATTGATGACCAATTGAGGGTCAATTGAGGGTCAAATTAGTTGAAGGTTGACCTATTAAACTCAATTGAAGTATGAGCATAGGTCCAATTGATGATTGGTTCCATGAATTCAATGGTTGAAGGTCCAATGCAATCAATTGAAACACAATTAGTAGCATGATTGATGCTCAACTTCAAAGCTCTAATTGGTGTTTATAAACCCTAATCCCATTGAGATCAGACCATAATTAAAGTCCCAATTGAGGGGTGAGCCATGATTCAAATGATGATTGAGTTGATGATCCAATTGGTTGAAGTTCCGTTGATTAGAATTGAGTGTGGTTCAATTTGGTTAATTCAATTGGATACCTCATGTTATTGAAAGTCCAATGGATCAAACCTTTTTGAAAACCTAATGTGATTAGGTGGGAGATAACTTTAATGGTACTAGTTATTAATGCATAACAAATGCATGGATCCAATACATGATGTAAATCCTAATTGAGGCCGATTTCATGTATAACCCCATTAAGAGGTTGCCTACATGTGAAATCACTAATTAGGATGAATAGTAAACCCTAATTCATTTGGATACCTTATGTAATGGAGGTCCAATGTGATTATGAATGTACTATTGATCCAATGATGATTAGTAATGACAATCAATGAAAGTACAGAGGTTGAAACCCTAATAGTACCTAAGTGATTAAGTGTCAATTAAGGGATGAATCCCTAATTGCTTATAGGATCGATGACTTGATACACTATGTTAATCATAGTTGTATGTACACGACTAAAGAGTTGATATGACCTAATCAAGTTAATAAGTTGATAGCATGAATTCATACATGAATATGATTCATGTGGTGATTAAGGGTTATGATCCTTAAGCAAAGAGATCATGAAACCCTAAACATGAACATAAACCCTAATTGACAAGGTTATTGAACTCAAACCCTAGTTGAGGGTGTATTCATGTGAAACCCTAATTGAAGGTGTATCCATGTGAAGCCCTAATTGAGGGTGATTTTATGAGAAACCCTAATTGGGAATGATTAGTAAACCCAAATTATGGGCAATGTGATATGAAACCCTAATGAAGGGTGATGCTATATGCAATCCCTATTCTAATGAAGGGAAATGGTATGTGAAACCATAATCCCCTAATAAAAGAATAGAATTCATACTTGAATATGATACATGAGATTTGTGATGGAAATCCTAATCCTAGTAAAGGATTAAGGGTAATACTGATACATGAGATGTGTGATGGAAATCCTAATCCTGGTAAAGGATTAAGGGTAATACCCTTGAATTATTAATATATTGTTTTTGCATGGTGATGATAGATAATTGATGTGATGCTATCATATGTGCTAACCATGTAGGTATCATGAGATGATGAGCATAGCCAGGTATGAGCTATGATGTGTTATTAGTTTGAATTTGTTTATTGGGCCTTGTGTGCCATAATATACCTTGTGCCCGGTAAGAGGTAGCAAGAGAGTTGATGGGCCTCAAGTTCCATGATGGATGCTTGTATAACAAGTATCATGCTTATCTTAGTCAGATGACCTAAAGGTGTTAATTGCTGGAGAATGTGGTAACAATGCTCAGGTGATGAGCTAAGGGTTTAATTACCCAGAATCACATGTTAGTGCATTGAAATTGTGAAGGGATGAGAATTCCCAGTGTTGAAATAAGGGATTGAGATCCCAACACCTTGTGAAAAGAGTGTGGCTACAGGCCATGACTCCACAATGATAATGCCAGGCTTTAGTTATATGATCTAAGCCTGAAGAACGTTAATGCAGTGATAATGATTCTGTAGTTTGAATAGATGTTATACATGTTCTTCATATTCCTTAAAGGATAAATGATATGTTGATTCTATTTTAACTGTAATGCTTCTGACATAGAATGATGTTCTAAACTGTTAGACATTTACCTGCTGTCAATTAAATATGATTTCTCTATTCATATTTATCTTCTTAAGTTACAATAACAATGTTTCTGGCGGAGAGTTATATCTCTCGCTGGGGCAATTTTTATAATTGTCTCACCCCCGTGGGAACCACATTTTTAGGTGGACGCGAACGAGGAGACAGGAATCCTTCAGGAGGTGAAGGACATCAGCAGTAGCAGGGACAACAGTAAAGTCTCAAGTGGAGACATTGACTGTCATGTCATGTTCAGATGTATATAGAAGTCCTATGTGTCGTCTCTGTACTCTCAGGTCCTTGGAGTAGTAGTTAATGATTTCGAGATTTTGGCTTAGTGCCTCGAGGGTTTTATACTACATGTGTACAGTTAAGACAGAGTAGTTAATGTTTGTATTCCTCGAGAAGCAAAAGTACATGAGATGTATATATATGAACCAGGATGTAAAGTTTTACTTTGGTTCTGAATGAAAAAGTTTTCCTATGAATGGATCCCTTTGCAAAAAGTTTTAATTTTTAGTGATTTTCGCTAATCCGCTGCTTGATGAACGCTTCCGCATTAGTTAATCTTATTTTCGCGAGACGGTCATCACACTTCTTGCTCCTTAGCACCATGCATGATACCTCATTACTTGTGCATGATATCCCTTCACTTGTGGATGATATCACTTCACTTGTGGCTGTTATCACTTCACTTGTGGCCGATAACACTTCACTATGGCCGATATCACCTTGCTATGGATGATATCACTTCACTATGGCTGATACCAAGGCTGTATGCATGATACCCCTTCACCATGCACCAATATATAAGAGAAAGAGGATGGTATGATTCGAAAAATTTCACTGGTAGGTGAAAGGAATGGTATATATAGTTGTGGTTCATGGAAAAGAGTGTATATGAGGTGTCATTGTTTTACACTACTAGGTGCCATGTGTCCATGCATGGTTGACACGTGTCCCTGCATGAATATTTACCTTGACATGAAAAACACTTGAGGATAATCTAGGGATAAAATTTCGGCCCTTAGTTATCTTGTTGAGCAAGGTATTTCAACTCAACATCACTTTATTCACAAACCAATACACTTTTTCTAAGGAAAGTTGCAAGTTGTTACACATCACCTCCTTGAGGTGCTTAGCCCATCATGGCAAAGGACAAGAGTTCAAAAACCGATATGAGACTCCCTCTATGGCTCCTTGGCCAATAGGCACTCTCATAACAAGTCTACAACTCGATACAACTCATATAAGGGCTTCATATTCAACCCTTTCTTGGTCTTTTCATCACCAAGAGTACCATAACTCAAAGATAATTCAAACATGGTGTCTCCTTCTTTCTCTCTCTTCTAGATGACATTAGGATAGTTATTATTGTTCATATAATTTGAAACTTGGCACTTAAGCCAATTGGGACCCAAGAAACATGATTTTGGAATTATATTTCACTTTTGGAACTTCCTTTATTGATTTCTAATACAATTATAGTTGTATGCCCGTCATCATTATATTATCATAACAATACATAATTATCATCATTATTTACTATTAAGTGTCCCATTGTCTTCATAGTACTACCAAAAGAGTTGTTTTTTGATAATTTGCACGAAATTCCATATTTTACTTATTTAACATTTTCATTCCATTAATTGAATATTTATTTAAATAATGATATATTATTCATATTTATGGACATGGAAACACCAATTATTACTCCTATTTGTGTATTAATCATATTATACTTATTATACATAATTTGCATATTTAGTTAGAAAAGAAAACATATGTGACATATTTAATGAATTTACTTATATGTTTGCACTCAATTAAGTTATTTTGTTAATATGAGTGTATTGTGATATGTGATGTTGATTATAGAACCTATTGCAACATATTGTGTTATATTCATTGACAATGTTCATTAAGGTATAATTTTATCCTTGTTTGGTAAAATATAATGAACCAAACATTCTAAACTCCTAATCATGGGCATAGGATAAGATCTAAGATTTTAGGACAATACACTCTCCACCTAGGGATTGGAAGCCTACCCCACGAGAGAGGACAAAGTGGATGTTGTCAGTATAAAAGCCTCTATGTGCATATAATAATGATTGGACAACATTTAGGTAAAAAGTAAAACAAATATTATAACAAGACCTCCCAAACATAAGAGAAATAATCATCCAATTGGATATCAAAAGAAATCTTCATATAGTAAGACAAAAGTTATATGAAGAAACAATCAAGTTTACAATTATCAATTCTTTCCTTAAATAACAAATTTGAGCAACAACAAAAAAACTTTTGCATGCATATTAAATATTAGGCTACAAGCATCTAAAAGCATGGCCAAAACACTTCAACATTTTGTGCCTATAAAGGAGGTGAGAGCATCCGCAATCCTAAATAGTGGTATGTATTTCTAGTGAGAGCACCTAGAGCTGAGGTGAGAGCACCATAAGCTCAAATATAGGAAAAGTTGTACGATGGGGTCAGAGCCCATAATGTACCACCACTAATAGATAATAATATTCTATAAAATAAAACATGCATATAATAGAGAAGGCAAATAAGTTCAGTCTGAATAAATAAATAAATTTAGGGTTTCCATTATGAAATGGAACAATAGGATGCAATAATAAAACAAGGGTTGCAAACTGAATAAGTATAAAAAAGATCAAATAAAAGAGATTTAATTTGCATTTTTAACTGTCTATAAGAGAATTTTAGTGAATTGGACTCAATTGGTAAAAACATGTATAATCAAGTGGCATATAGAGCAATATGTCACAATCAAATCATAAATGGAGAGAGGAATATGTAAATTGTCCAATATGGTTTAGAAGGGAGTGCTACATACCTCAAGGATGTTTTCTAGATCCAACCCAAGGTCCAAAGCTACCTATTAAATATTCAGATGAATTAGGGTTTTTAATTCCCATGAATAAAACCTAAAAATGACCCTTTTATTATAACTGATTTGGGTTATGCAAATTAAATAATCAGATAGGTTATGATTTCTCAATTCTAAAATATAAATATTTATTATTTCTGACTTCTAAATCATTATATGTGACTTTTATAAAATTAAAGATAATTAGGAAAATCCATAAAAATCATGTATTTCATTAATTGGAATTAGGTCACAAAAAATATACCAAATGGTAGATTGCATTTTTCTGATTCCAAAACATTCTTACTTTATTTTCCTTTAATTATATAATTAGTTATGAATCATTGAAGTTAAGTCAAATTACCAAATTATAAACCAAAATTTATTTCATAATTAGTGATGTGGTATGAAATAAAATTATCCCATCATATTTTGTGATAGGATAAGTTGGTAATTTTAGAGAGATCCAAAGGTCACACAATCATATGAATAAAAAATGTTGAAAAGGCACAAAAGCCAAAGATAGTGTGACATTAAATAAACTGATACAAGGGCAAAAGCGTACACGATTGAAGGTCATCTTCTTTACCTAGTTCCCTCAAGCGACAAAAACATGAACTCAATCATTGGATCTTGATTATAGAAATCTCAAAACCAACTCCAATGATTAACACATAAAAATGACCCTGACACTGAGTTTTTCATTCTATGTCGGACTCAAAACAAACTGCATCATATATCTAGGAGGAGTCCCATAACGCCTACATATCCATCTACCATGGTAGGTCAGGATCCATAGGGTGGAAAGGCAAGAATAAGGAAATACAATTAAATACATATAATCTAAGATTCAGAATAAGAGGACAAAAATACTGACAATGGAAACAAGCTACAAAGCCAAATTTCCTAGTTGTTGTATTGAGTCGGTAACATGTTGAAGGAGATACAAAAAGTGGGATTCATGCATATACATTTTGTGGCAGACAACTCTCAAAAACATAATTAACTAATGCGGAAGCGTTCACTAAGCAGCGGATTACCAAAAATCACTAAAAATTAAAACCTTTTTATCAAAGGATCCATCAAAGGAAAACTTTCTCACATAGAACCAAAGTAACATAATTACATTCTTGTTCATATGTACATATTCCGTATCATCTCCTTTTGAGAATTACAAGCATTAATTGTCCTATCAAGCTAAACACAGGCAGTATAAAATCTCGAGGCACTGAGCCAAAATCTCGAAAGCACTAACTACTACTCCAAGGACCTGAGAGTATAGAGATGACACATAGGACTCTATCTACATCTATACAAGGCATAACAGCTAGTGTCTCCACCTGAGACTTCACTGCTGTCCCTGCTAATGTTGCTGCTACTGTCCTTCACCTACTGAAGGTTTCCTGCCTCCTCGTCCGCGTCCACCTAAAAATGTGATTCCCACGGGGGTGAGAGAATTGTAAATTGCCCCAGCAAGAGATATAACTCTCCACCAGAAACATTATTATTGCAGCTTAAGAAGATAAATATGAATAGAGGAATCATATTTATTTGATGGCAAATATTTTAATGTCTAACAGATTAGAACATTATTCTTATCAAAAGCATTGCATCTATAACTTGGTAGAACAACATGTCACTTATCCTTTAAGGAATATGAAGAACATGTATAACACTTATTCACTATAGAATCATTACCACAACATTAACTCTCTTCAGGCTTAGATCATATATCTAATGCCTGGCATTGTCATTGTGGAGTCATGGCATGTAGCCATACTCTTTTCACAAAGTGTTGGGATCTTAGTCCCTCAACTCACCAAGTACATTTCCACTTCTTACCAAATCCATTATCATGATTATATAATCTGGGTATTTGAACCCTCATCTCATCATAGAACACTTGTTACCATTTATTAGGTAACTTCATACCTTTAGGTAATCTGACCAAGAACATTCTATTTTTTGCTACACAAGTACTGCACATAGATCATAAAGCTCATATCACCTCTCATTACCCCTTAATAGGCAACAAGGCATATTATGACTTATAAAGCTCATAAACAATCTAAGATAATGATCACATCATGTGACATACATAACTCATTGAGTATGGTTTACCTCTCACTAAGCAACAAGGCAATTAAAAACTTATAAGGTCTATAAAACATATTCAGTGTACAGAACATCATAGCCCATACCTGGTTGTGCTCATCTTCTCAATATATCTGCATGATTAGTAATCATGATACAATTACATATCAGTACTATGCAATACAAGGGTTATCTTATTACATTCATAACCCATTAGTCTGTACTTGAGCTTCACATAGGATTACTTTGTATTGGATCTTCACATAGAATCACCCTGTATTAGGATTTCATATAGCATTACCATGTATTAGGGTTCACATATCATTAGCTTGTATTAGGGTTCACATAGCATTACCCTGTATTAGGGTTTCATATATCATTACCCTGTATTAGGGTTCACATATCATTAGCTTGTATTAGGGTTCACATAGCATTACCATGTATTAGGGTTTCATATAGCATTACCCTGTATTAGGGTTCACATATCATTAGCTTGTATTAGGGTTCACATAGCATTACCCTATATTAGGGTTCACATATCATTATCTTGTATTAGGGTTCACATAGAATTATTAATATGGATAATATAAGTATTCAATCATACTTATTTATTCTCATCATTCACCCTTAAATGAATTATCAACACATAGCATGAGTTTCTCTCTCCTCTTTGCCAGAATATGATTACATCATAGTTTATAGGTTTGGATTAACCTTTTTGTAAGGCATGTTAGCCTACACTCAACAGGGTACATTACATCTCAATGTGACCATTGACATGACACATCTCATGTATCATTCATCCAATTATATTGGACTTATAACACATCAAGGTATACCAGTATTGGGGTGTTGGATGTGATATCTATCATATCTTGATGTATCACTTCCCTCAACACATTTATCTTACTTGAGTTCATACACTTAGCTTGTATTAGGGTATTACCCATCCTAATATTTTATGCACCAGTTCATCACATTTATCATGTAAGGTAGTGGTCATTAGTCACTCACTTAGAATATACAACCATTGCCAAAACTATGGACTCATCCTTAAGTTAGGAATTAACAAAACGGCCATGCTAGGTCACTTGCAAATCAACTCCAAGTCAAGCATAGAGAACCACGGTCGTGCAGCCAAGAACGGTCGTGCAAGGGGAAGCTACCACGGTCGTGGTACCTTGCACTGTCGTGCTACAGAAGATCATCATGACTGTTTTACACCACCACGGCTGCCATCATCCAACCCCTTTATCTTAATTAGGAATAGTATTCTCCATATTTATAATTTGAGGATTCACATAGAATATTCCATACATCTGTAGATTTCACATAGTATTATTTTCTAATAGAGTTTTACATAATCATCCTTCTATATCAAGGATTCACCTAGTATTATGTGAAATTAGGATTTCACAACACATCACCCAGTGATAGGACTTCACATAGAATTAGTAGCACAACCCTATATTAGGGTTTCATATACCTTTATCCCATTTTAGGGATTAGGGTTTATCATTCGCATCCAAGTGGGGTTTCTCTTTCCTCATACCCAAATTAGGGTTAGGATATAAAATTCCCATTAAATTAGGGTTTCCTTCATTGTTACACTAAGTTAGGATTATATCATCACCCTAGATTTATGATAGCACTCATCTTTGCCCTAGATTAGGGTTTCACACATAGCTTTGTTTTAATTAGAGTCTCACACATAGCATTGCTCTAATTAGGGTTTCATACATAGCATTGCTTTAATTAGGGTTTCACACATAGCTTTGTTTTAATTAGAGTCTCACACATAGCATTTCTCTAATTAGGTTTTCACACATAGCATTGCTTTAATTAGGGTTTCACACATAGCATTGCTCTAATTAGGGTTAAGGCTCATTGATTAGGGTTTCATGATGTCATTATTATGGATCAACCCTTATCACATAGTTTACTCATAATGAGAGAATTAGGGCTTAATTATATAAGCATTCATCTCTCTCATTCTCTCTCTCATACTCTTTAGGATGTTAACTACTCCAAGATTAATCTAGGCCAACTCTTCACTTGAGTACACATAGCTAGGGTAAACCTTCACAATCATCATGGGTCTATATCTTTAATAATCACATAGCTGATTGACCTTTGATCATATTAAATGTCCAAATGGTCTAATCAATTAGACCATCAATTATATAAGGGATTCAAAAGATTTGACCAATTAAACTTTCAATTCCACAAAGTGATCAGTTGGGTTAACCATTGAAATCTTCAAATGCATTAAGTATCTAAATAGGTTCACCATATTGGACCTTCAATTACATGAGGTATTCAAATGGATTAACCATGTTGATCTTCATAAAGATAATTACTTAGACCCTCAATGATCTTGGTTCTCATACATCAATTGGTTGAAAACCATTTGAACAAGTTATACTTGAAACCAATTGGACAAGGTAGGTATTGAAAACCATTTGCACTTTGGGTCTCCAAACGGTTTGGGATCGTTTGGTCCCAAATGGTTTTGAGACCGTTTGGTCCAAACCTTCTCAAAACTGCATGGACCAAAAAGATACTTCATCACTCAATCGACTCAATGTTTCAATCCATGGACCAATTATAAATTGAATCACTAAAGCATTCATCAATTGGAACACTGAATCACCATTCAATTAGTCCTTCAATTTAGGGTTTTGAACCCAATTGAACTAGGTTTTATAATCAAGAAACCATCACTTAGGGTTTGAAATCGAGGATCCATCAATGGTTGACATTGTGGAACCAAATCAATAGAAATCAATGAACTATCATCATCATATGATATGACCTGACCTCAAACGGTCTTGGATGACCACCAAACGGTCTTGAGACCATTTGGTTGATCTCCAAACGGTCTTGAGACCGTTTTCCCATTACATCATCAAAAACCATGACATCCAATTAGGGTTTTGGACCATTGGATTGATTATCAAATCAGCACTTAGTTGCAATTTAATTTGGTATCTTTGGATCATCAAATACCCAACCATGCTCAACCCTAGACCTCCAAACGGTCTTGGGTGACCCTCAAACGGTCTTGAGACCGTTTGGGTGATTCCCAAACGGTTTTGAAACCGTTTGGGTCAATCAACCCAAACCATCAACTTATTCAATTGCAAAATCAGCACTTAGCCGATTAGGGTTGATATTATATCTTTGGATCTTCAAACACTTATCCATACTTAACCCTAGACCTCCAAACGGTATTGGGTGACCCCCAAACGTTCTTGAGACCGTTTGGGTGATCCCCACTCGGTTTTGAAACCGTTTGGGTCAATCAACCCAAACCATCATCTCAATCAATTTCAAAATCAGCACTTAGCCGATTAGGGTTTGCAATTAAGGAATCATACACAATTGAAACCTTCAAGATCAACCAATTAAAACCATTGGATCAATATCCAAGTACCACAGCATATATCTTCAAATGGTCAACCATCCCAAACGGTTTGGGACCCAAACCACCAAATGGTTTGCAAACCGTTTGGTCACCAAACGGTTTGGTGAAACCGTTTGGTCCCAACATTGAAACGGTTTGCCCTAGATATTTTAGGAGGTGTGTGCTTATGATGATGTCATCATCATCAAGCTTCAAACTCACGAAATCTACTATAATTTCCATGGAGATTGCATCAATCAACCAAGCTTAATTTTAGAAATGTAGAAATGATCACCAATTGATAAGGAATTGATTGCAATAATAAAATTAAGGGTTCAAGTTATAAAACCCACCTCCAATTGAGATCCAAAGCTCCAAGATCACAGAAAAAATGGTGGATGCAACTCCTTTCACTATTCCAAGGGTCGTCCTCAAGCTTTGAGTGAAAAGAATTGGTTAGAATTGAAGAGGGGATCGAGATATGAAGAATTCATCCATTGATTTTCAATTTTCACCATGGATTCAAGGTGAAAGGAGGTCAAGAACCTTACCAACAGGTTTGGGGTCGTCCTCCTGATCCTCCACAGCTCCTTAGTCGTTTTCCAAGCAAGGGGAAAGAAAGGAATCTGAAAAAGCCTTTGTTTTGGCTTGGAAAAGGTACTTTTATAAGAAAATTGATGAGAGAGAAAATACTTTATAAAAGTCCTTTAATTCCAAAAAATTTGCCACCACTTTCCACTTGGTTTCTTGAATGAAAGGGAATCTCTATCCCCACAGAGATCCCTTCCATTATCCATGAATTAAGGGAAAAGAAATTAAGCACCTTAACCCTTATAATAAGAATATCCATATGTGAGTGGAAATTATTTTCCTTATAATAATGGTGAGTGGGATTTCACCTCCTTAGGATATTCTCGTGCCTTTGCAAGGCTTTAAACTCATCCACAGACATATGAATCCAACCATTTTAATTTTGGTTGAAGGCCCTTTAATTATATATTCATTTTTGCCCTAAATTAAATTAGGGTTTCACTTAGGATTAAATCTTGATTATTTTAATATCAAGATTCTCTCTCCTCCAACTTAATTCAAATGAGGCGCCCCTCTCATTTTCTTTGCTCTATATGATGCCAAGAAACATTAGGGACCTTATTGAAGTGGTAATTTGTATATTGAACCCTAGATTTTGGGTAAATTGCACTTTACACCAAAACATGTTTTAATACACAAGGATTGCTTTACAAGCTTAATCTTGGTGCCCAAGCTTGTGAAAACCATACCACTACATCATATTCATTCTTATGATGTCTCCACATTAGAGGAACATCTTATCATGCAACATTTGCAATTTAACCCCTCAACTTGGGTAATTTGCACTTTAGTCCAAAATAAGCAAACATTGCTTCAACATTGTTCAAACAGGACCAAAATTGAAACATAAGTTTCTCATGAGCCCTAATTACTTTTCCCAAGATAATATTAAGCATTTACTCAACCTTATTATGCAAAACATCTAGGGTTAACACATAACCCAGGTCAGGGATGTTACACATATAATCAGTGGATCTAAGCACATGAGAAGCTTTTGTAAGGTCCAACTGAGTAAACTCAGGTGACGATGGCTCTAATGGTGTCGACCTTGTCTCTGAAGTCAGGCTTAGGCATCCTAGGTGTTGGGTGATTTGGAGGTATACACAAGGGTGAGAGAAGTAAGTAAGGTGAAAAAAATCCATTCTATATTGTTGTGCATAGGTTATGGGGTAGCTACTCATAGGCTAGGAGGACCAGACTAGATGAGGAGTCCAGACGGAGGGGAAATAGGGATGCGATAAAATCCTCCATCAACATGGAACTTGGGGCTACAAAACCTAGTGGAGTTCAGCATCAATAGATTCACCTTCACATGAGGATTATGAAAAACAAGATATTTGAGAGAGAGGAGGATCAGAGAGAAAGATATCACCAGGGAGAAGGAGTTGATTGTCCCTCATATTGTAAAGTCTAGACACATATAGGAAACCTGGTGAAGAGGAAAGCATCCCATAAATCTGAGTATGGTCCAGACTGGGGAAAAGAATAGTCTGTGTCACACAAGGACCTTATGTGAGAATCTGGAAAATTCAGCGATGTATGTGTGACATCAAATTCTGACATAAATCGAATAAACCATAGTCTGGCTCATATTGGGATTGATAATTAGATGGTTTTCTTATCCACACTAATTGAGATATCTTGTATTATCCAATTAAGTTGAAACTTGAGATCTAGAATTATTAGGACCTAAACAATCTAATTTTGGTATTAGATTTAGGTTCTAAGATTATCTAGTATGAGTTTTAGTACAATTAGGGTTTAAGTAAAATATCTCATTATCTATTATTATATGTTACCATTATCCTCAATATTTAAAATTTAGAGTTCTAATCCCCTCATATTTTCACCATCATCGTTATTTTATATTATCTCAAACGAAATAGGTTATTTTATTCAATTTCTCATTAAGTCCATTAATGTCACATTAACTTAAATAATGGCACATTACCCATTTCTATCTTCACGAGAAGTCTAATTCTTGTCCTGTTACACACATTAAGCACACAAGATACCATCCCAACCATTTATGCACATTTGTACACTACAATGTTTAATAATCGCATTTGGGTCATTATATGTGCATTAGTGATCAATTTGACATATATTTTATAATACTCATTCACATCTTAGGCTATGGTTAGGTTATTAGGTAGATATGAGTGTTAATGATATGTGATGTGACTATATAACATAAAGTCACTAAATGTATCATGAATGTCATAAAAGACACATATATTAGTGTTAGTGATTAACTATGCATTAGAATACAAATAGGCATGTCAGGGCATACCTTTAACCTTGTTTAGTCAACACTAATGATCCAAGCACACTAACCTCTTATTCATGGAATTAGGGTCTCTAAAGTCAAGATAGCCAAATCTCAGTATGTTACAGTTGTTGTGGTTATTGTTGTTATCCCCTTCTTTCATATGCATTGAAAGAGGACCCCAAGGTTGTCTTGCTTCAAGGAAAGCTTCTTGAGATATTCTACTGTGAGAATGAGCTTAAAACTATCTTTGGCTTTGTCTACTTTGAGGACACCTCCTCATCCTCAGCTGGATTGGGATTGAGTTTCATAACTTATGTTGACGAATACCCAAGCACTATAGAAGTTTTGGAATATGAAGTTTCCTCTATATGAGGAATCAAGGAATGTGTTGGTTTTGTCATCAACACCCCGATAAAACTTCTTAATCAACTAAATTTGAGAAATTCCATGATGTGGAAAAAAATGGAGGATCTCCTTGAATTGCTCCCAAGCTTATGCTAAGGATTCACCAGGTACCATGGAAAATTGTGTGAAATGTTCCCAGATTTCATAGGTGAGGGACAAGGGTAGTATCTCTCTAGAAACTTGGAATGGAGACCTTCCACGGTGGTGATGTGCTCACCCTCCATGATGTTATATGAGTTGTTGGCTTGACCAAACAATGAATATTTAAAAAGCCAAAGTTTCACGTCATCTTCAAAAATGCTAGTTATTTTGTGTAAGGCAAAAAGGTCAGAGAAGTGTTGGAGGTGATCTAGACAATTATCACCCTTATTTCCAGTGAAAGCACTACTCTGGAGCATGGTGATCTACTACATGCAGATCTCAAACTGTGGTGCAGTGATGGTGGGAGGCATGACCATATGATGTGCATCATCAGGCTTAGGGACTGAGAAGTCCTTAAGCTACTTCTGGCACTCTACTTCAAGTGTTGGATGTCCTGGGCCATTTTCTTAGAGGCCATGGTTTCCCTTGTCTTCTGGACAAGAGCCTCTCTCTATGCGTCTAGAGCCTAGTTCACCTGATGGTTGATTTCTTCCTTAGCCATTCTGTTTTGAAAATATCAGTTTATACAGTGAAAGTTTATGTTGGTCTCTGGATCAAATACAAATGGTGTAGATTCAAAGTTTTATGAGTGCTTCATACACACTTAGTACTTGAAAAGAGAGTTGGCAACAACAAAAATCAAGAAATAATAGTTTTAGTAAATTTGAATGCTTATCAATTGAAAAGAAAGCCCTGATTATGAAAAATAATGGGGTTCGAGAGCTATTCTATTTCTCATGGCTATGTTGCCAAAATTTATGTGAGTTGTTAGCACATAAGAATTCTCTAAGAAGGATTATCCTAGGTTTTGAAGCTTTAACACAATTGAAACTAACTCATAGGAAAGGGGACATACCAACTATAGTATAGTAAGGGATCGAATCCCAAAGGACAACATTTTAAAGAAATTGTTTTAAACCAATTGTTGAGAACAATATTTAAATTTGTGGCTGAGAATGATTATGAACTAAGTTTTGGAGATTGCAAAGAAAAAGTTGATTAAACTAAGGGTTTAATTCAATGTAAAGGCACTGAGATGTCTGGGTTTGACCATCATCACCTATGTACCTGTCTGATTGTTACAACTCAACTAAATGCCTTAATAATCAAACTAAGACCAAGTGAATTTGTCTCCTTTTGACATACAGATTCACACATACTAAATTCCATGTGGGCTTGAGGTCTTGTTACCCACAATTCACTATTCAAACATCGTATAGGATCCCTTTTGTGTTTTCATTCATTCAATAATATAATCCTAATTTATGTAATCTCTACACTTAGGATTGTATCAAACATGCTAGAAGTGTGATCAATTTGAATAACATGCAACAAACAAATGGAGAACATTTCAATCATGTGAGGAAAATTGAGTTTAATAACAATAAAATAGAGTACGGCAAATGATTCTACTCCCCATGCCCCAATGAGAAAGTCTATTCACTCATGTTAGAAGTAAAAATGCATATGTAAGAAGAGAGAGGAAACATCATGTCACTAATAGAGAAGACAGGAGCATCACATGGACTCTGTCTACTATGGTTCCCTCTCGCTTCAATGTATCCAAAGAACTCTACTAGGATCTTCTTCTTCCTCATTGTATCCTTTAGCCTTCTTGCTTTGAAACACCTCTGGCTCAAGGGAGAATAGAATGATTGTCAATTAGGTCAATTTTTTATTCCAAAATAGCCATGGCTAGCAGTTGCAAAAGCAGTCCTACTTGCCACGATGATCAGGCGACCAGGTTTTTGTTTGGTTTTGTGGAGAAAATATGCGTGGAGGAAGCAACAAAAAAATTCCATGCAACCCGAAATAGGATCTTGTCAACAATAGCGTATTCGGAAAGAGTGTTCGTGGGATATACCTTATCGCAGAGCAAGTCTGGCGATGTCCCATTGCACAATGGTGTGCAACATTGTTGGCCTACATAGGTGGAAATTCTCTCCCCTTCGTTGAGTGTGTCGCCGGAAGATCTGGTAGCGCTCCTTTCGTGTGGTGATGTACGTCGCTCGTAGCGCGTATGGATGGTAGTTGACGTCCTTCGAACACAAGCATCTCAGCATCTACGTCTCTACTTCATCCATGTAGATGGACTGGAACTCCACTTCACACTTCCTAGGCCGGCAGGAAGGAGTAGCCTCTGTGTGGCGACGTGCTAACGTCGTGTTGCTCTCCTTTCTCTCCTGAGGATGGTGACAGCTAGGGTTTACGTACGTTAGCATAAACGGAAAAGCCTCTCTCAATATCTTATCGAGATATCGGCCGTCAAACCCCTTTAAATAGGAGATAGAAGGAATTCGGGTTTCCTAAACCCATCGATAAACAGAAAGACTATGTTAATTAAAATGCTCTTGGATTAATTAGAATATTTTGGAATTAATTAATTAATAAAAATAATCATATTAATTGATTAATTAATATCTAACTCCATACAATCGCTTGGGATGGCTCTATGGGCATATATATATATATATATATATATATATATATATATATATATATATATATATATATATACCAACAGTTTGGTCAACTGATCACTTACATGACAGAGTGGATGTTGACCTTTTGGTCAGCCAACCAACCTAACTATTTGTATGATTAGCATCCTAAAGAGGTTTCTAGAGAATCTCTTGGTCGGTTGATCTTAGGAGGGTTCCACTCGATCTCGTGAATAACTGAAGCCATTATGGGTATTTTACTTGGAAGCACCACAACTAATCAATCGATCAACATGTGAGGTTGGCCTATCAAACATCTTTCAAGAAACACTGGAAGCAAGCAATTTTGGGAATTAACTTGATTGGCTAATCAATAAGGGGGAATGGTCGATCTTGTAATCTTTTGAGACACTATGTTATAGGTGTATCAATAGATCATGGTGGTGGGTCGCCCGGTCCTTTGGTGTGAATAAGTCAATAGAGTCCCTGGAAATACATTTTGAGCGACTGGTGCACGGGTTTTGAGTTGCTTTTACAGGCCCATTTTATACTTGTTTTGTGCATTTATTAGTCAATTAATTGATCATATTTGCATAAATCATTATTGTTGACCTATACACTCTATTTGCATCAAATTATGCTTATTTTATCATATTTACATGATTTTATGTATTCCCTAGCCTTATACACATTTTTCTGCATGTTTCAGGTACTTTATGTGCAATGCAGAGTTGGTGCCACTGACCATCACAGATCACAGTCGGTGCCACCGAGATAGTAGTAGTGGCCAGGAAATAAGAGAATAGAAGACTCGGTGCCACTGACACTCACTGTCGGTGCCACCGAGATTGATTCAGAGAGGCAGACCAATTATATGCATCATATCGGTGACACCGACCATCACACGTCGGTGGTACCGACTCAGTAGGGCAAAGGTCACAATCCAAAGCAGTCGGTGCCACCGACTCTATCGGAAATCAACAATCTGATCAGATCACCCAGATCTGACGGTCTACGTTATGTGGTACCGTAAGTTGGTCTATGACCTAGAAAAGAAAAGCCATACCTAGAGAGCATCTCACGTTATGTTGCACACAACCGGAGAAGAGTGAGAGAGGAGTATTGACCTGAAGGACGTCAACCGGGAGATCTGAGCACCTCTGACAGACAATTTTGCTACCGGAAGATTGCAGAATGTGCATTTCTCGAGAAGGATCATTTGGAGCATCTTCTCTCCAGGGGTTACACAAATTTCCTTCATGTTTCCCACATTTTTCTCCTCTCTCCATGTATTTGTATTTGAAAACCATGTGGGGCTAAACCCCTCCTTTCCTTAGGACCCCGGAGTAGCCCGTGGAATCGTTGTATCGACTTTTGCATGAATTAATATAGATTTCTCTTTATTCCTGGATATATAACTGCAAAATTGAATTATCTATCTATGTTTGATCACCATCGGTAGAATGTTATACTGATAATTTCTCTAGAAGGAGGATTAAAAGTTGGAAAATCACAAGTTATACACTTTCTTACGCATTCCTTGGAAAAGGTAACGTGCAGTTAGTGGAAAGAAACCCAGAGTTTTTGATAATGCACCTAGACTAAGATATAAATTGCTACATACGTAGAATTGTCTTAGATCTAGGTAGTGGATTGCACCGTGGAAGGGGGAAAACCTGACTATAGGCTTTTTGTCTAGGGTAGGAGTAAAATTTATATTAATTTGGCAGAAATAAGATAATACGAGACCCCGTGGTGAAATTGGTAATCCTAAGGAATCCACATCATTTGAATCAATCACCCTTTATTTTTGTTTAATTTTCTTTTGCTTTGTTTAAACTTAAACTCAATCTTTTAATTGGCTTAGCAGACCGCATTGTAGTTAGTAGTATTCACTGAGACTACATCTCCCTGAGTTTGACTCGGGCCTCACATAGGCCTATATTACTTGACGTGCACACTTGTGTTTATACGTACGGTTTTAGTGTGTCAAGTTTTTGGCACCGTTGTCGAGGAGATGGCAAGTTTTCAGCACAACGAGTGTTGCGGTCGGCCACTCTAGGCCACTTTTTATTTTTCTTGTAATTTTATTTTAATCTTTTGAACTGAATTGAAAATCTTATTTATCTTTTTCAATTATTAGTACTAGTTCATACACTGTTATTTGAAATTACAAGGTACTAGTAAAGAAACAATGGGTGACATACCTATTAAGAAACAAAATATGAATGTAGCACAATAGAAGATTGATCCATGACTTATTGCACTTGTCAAGTCACAGGTTTTTCACGGGCATACTCATGAAGACTCGGTGGCACACATCAACAACTTTGTGGAGTGTTGTGACATGGTGAAAGTGGATAGGTTCCCACAAACAACTATTTATCTGAAGTTGTTCCCATCATCACTGGTGGATAAGGCAAAAGAATAGATGCACAACCTGCCAAAGGAATCGATTGAGACATGGGATCAAATGATCGAGACGTTCTTTGAAATGTACTTTCCTCTGGAAAAGACAAATGAGCTGGTGAGGAACATTCACAATTTTAAACAACAGGCGGTTGAGTCATACTCTGAGGCTTGGGAGCACTTTCAGAACATGCTCAGGAAAGTCCCACACCATGGAATAGATCTGGAGAACCAAGTAAAGATGTTCTATTTTGGGCTCCATAAAAACGAACGTGTCACTCTAGACAGTGCAGGCACAGGGTTCTTTCTCAACAACCCACCATCTAAGTGCCACGAGATTCTGTAGAATATGGATAAAAACCAATCATGTGGTAATGAGAGAGAACACCCAGAGCACATCAATAGCATGGTAGAGTATAAGGCAATCAATGCATTGAATGAAAAACTTGATTTGATTGCTAAGAAGATATATCAGAAGGAAGAAGAAGAAGAAGAAGAGGCAGAAAAAGTCAAGTACATGAGGTAGGGGTATAGAAACAATGAAGGAGATAGTATCAATGAGATGCTAAGGAAACTGCTCCAGCAAAATGAGTTGTTCATAGGACAGACACAGCAAGTTCTTACAAAACCATGGGGCACAGATACAGAACATGCAGTATCAAATTTCTCAAATTATGGAGGAGACAGCTTCCATGAAGAAGATCATTCAGTGAGAACCTACTGAGAATGAAGCACATGCACAACAACATCAACAGGTTAAATACATCTCAGTTAACAAGGAGTCGGAGCCCCCTATTGAGGAGATACTTGAGCGGAACATCATGCAGTTAGATATGGAATATGTCCCCAAAGTTCCATACCCTCGTAGTTTGTATGGACTACCGGAAGGGTGTAGAACGCCACACAAGGAAGAGCAGGTGAAGGCTCTACTCCATAGTGGAGAAACCACAGTCAATGAGGAGACACCTACAAGCAAGGAGAAGCAGCCACAAGTCATGCCATCCACAGAAGATGTGTCAAATTCTACCTCAGAAGGTGGTCTTGAAGCAAGCTTAGGGGAGGAGATCCTCAAAGTTCCTTATGTTCCACTGCACAAGCGCATAGAAAAGCCAAGTGTGCCATTCCCAGATAGTCTGAAGCTGAGGAAAGAGCAAAGGCACTTTAGGAAATTTCTTGAGATCTTCCGAAAGCTCCACATCAACATTCCATTGGTAGAAGCAAGAGAGAAAATCTCGGCATATGGAAGATTCATGAAAGATATCATCAACAAGAAGCGACAGATCAAAGATACAGATTGTTGGTGTGTTGATGAAGCAGTGAGTTCTATTATTCAGGGAAAGCTGGCAAGAAAGAGAAAGGATCCAGGATGTTTCTGCATCCCTTGTTCTATAGGTGGACAACAATTCCCACAAGCACAGTGTGACATAGTGGATTTTCACATTATAATGAAGTAATTACTCTTTTGACCTATTTATACTCACTTAGGGTGCCAAACCATTTTTCTTGGCTTCATAATCATTGTTGAGACTCAAATTCGAAATATGGTGATCAATGTGGATTTTATGCACATTATAATACCACACATTTGATTAGTTCATCACTTTGACTAAAGAAGAAATTTGGTCCATCAAACTTCATTATTTGGTTCTCAAACTTTTCCTAGATATTCTACACATAATTTTGAAGCTATGATCCACATTTCATGTCATTTGGACATTCCTACTATTTACTATGATTTCTTGAAGATAATGGGTTAAAAATCCCCTTATTTACTCTTTTATAGACTTTGCCATGTCAGCAATCCATGGGGTGTGTAAGAGGGGCGAGTCAGGGCCCTTGGATCAGCCCCTCATGGATCAAGTCCCAATCTGATGGCCTAGTGGTCATCTCCTACCTCTGCAATCAGCGGGGAAGAATAATTAAGGGATCGAGGGTGAGATCTCCTGCCTGCGACCCTATTTCGAAATTATAACTCAGAGGGAATCCTTACCTCGCGATTTCAAACTCATAAAACCCTACTTTGAACACCCTTTTTGCTCTCGTTAGTCACCAAAACAAGATCCTCACCTCCCTCTCTCTTTCCGATGGCCATGGTTGCTGTCCCAAAAACAGCAGCCCTAAAACCTAGCCCTTACCACTATAAAAGGACCCCTGCAGGTCCGTAGCAAGTGCACCTTGCTCAGATCCTAGCCTCACACGCCATCTCAGCATAAAACACCCTATTTTTCTCACCAACCACCTGATGCTCCAAGCAGCGTCGCCACCCTTGCTTTTTGGGCTTTTACCCTCCTGGCCTCCTTGCCTCAATCAACCACCTCCATTGATTTCGCAGGGGAAAGACGAACCCGGACGGCCGCATGGCAGACTCCACCTGCTCCTCCTTCCCTATGGACCCAAACTTTGGCAAGCTGATCTCTGCCTCACATTCTGGCTTGCATAGGAGCCTGCGCGAGGGAGACAAGCCCCCAGACCAGCCGGTCCAAGGACATCATGCCCGGTCCAAGAGGTCCAACTAACCAGGGTTTGAACTGGTAAATAAGAATGTGAACCTAAGGAGCCAAAGATCAGACCTATCCATTGAACCAACAACCCAACACCCATGTGGACAAATCTAGGCCATCCAATTGGCATCCAACGGCCAGCCTTTATCTGACATAAGGTATTTTACATCTCCTCTCTGCTTGAAAATTCAATTAAATGTTGAGATCTCGATTTAATCATAGAAATTGCATCCTAGCTCCAAAAATTACAAATGAATAGTCAATTTTGATCAGAAAAATCCAATGAATCCATTAAAAATACTCTTGAAGTCTAATTACAAATGATTCATACTGATATCCCTAGATCTTATTCCTTTGCTTATTTAATATGTCTAATGATTCAACAATGATGTTTAATCTTTGAAAACCCTAGATTTGGACTCTGATGATTATCTTGTAACCTAGATCTAATCTAGTTAAATCATCTAATCTTGAAAATGAATCATTAGTGATCTAGATATATTTACTTGATTCAATCTTGATTATAATGTTTATGAATAATGAGTAAACTTGATATTGATCTTAATCTTGCGAAACCCTTGATGTACTTTTGACCCATCAATCTGAACTTGAATTTCAATTATGCTAAGTATCATGATGAATTAGGAACATGATGATGACTTGGATAATGATCATAAAACTAGGGTTTACACATATGATCCTAGAAAACCTAAGTAGGTCATTTACACTTGAAATATTCTTGACACTTGAATAATGTTAGCCATATTGATATAGTATGAATCATAAGTGGGTGACCTAACCCTAAGGTTGACCTAGGAAAATGTAACCCTAATCTCGAATATTGAAACATGATATCCAAATATCTTGATCTTGACCCTTGATCCAAATATTGTATTTTAGGATCTAACTCGAAGGGTTGACCTATTACTAGTTGATTTATACTCAAAATCCTTGGTGAAAGGTACACTATTATACAACTCCTCCTTGATTGTATTGAAGATACTTTTATGTATATCTTGACTATATACTTGGCTATTTACTTGGATGAGCTATTGTTCCCTATGATTAGTCTTTTGTTTTTCTATACTATATTTTTGAAAAACATGAAAACATAAATTGCATGACCATTATGATTGCCCATATATTGATAATGATGATGATGTTGATAATGTTGATATTGGGTGCAAGCGACCCTCTCATTGAGAGGTGGGACTTGTACATTGGCCTCCTACCTCGTATGAAGAGAAGGATCCCACTGACTTCCTCCATCGCGTTGGGGTGATAAAGTCACGCAAAAATATATAAGCATGCTTCTCGAATTATATCATAATGGGAACTCATAATAAAAATTGAATCATTGAATAACAAACATTTTGTCAAATGATATTGGTTTTAGAAATCATTTGTTATTCTTTCAAATATAAGTCCTTCCAAGTATACTCTTTTGTTATAAACTGATTTACTTGATTTTGATAGTGTACCGTGCAATTGCATGATTGTGTCTCAGTTTTCTTGATTTTAGGCAATACAAATGGAATACTGAATAAGATCACTTCCACACTCTACATACTCTGATGACAAGGATATATTGGAAAATTCTCCATATTGGGTTAGTTTGTTCTTTATATATCCAGTTTTTGAATTATTATTTCTTATTGTATATGCCAGTGTGATAGATCTTATTGGGTAGCTTAGGGACGGGCGCTTCAATCCTTTTACTACTATATAGGAAGTAGGATTGGGATTGGGGTAAGAATAGTTCCATGACACACAGTGTGACTCAGGGGCAAGCATTAACCTCATGCCTCTTGCTACTTTTCAAAAGTTGGGATTGAAGAATACAACAAAAACATGCATGACAATTGAGTTGGCAGATGGATCAATTGTGAAGCCACATGGTATATGTGAGGATGTGCTAGTCAAAGTAGACAAGTTCATATTTCCTATAGATTTTGTGGTCATGGATATGCCTGAGATGAAAAGATCTGAGATGCTATTGGGAAGGCCATTCCAAGCTATAGCTGATGTGATCACTACTATTGGACAAAGTTACTTGACACTTGGGATTGGTGATGATAGAGTTGAGTTTAAGCTTCCATCTGAATCATTAGAGCCACCCCTTGACAACCCAGGTTGAAGGTATTCCTCATGTCAAGCCTAGGACATTAAACAAGGGTGCTTTTTGGGAGGCAACCTGACTTTTAGATTGTTTCTTTATGTTCTTTTAAATTTATGCACTTAGTTTTGCTTTATTTTTTTTTTTGTAAAAATGGTACCTTGATTCGTGTTTGGAAGTGTACAGAACTTACAAAGTCGGTACCACCGACATCCGTGTTGGTGGCACCAAGAATTGATCATTATTGGATCAACTTTAGAGAGGCAGAGTTGGTGCCACCGACTTCCCTGAAGATTTTCAGAAAGTTACGGACACGTATAACTGATAAACCGTCGGTGCCACCAAATTTTTTTATTGTCCCAGGTTCTTTGGGTGCGTCGATGCACCGAAAATGATTAACAGAGTCGGTGCCACCGACTCCTGGCAGACATCCACCTAAAAAAGGCTGTAAATAGCACCGAAATAGTTTTTTAGCACCATTTTTTGTAGAGCAAAGAAGGCTAAAGAATGTCACGTCTTAGCACCACTAAGACACAAAAATGGGCAACCAATAAGAGGGAGATTAGCAAGCACAACTTGGTCAAATGAGCCTCCAACCATCCACCTCCACCACCCTTTAGAGAAAATGGTATCGTTGTTGCACCTCTTAAGTTGGAATTTTGACTATGAGGACATAGTCATATTCAAGCTTAGGGGGGTGCTGGAACAACCTTTTATCTTAGCTTTTCTTTATTTCATTTATGATGTTTTATTTTTGAAAAATTTAGTTGTTTATTGCAATTTTTAGGATCCACAGTCTATCTAGTGTAATTTGTGCAGAAGTAAATGCATGGTTTCAGTTGAGTATATCAATCTCTGGGGTTGGGTGCACATGAAAATTTAGTAAATTTAAAAATTTTGTGAGCTTATATTGTGAGTAATTGAGTTGCATAATTGAGAAAAGGCTTGGGAGAGTCGGCTCCATGACATGAGGATATAAATAACCATCTTAATTGTCCAAAGAAAGTGATTGATAAGGTTGTTGAGGCCAAACTGACCAAACACTAACATGACCTTAAACTAAAATTTAAGAGAGAAACCCCTTGATTACCCTATACATAGGTCATTAGAGAGGGACATATGATTTTCTCTGAAGGTTCTATCTCTTAGTTGTGTGATCTCATCCACCGCATACATCCGCTTTACACTCCACCATAAGAAGATTGAGTAGATGTTATCATTCTTTCTCTTGATTGCATTTACATTGCATAAGTAGATCTTCCATAATAGTTGTTTATTTTTGCTTGCATTAGTGTAAAATGGAAAAAATATATAGAGAAACATACATGCACAACCAAATTCCGGTGCATGTCATGTAGTTGCATAACATCTTATTCATGTAGTTTACATATGCATTACATATCATCTTGCAAATATCATGTCTAGTCCTCTTCTCTAATATAAGAAGGTAGTGATTTTGCCCATACTCTTTAAAAAAAAGGAGAAGCATTGACATAAATCAAATGTGTAGTGCAAGTGGAAGCCCAAAGTAATTCAATCATGTTGAAAGGGGGCTTGGAAAAAAAAAGATTGAGTATAGTGTTAGAAAGTGAGAGAGAAAGGGCATAATCCTACCTGATCATAAGGAAGAATTAGTACATGATGTAGTTTGTAGATTTTTCATCTTATTTTGAGATGAGATGATAGTTGCATGCATCATTCCATCTCAATGATTAGGCATTAGGAGCATTCTATAAATTCTCATCATCATAGGTTCGTCTTAATTTTTGATTGCATGAATGATCTTATGTGCTCATGATTCTTTCACAACCACCCATCCCAACTACCTGTTGCTCTTATTGGTAGGCCACTCATATGATTTTCTCTTCATTCATTATCTATCAGGAGAACTGTTTCCATCTAGATGGTAGGTATAGAAAAAGAGCAACGTAGATAGGAGATCACACGATGCACCAAGTATGAACCGAGTGAGTCTATCATATTAACTGCTTTGATTGATAGTGTTTCATTGATTGGGGGACGGACATCTTTTATAGAGGTTTTTGGTCACCTAGATGGCAGTTAGTGTTCAGTGGTCAGTGAGTAACGGTATGAGGACCGAAGGTGGAGACTTTTTAGATGTACCTTATGCACTTATGTCCTTCTGCTGACTTATCTCAATCAGATCCAAAGGTTTTGTTTCTCAAAGACGAGCAAGGTTTAAGCTTAGGGGAGTTTGAGCCATGGGTTTTGATTCACTTTTATAGGCCCATTTTATATTTTTTTGTGCATTTTTTAGTCAATTAATTGATCATATTTGCATAAACCATTATTGTTGGCATGTACACTCAGTTTGCATCAAATTATGCTTATTTTATCATATTTGCATGATTTTATGTATTCCCCGGCCTTGTACTCATTTTTCTGCATGTTTCAGGTACTTTATGTACAATGCAGAGTCAAAGCCACTGACCATCATAGTCGGTGCCACTGAGATAGCAACAGTGGATGTGCAATAAGAGAATAGAAGACTCGGTGCCACCGACACTCACTGTCGGTGCCACCGAGATTGATTCAGAGAGGCAGATCAATTATGCACATCAGCTCGGTGCCACCGACCATCAGGCGTCGGTGGTACCGACTCAGTAGGACAAAGGTCGCAATACAAAGCAGTCGGTGCCACTGACTTGAGAGTCGATGCCACCGACTCTTCCGAAAATCAGCAATCCGATTAGATCGCCCAAATCTGACGGTACATGTTGTGTGGTACCGTAAGTTGGACTAAGACCTAGAAAAGGACAGACAGACTTGGAGAGCATCTCACATTGTGCCGCATACAACCGAAGAAGAGAGAGAGGAGTACGGAGCCGAAGGATATCAATCGAGAGATCTGAGCACCTCTGACGGATGATTTTGCTTCTGAAAGACTACAGAACGTGTGTTTCTTAAGGAGGATCACCCGGAACATCTTCTCTTCAGGGGTTACACGAATTTCCTTCATGTTTCCCACATTTTTCTCCTCTCTCTCCATGTATTCACATTTGAAAACCCTGCGGGGCTAAACCCCTCCTTTCCTTAGGATGCGGGAGTAGCACGGGGAATCGTTGTATCAACTTTTGCATGAATTAATATAGATTTCTCTTTATTCCTAGATATATAATTGTGAAATTGAATGATCTATCTATGCTTGATCACCATCGGTAGAGTTTTAGACTGATAATTGCTCTGGAAGGAGGATTAAAGGTTGGAAAATCACAAGTTATACACTTTCCTACACATTCCTTGGAAAAGGTAACGTACAATTAGTGGAAAGAAACTCAGAGTTTTCGATCATGCACCTAGACTAAGATATAAATTGCTACAGACATGGAATTGTCTTAGATCTAGGTAGTGGATTGCACCGTGGAATTGGAAAATTTTGACTACATACTTTTTGTTCAGGGTAGTAGAAAAATTTATATTAACTTGGTAGAAATAAGATATAACAAGACCTCGTGGTAAAATTGGTAATCCTAAGGAATCCACATCATTTGAATCAATCACCCTTTATTTTTATTTTATTTTTTGCTTTGTTTAAACTCAAACTCAATCTTTTAATCAGCTTAGCAGATCACACTGTAGTTAGTAGTAGTCACTGAGACTACATCTCCCTGAGTTCGACTCGGGCCTCACATAGGCCTATATTACTCGACACATACACTTGTGTTTATACGCACGGTTTTAGCATGTTAGCGACCTTTTGATTGAGTGATAAACATGGGAGGTTGCCCAATCTAGAAGGTCTCTAGGAGACCATTAGAAGGGGCAGGGTGATCGGGCGATCAACAAAGATCGCTCAATATACCTTCCAAAATGTGCTGGTGAGCTCATATTTTGATGTGATATTGCTCTAGAGTTAATATGTACTTTAATCTGCATACAGATCAATAACACTTGATCAAAATCCTAGTTATTAGATAATAAGAACAAGAATGAAGAACTAAGCACAACACAATGCAAATCGAGACTAAACTGAGTAGATTTAAACTAGAAATCACAATGAAATGGTGATGAATATACATTCATAATTCCTTAGTTGGCATATCTTAGATATATTTGACCTTGCCATGTATTATTTATCTTTCTATCTCAATACTCAACAAATTATGTTGTGGGATAATGTTATTTTGATATCATAATGGATAATACTAAAAAATAATCTAAACATGTAGTACTACACATTTCTCTTCACTCTCTTGATAAATATCAACACATGCAATTCATATTCCTAATCAAAATTAAGTTCTATCGCACACTAATCTAATTAACAAAC